>VXAB01010207.1:8179-22849 GCA_013399175.1 Odontophorus gujanensis
AAAAAAAAAAAAAAAAAAAAAAAGGTCTCAGATGCTGTGCTGGCAACACTTTTGTACCCTCCACAGCCATCTTCATGCCAAGGATCACAATGGGTGCCCCCAGTCAGAACTAGAAGGCACAACCCATTCCCTACATGAGCAGAGCTCATCGTAGTAAGTGGCACCTGCGTGGAAGGTGGCAGAAAAAAGAGAGCCCAGACTTGATTTCAGTCCTAATTAAGGATTTCAGTCCTTAATTCCAGTCAGCGTTCTGAAGCACTGAAACAGGCTGCCCAGAGAGATGGTGGATACCCCATCCCTGAAGATATTCAAGGTCAGCCTGGACAAGGCTCTGAGGAAGCTAATCTAGCTGTAGATCATTGAATTATTAAGGTTGGAAAAGGACACTAACAGTCTAGTCCAACCATCAACCCATTACCACCATGCCCTCTAAACCATGTCAGTGTCACACCCACCTTCTTGTTGAAACCACCAGGAACAGTGATTCCATCACTTTCCTGGGCAGCCTGCTCACCACTCTTCCCAAGTGCTGACTCCCACCTCACTACAATCTCATTTCAGATAGTTGCAGAGTGATGAAGCCTCCCCTGAGCCTTCTCTTCTCCAGACTGATCAATCCCAGTTCCCTCAGCCACTTCCCAATAAGACTTTTTCTCCTGACTCCTCAGCAGCTTTGATGTCCTTCTCTGGACATGCTCCAGGGCCTCAGTGTCTTTCTTTATAGTAAGAGGCCCAAAACTGAACACAGCACTCAAGATGTGGCCTCACCAGTGCAGAGTAGTTCAGGGGTACAATCACCTTCCTAGTCCTGGCTGACTGCACTATTTCTGATATAAGCCAGGATGCTATTGGCCTTCTTGGCCTCACCAGGGCTATGTTCAGCCAGTTGCCAACTAACATCCCCAGATCCTTTTCCACCACACAGCCTTCCAGTCATTCTTCCCCAAGCCTGTAGCAATGCATGTAGTTGTTGTGACCAAACTACAGGACTTGTCACTTGGTCTTGCTGAAGCTCATTCCATTGGCCTCAGCCCACTGATCCAGTCTGTTCAGATCCCTCCATAGGGCCTTTCTACCCTCAGGTAGATCAATGCTTTCTCCCAGGTTGGTGTTGTCTGCAGCCAGGCAGGCACACTCAATACCCTCATCAATAAAGACACTGAACAGGATGAGTCCCAGTACTGATCCCTGGGGAACACAACTTGTGACTGGTAGCCAGCTGGATTTTACTTTATTCACCACCACTTTCTGGGCCCAGCCCTCCAGCCAGTTATTTACCCACTGAAGAGTCTACCTGTCCAAGCCACAGGTTGCAGCTTCTGCAGAACAGCATGGGAGACAGTGTCAAAGTTTTTACTAAAGTCTACATAAACAGCCTTTCCCTCATCCACTAGGCAGATCACCTGGTTATAGAAGGAGATCAGATGTCCCTGCTCACTGCAGCAGAGTCAGACTACAGACCTTTATGGGTTCCTTCCAACCAAACGGTTCTATGATACTTTCTGAACTCGGGGGCTCTAGCTGGACTCGCTATCTCCCTCTGCAGACAGTGAGAGCACACAAAGTTTGCACACCAGAGGGCTCCACACAGCTTGACATAGTGTGGTCCCATTCCAGTGCATCAGGAATATCGAAGCACTGTGCCTCTCTTCTGGAAGGAGAGCATGGATAGTACAGCTCAGACCTATGGTTACAAAAGACCAGTTTACACATGTTCTTTTATAAGCAACAAGAGAAGCTCATCAACCACCACAAGGGAATATGCATGACCGAAACCACTCTGATCCCACATCCAAATAAAACAGTGCAATTATCTCTACACAAAGGTGTAGAAAGGAAAGTGCGGGTCACAAGTCTACCCAATAACAATGGCATAATAACTGAAAAATATAATAACAAATCAGTTTTAAAAGCAGTACACAACACAGAGACTCTAAACATTGGTTAGGTTACAAAAATTGTGTTATATTCAACAGTGTAATAAAGGGGTAAAAGCTATTCACACTGGCAGCAGTAGCCAGCCTAAAGCACATGTCATTAAATCCATCCTAGTTCTTCTAAAAAAACTGTTGTTTGTCAAGGCATGGTGAGACAACTAACACACCATCAGCCTCTTTCAATAGTTATATTGTTTTGCCATTTCCAAACTGAAGTACATATGTTCTAAATACTTTCTCTGATGCGCACATCTCCTTCAAAACCAGTGTCCACAGCATATGTCAGGATTCAAATCACTGGCTGGAAAATACACACTAACGGGTACCTGAAGGCTTTCATCATTCCAAGGGTTCCTCCTGGCATTCTTCAGGCCACATTAAAAACTCATTATCTAAATAAAGTTAGTTCTGGAAAGTTCCTTTTCCATACTCATGAATCCAGCTTACCCAGCTCCTAAAGAACTGAGCTGAATCTGCTCTGGTAAGGATTCAGAGCAGCCTCTGACACACAGATCAGAACAAGACCACACAGCAGTGTCAGAACAGCTTCAAGGCTGCTACCATCAGGTTCAGTAGGATGAGGAATGTCACAGGCATGCAACAAAGCCTGTCTACTGCAAATCTACCCTGCTGGCAGCTGGAAGAAACAGCTCAGCTCCACTTGCAGCAGCCAGCTGGATCCAGCACCACCACCTCTGCCACTCCAACTGCAGCTGGTACTGCTCCTGCTGCAGCAAGCACATGGTGAGGCAGGACCTTCGGAAGCCATCAGGACATGTCTTGTGCCTGCTTCAAACTGAGCTTGTGCTGCCAGGTGGCGAAGAAGCACATGGAGCTAGACTGGGGATCACAGCCTCTCAGGTGACTTTTTTGGTCTTTCTCTTCCAAGAACTCCAGTTCTTCTGTTCACTGAAGACATTCACCTATGATTCCCAGGCCCCTGTGTTATCATCCCTCTGCATATCACTAAGGATTCACCTTACAGTGAACATTATGCCCTCAGTTATAGCGACATAGGAGTATATAATGCTTATGCCTCCTTATTAATTTCTGTGCATTCTCAGAAAATAACTGCTGTCTCCAGATGAGAAAGAGACAGGTTGTATCCAGACTGAGCAGGGGTGCAGACAACTTTACGCATAGTTTAAAAGCAAGGAAGTTCTGCATCAAGTCTCTTCTTAAAAGTTGTAAGAAATTTGATTTATAAGCATTTAAACCAAATTGGCAGCTTTGCAAATCAGAAATTTCTGTTTGGGTTCCATACCATGCAGCTTCCACCAACACCCACAGTATTGCCTGCTGCCCAAAAATGACTGGCACCAACAAGACTAATCCATCAATGACATAGTGTGGAAGCACCAACCACTGCTACTTTCAAATGAAGCCAGAGGGGAAAAAGAGGCAGGAGCAGGAGAGAACACAAGTCAAAAGGCTGTAAATCAGCTTTCCGTGCTGGTCTCTGCCTTGCTTGCAGCAATCCAGTGCTGCTCCTCCAGCTGGGCATCACCACTGCCCACTACAGAAACACTCTCCTGGATGCCACATGGTGCAGTAGCTGCTTCTTTCAGGAACCTCTCACAGGGGTCACATCACGCAATGTGAAGTGCTGGACCAGTTATTCCTACCTGGTTTTCCACTTCATCTACCACCATCTTGTCTACTTTACAGCCTGTTTCAGTTCTACATAGTATTCACTTTAAGGTCAACCAGTAAACAGTTAGAAATAATGGGGCAGCAGCTACTAACAGGGGCAAAGGCAGATCTTGCTGTGCAGAGCTTCATGCTATCATTCTATGTATTTAAAGTCTTCACAATGACATGTTACATTGTTGCTCACCTACTGGTTAGATAATAATGGCACTTTATAGCTATGTCTATCTGAGAAAGAGCAACACAAGGAAGTACTGCCTCTGAAGAAAGCACCTCTACGTAAATTCCAGAAGCTACATAGAACAAGCATTCACTTCCAAACAGCAAGCCTCATTTGTGGAACTACATCAGAAATAATATTACTATAGAATAACACTGGGATGTGTTACTAATGAGCTACAGAACTTTTCACTTATTGTCACCACCTGGAGCTGGAGACAGCAAAGTAAAACAGAACAAGTAACTTCTGTGCAAGTCCAGCATGCAGCAATTTCAGAGGCAACATGACAAATAATTCATAACGCAAAGCAAAAGAGAATGAAATCTTCATTGCATCTTTCAGCAAAAAAAAAAAAAAAAAAACACAGGGATAAAAATTATTGTCCTTGACAAAAACAGATTCAAGATTTGGGGAGAAAAGTTACCATTGTGCACATTTGTAGTGCTGGACACAGAGTTAAGACCATACAATTAAGTGATGATCTAATAAGTTTTTTGATTATGTCACCACATTTCAGCTTTCTCAGATTTGGGATCTTCTGGCACCACTGTCAATACTGTCTTCTGTTTCATGTAAATGTAAACCATATGACCATATTTGTAGATATAAATCCGTCCAAAAGATGGAAAAAATCTCCAGTGGTAATTGATTTTAGCAATACCGCAATGATTCAGTCACAGACAGCATACAAAACACACATGCTTACTACAGTTATCACAGAGTCTCAGAGATGGAAGAAATACCGGTTTGTGCTTTAGATATTAGACACGATGACTTGGAGTTGTTTCTGACTCTATGATATTGTGAATTGCCAATCCACTAACCTGGGAGCTGTAACAGTAACAAAGAGATGGGATTAGAGCCATAGGGAAACAATATTTCCCACTGAAACTGACAGCGGGAAAATAAGCAGTAACAGTAACTCTTAAATAGTTAGTTGGCCTCAGTGATCCTACCAGGCTTCTTCCAAGTCAGGACATACCACGATTCTATGATTTTGCACAGTTTCAGTTATTGTTAGTCTTCAGACATACTAAGACAGCACTGAACAATTGTAAATCTGCATTGCGTCTCCTAAATTAGGAAGGAGGAAAATTCAAGACTTGGAAGTGCAGGCATTTCTGTCATCATATATTTAACCAGGTCCAAAATAAATCAAATGAAAAAAAATAATTAAACTACTTTGAGTTTTTCAGAAACTTCTGAGGCCACTCAAGACACCTCTCAGGAAAATCAGTCACATCACTTTTACCTGCTGTACTGGGCAGTACCACTGGAGCCATCGCACCAGAGACTTGTTAGCCAGCCCACTTCTTCACTTTTGATTCTGTGAATACAAAACCCACTTAACTGTCAAAGTAGGAAGAGTTTCAATATAGTGGAAAGCATAATTTTCTTTGCCCCAAATTTACTCTCACCAAACAGAAGAGGCAACATCTCTCCAAGTCCTATAAAAATGTTGCCGAACACCCAGTGAACATTAAAAAAAAAAAAAAAAAATTGCCTGGGGGAACATCATCGGCAAGCAGTTTATTCTTCCTTGCCAACCAATTAATTGTGCCAGTTCAGGTACAGGACAGCTTTCCAACAGTTTCACCATCCAAAAAAGGTGAGGAAACCTGGTAAGCATCACAAGGCAGAACTGCTGCCCACAGACATGCAGAGCCATGACAAGCCCACCAGGTTCTCAGCTCCCAAGGTGAGAAGGGAATAAATACCCCAGGAACTCTCAAACCCACCTGCTGCTGCCAGGCCCTGTGACAAGCCCCACTCCCACGGTACTGGGGAACCTCTGGGTACCAGTATTCAGTGCTGAAGTGGTGGTGATGCTGCTCACCTGGAAATGCGAAACAGCAAAACACTGGCTGGCACAGGATCTCAGCTATGCAAGTTGAGGAGAAAAAATGGAAGAGCTTGCTCACCACTATCCACACACATCTGTTCTGAGGCAGAAGCACACACACAAGAGAAAGCCTGTGCTCTGCTCCTGTTTCCATACTTTTTGTCTCCCTTCATCACTAACAGCAATACTTTCCATATCAGAAATTTTAATTTGTTAGTCTTCTATAAAAGCCATCATTTCTTCTTCACTAGAGAGAAAAAAAAAAAAAAAAAAAAAAAAAAAAAAAAAAAAAAAAAAAAAAAAAAAAAAAAAAAAAAAAAAAAAAAAAAAAAAAAAAAAAAAAAAAAAAAAAAAAAAAAAAAAAAAAAAAAAAAAAAAAAAAAAAAAAAAAAAAAAAAAAAAAAAAAAAAAAAAAAAAAAAAAAAAAAAAAAAAAAAAAAAAAAAAAAAAAAAAAAAAAAAAAAAAAAAAAAAAAAAAAAAAAAAAAAAAAAAAAAAAAAAAAAAAAAAAAAAAAAAAAAAAAAAAAAAAAAAAAAAAAAAAAAAAAAAAAAAAAAAAAAAAAAAAAAAAAAAAAAAAAAAAAAAAAAAAAAAAAAAAAAAAAAAAAAAAAAAAAAAAAAAAAAAAAAAAAAAAAAAAAAAAAAAAAAAAAAAAAAAAAAAAAAAAAAAAAAAAAAAAAAAAAAAAAAAAAAAAAAAAAAAAAAAAAAAAAAAAAAAAAAAAAAAAAAAAAAAAAAAAAAAAAAAAAAAAAAAAAAAAAAAAAAAAAAAAAAAAAAAAAAAAAAAAAAAAAAAAAAAAAAACCACCTCCATATACAAAATGCAAGGTTTTCAGGGCTTTTGTACAGTTTCTTGAACTGTGAACTGCATGTGGCCCAGCAGCCCAACCCCTATTACAGCTATGGCAATGGAAGTCTGCAGGACACAGGAGACCACTGGTTATAAAATAAAATGAAGTTGTATGCCCTGCCTCCATTATAGCTCCATATAGAGCTTTACTCTCAAAAAAAGCAAAATGGGACCAAGGAGACAAAAAAAAAAAACAACTGTATTCCTAATTCTGCATACTCACATTGACCAAAGCTTAATACTATCTTCCCATCTGAACAAATCAGTGTTAGTGTTTTCCTGTTTATCACTATCCAATTTGTATGAAGAAAAGCCAGGAGATGTTTAGGTCAGATCTGCAGAAACATACTGTACCTACAACATTAACAGCATCGCTCACACTCAGAAAACCAAGGCATAGATAACCACACTGTTACATTACAGAAGGATGGTTACACTCCAAGGAGCACGTAAGTTCACGTGGTTAATATTACTGTGTGCGTGTTCCTATGCACAGGCTAAAGCACAGCAAACACGGGCAGCTTAGTCCAGGTCTCCAAAAAACTCAAGTTCAGAATTTGACTGCAACATGGTTTTACTTCAATATGAAGTACTAAAACTTTGAAGCTGAGGAGTCGGAGTACTCCTGTATGTCACCATTCCACAGAAAAAGATATTCAAATTCTGTCTAATCCTTTAGAATTATATTAATAAGTAGGTTGCCTAAAAATGTTAAGTATATATATTAAAAAAGTGCATGTTATGTATTAAAGTAACCCCACTCCCTTCATTTAATTTGAAATTAAAATAAATTACTTGGCATTGGTCTTTAAAATAGTCACTCAAACTAGAAGAACGCTTGGTTAAATCACACAAAGTTATTAGCGGGATAATTCCATTAGCTTTATAGAAAAATACTAGGGATGAATGCCTCCTCTTGGATTTATTTTCCATTCCAAAAATCCTTAATGGGATACAGGGAAAAAAAAAAAAAGAAGAAGAGCTGGACACAGATGCTGAATAAAGGCAGACTCAATCCAGTCCATTTTCCACAAGATACAATGAGAGTCAGTAGGAGATCAGGACTAACAACATGCAACTACAATAGCATTCACTGACTAAAGCTAAAGCTCTAATGCAACATTTCCCTGCGCCTATTTTCCTTACTTCAGGTGATTTTTTTTCTTCATTTTTCCCCATTAAATGAGAGAAATTTCTTTTGACAACAGTCCTTCTCACTACCTACTAAACTTCCGTGGTCATGTTTAGGAATTGAAAAACCACAGCAGAAAAATTCTTCTTATCTGTTACCATCGGTTGCACATGCTGGCACACAAGGAGGAATCAAAAACCAAAAGGCTTTTCCAAAATGGAGCTCTCAGCATATCCCCAGGTAGCTCAAGTGTGAAACCCATTGCAGATGAGCCACAGTCTTGTTCAGTGCCAAAAGCTCAGGTCAACAAAAATAAACTTGTAAATTATTACTGCTTTATCAAAACACCACTGTTCAAGCCGTGTATCATTGCAGCAGTCATGACACTACATTTAAATCTACTTCCAAGGACCACCACAGTGCATTGGCACATCCACTACACAACATCAATATACAGCCATTTTAGTAACATCACTCTCCAGTAAGATACAGCAGAATTTCTGATTGGAATTTTTGAGAAAAGTTACTTCCCTATGGGTCTATAAAAGATGTTGAAGAAATGGTCACAACAGTAAATCCTTCAGTTTCTTCTGAGGAACCTAGATTTGGTCATCAGTGAATCTAAGATACAAGACTACCAACACTCTGAACTGCAACACCCATAAAATTCAAGCCATCAGGCTAGGCTGCTTCCTACTAAGAAAGACATACTGAAACAATTTTCAGAAAGTAAGACAGAAGCTAAGATACGCTGCTTTCAAATAGCTTTAAGACAAAGAGTGTGTCCCCTTCTGGTTGGGCATCTGTGGTAAAAAAAAAAAAAAGTTAAAAGCAGGAAACAAAGAGATGGCATCAAATACTAAGATACATAAATGGACCTTTTTTGACACAACTGTCAAAAGACAGAAGGAGAACCTATACAAGACATAAGGATAACAAAACAGCAAAGTCTGCAAAGACAAGTTTTCTTCAGTCTTAGATGCAATTAGTTTAAAATGTGTGTAACAATGGCAAACAAACGTTCAGCAGCCAGAAGCATCCACCACTCAGGGAAAGAAGGGCATCTGTTCTCATCTGATGACATTCCTGCACAGAACTTAAGAACTTCTGCCTGGAATATCATTTCTCATTCTGAGAAATACCATGGAAACTAGAACCAGAAAGGTTGTTTTCAGTTGTCACCCCCCTTTCTTTGATTCACTTTCTCAAGGAAAAAAAAAAAAAAAAAAGAAAGAAAAAGAAGAAAGAAGGACGTTTCCACTGCCGAGTGCAGAACCTGCCACCAGGACGGGGCACCCTGCTCCACCTTCCTCCACGGATCACCCGTGGACGCTCGGCACGGGACAAGACAAGACGGGAGGCCCAGATTGAGGTGGGGATGGCAACGGGTGGGACGAGGTAGCGGCACAAGCAGCCTTACAACTCCCGCCCGCCACCGGACCGCTTCGGTGCGAGCTGCTGCGGGTGACCAAGTGCCGTGAGCACCGGTAGACAAGTGTCACCGAGGTGTTTAAGTTCACGGACGCGCTTCTATAGAAGGGAACGCGGGAGCTCCGAGGCTGCCCCACCCGAGCAGATGCTCGTCACGAGGGCTCAGTGCCTGCAGCCACTCCAGCCAGCACCGGGACCGCTCAGAGAGCGTTCCGGCTCGTGGCTCGTACCTCGGAACCGCCCGCTGGCCGTCCCGTGCTCCCGGGGCCCTCCCAGCCACCGCCTCGGCGGTTCGCAGCCGGAGCCCGACCCCCACCTGGATCGTGGAAGGGAACCAGGGCGAAGTTGTAAAGCGGCCTCTTGGGTCGCTTCAGCGATGTCTCCAGGATCTTTGACGCCCCTTCGATGACTTGCACCAGGTCGTCGTACATGGAGCCGGTCACATCGAACACGAAGGCCAGCGTAGAGGCTCCATCCGGAACCGCCTCAGTGTCGGACTCGGGCGCAGCTCGCGAGCTCGGGGCGAGCAGCAGCAGCAGCACGGCGCCCAGCCCCAAGCCGCGCGCTCCGCCGAGAGCCATGTTCCGCCGGGAAGGAGCTCCGCTCAGCACGGAGCGCGGGAAGCGCCGCAGCTTTTGTCTGCACGCCGCGGCGGCCCCGCTCCGCCTTTCTTTCATCGGGCAGGGCTGCGGCGGCAGCGCCGCCCCGAGGGAGAAGGAGGGGCACGCCGCGGGGTGCGACATCGGCGTGGGGCGGCTTCGGGAGCCCCGGCTGCGGCGGCACGCGGCCCGGACCCTCACCTCAGCACCGCTCGCAGGGCCGCCGTCATCGGGCGGGAGGTGCCGGAGTGCTCTGGCGGGCGCTGCCGGGGCCGGGACAGCGCGCCCCCCTCGAGGCCTGGCCAGTGCGTGCACCTGCGGGAAGGGCGCGGGCGGCCGAGGTGCCTCGGCCGCATCCCTAGGGAAAGGCATATAGAGCGGAAGGGCATATAGATGGATGTATGGTCGCCTCGATGCGAGGCTGGAAGAAGCAATGCTTGCGTCGTCACCTCTCCCTGCCGTCACGCTTCCACAGATGCTGCCTGGCATCTGGATTTCCTGGTCCCTCGCAGGCTGCACCTTCCCCTCCTGTATAGAAGCTCTGTTGAAGTAATGAGTGAATAGTGTAGCGCAGACTCTGGGACATGGGTGCTCCAGGCACCTACTTGGCCAGACATGAAAGAAAGCAAGCAAGTAGCGCAGTGCTTAACCCCACTCTCAAGGAGACTTAAGGCCAGTTTTTTTCAGAGCTGCTTAGTAGTTTGAAGATGTGGCCTCATCCCAGTAGGCACATAACCTTCACCCAAAAACCTGCTCCTCAGTGGCGGCCCAGCACCATGTGAGCAGGCAATGCAACCCCACTCCCTGTGGCCACCCCAGTAAGTCAGGCTGTGGGCAGTGCAAAGAGCAGTAGGAACATCAAATCTCTGGGCTTTGTGGGGTGAGGCAAGTGTCTTCCTACTATGTTTGGTGTGGCAGGGAACACCAGGAAGTGAAGTGGGTTTTGTCTCACTAACTCCCCTCTGCACTAATTCTTAAATCACTGCTAAAACTGCACACTCAGATCATCATACTGTGACTGGAAAATTAATTGGGTTGAAATGTTGCTTATCCTAATCAAGTTATAAGCCTGGAATTGAGTTATAAAAAACAGATGTTTACATTCTTTCTCCCCTTCAGCACTGATGTCATGAGAAGGAAGCACAGAACTGGAGCTGTGCAAAGCATTCACAGTAAAACCCCAAACCATGGAAAATTCACCTCATCTGCAGCTCTGCTTGCAAAAAAAAATAAATAAATAAAATAAAAAAAAAGAATGGCTTGTGAGAATATTCACTAACCTTGCAAGGAAAGATGCGTCTGAGCCATAAAATAGGAATATGTATTTTGAGCATCACAGGGACCAGCAGCATTCACAGAATTACAGGATCACAGAATTGCAGGGGTTGAAAGGGACCTCTAAAGATCATGTGGTCCAACACCCCTGCCAAAGCAAGTCCCTAGACTAGGTTGCACAGGTAGGCGTCCAGGTGAGTCTTGGAAGATTTCACTCAGTTCTTCTTGAAGATGAATTCCCCTTATACTTTTTTTAAGCTTTTGTGTTCTCCTGTCTTAAATTATTTCTCATTTTGATGTAAACAGCCTAGGACAAACCAAGATCATATCTATGAAAAAGTAACCCTTTGACACGTGTCTCTAAAAAGATGTCATTTAGCTTGAGTTTTAAAAGTACAGCACAAAGAACAATAAACCTCACTTTTGTAATGGTGGAAGCTGATATTTATTTTAGCTACCTAACACTTTCTGCTATTAAGTATTTTCAAGGCTTGGAAGCTCAGACACCATTATTCACAGCAGGCCTTTAAAATTTGCAGGAAGCAAATTGCAGTGAAATAAATTATTTTTTTCTTCTCCAATGACGCGATTTCCATAGCTCACCAAACAATCACCTACTGAAGCAAATAACCATGTCCTCCCCTGCCTGTTGGCCCAGACCATGGCAGCATGCAGGCCAGGTTCAAGGCTACACCATGGCAGTGTGCTGCAACCAGAGCGCCTGGGTATGAGGACACGAGGGGCTGAGTGTGGGCCCTGGGTGGAGGGTAACAGACAGGCAGACACCAGTAACAGACAGTCTGACTGAATTCTTGTCATCCATTACCTCATGGTTACTGCTCAGTCTGCATCCAGAAATACTGGAACTATTTATGGCTTGAATAATTAATGCTTTACAGCAGTATCAGAGCAGACAGGTGAATGCTATCAATCTTACATATTCTGCAAACATTTCTAGATGATAGACAGCTTCTAACTTAAAGGTTGTAAAAATCAGAGATTTTCCAGATGCCATTTGTTCTATCTTGTAAAGAAGCAAGAAGTCAACTGGACTCTTGCCATTTTCAGTTTCCTTTATCTTTTCTATAGAAGTTGGTTTAAATGTCCATTTGGTTCACACCTCAACACCTTCCAGAATATCATGCAGTAGAGCAAAAGAGAGAGACACAAGAAGTAAATCTCTGTAGCAATTGGAATATTTTGTTTAATGAACAATGTGCCTCAACCAAGAGACCGTTTCACTCTGCTGCAGAAGTGAAACACCTTATCCACAAAATGAAATCATTTTGGTCTTTTTTTATTATAAAATATTTGCTTTATAAAACAGGTAATCTTGTGATCAGGACATAGAAGGAAAAGTTGGGCTGAAAGTTTTGTTTCTAGCTCAGAAGCAGACATCCTGCTTTTATCAATAATGTATCAGGAGTGGGACCAAGCTATGACCTTACGTCCTGCTGTGCAATTTCCTCATTCACATGGAAAAAGAAATTTAAAAAGAGTAAATAAAACATTGGATGCAGAAATAGAATAAGTATGTGACCTGTTCCTCGTGGGCAAGACAGTCAATCTCATTATCAATCTGTACCTTCTGCATTAGAACCTACGTGTTTCTGAGAACAACACACAGTGTAATCAACATGTCCTTAAAAAATCTGTAATTTTCAGCTCTTTTAATTCCCAGCTTACAAATGAGGAATGAAAGCAGAGGACTACATGACTTCCCCGTGGACAGAAACAGTGAGCAAATACAGATCTAAATTTCACTTAGCATCATTACTCTCCTCTCTCTCCTCTCAAGGTTCTTTGATACTAAAAGAAGATTATACATTTCTTTCTCTGTCGAATGTTTGTAGAGATGGAAACAGCAGCAAAATACAGAACACTTGTTATTTGCTGTAGAAATAACCTTGAAATGGCAAACATTCTGTAACTGAGTAACTTTTTCCTACTGTAAATTTGTTTATGCTTTTATAGTACCCTATAAAAGGTATTATATCTTAATTAATACTACCAACTAATAAACTTTTCCTTATTATTAGCAAGATAAGATCATCTTTCAAGACAAGTCCTCAACAAATCCTTTTCCTGAATTTTTAAATTTCTGCACAGAATACATACATGTTAATTCTCCACAATTCTCAACTATTTTTATCTATATCCATGTACTCGTGCAAATTTACTTGTGTCTGTACGTTAAAAACAGTGCATGAGGCAGTGTGGGCTTCATCACACCTACATTTTGAACATCTACACTGACCATAGACAGCCATATCTAGCACCTTCAGATCCTTTCCCAAACCATGGATAAATATACTGAATGGCAGCTCAGCTTGATGATAAGAAAGGAAGAGGTGACCAGTTCTGAGTATTAATCTAAATTTTTTAGGTACAATTTTAGAAAGGACTTCAGTATCATCGTCTGAAGGTCCTTGTTAAAATTCTTCAAAGACTGGAGGAGATAGGGTTGCATGAAGCACTACATGATTGTTTCACTGCTATTCCAAGAGTAAGCAGAAACCATCATGTTAGAGGTACACTGTACAGTACTCCTGTACCAATGAGAAGAGCCACCTTACAAGTCACCCACTTGATTTCTCCAATAAATGTCCAATTATGTATATTAAATCACACTCATAAACCTTCCACCGATTTATTTGACTAGGCATCTAACCAGACATAACCAGACAGAGAAACATATGTTACAACACATCAGCTGTTACAACACATCTACTGCTGTCACCACTTGAGTAGTATGCCTGCTGGGCAGGGATTTTCATAGAACTCCTACACCATAATTATAAAGATATTCTAAAATTTTTATAATTAAAAATTATTTTATTTTCAATAATTTCAAGTCAAGATTTTCAGGGGAGTTTGGACACAATTAGGCAACTAAGAAGTATTACGAAAATAACAGTAACAAGCTGAGGTCAGAACACAAGATCGCTAGCCCCCTCTGCTGGCAAACCAGAATAGAGTGTTTTGAAAATGTGTTACAAATAGTAATCTTATTTTTAGAAAAGATAGAGATTATTATATATATAATATACATATATATTTAACATAGTTAAAGTTGGATTAATTCTTAATTATAATCAGAATTTCCCACAAGCGCACAGGAACACATTCCCTGTATCCAAATGTTTTACAGAGAGATTCTGATAAGACGATTCAGAAAGAGTACATTTACATTTTGGAAAGAAAAAAAATAAAAGGTTAGAGCATACTTTTCCAAAATTGGTCCAGAGCAGATAAAATCTAGTATCTGCTAGCAGATTTATATTGTCTCATGAATGTCCTGCCTCTTGGTCTGCCTGGGCCTCATTGAGTGAAGAGGAAGTGTCTTGGACCACATTTAAAATGTATAATGCAGTTAATGCATGCAAGTAATAAAAAGTATTATACATATATATATAATTTGAAACATTAAAAAAGAAGAACAACAAAAGCAGAAAACTGGTGGGATATTTGACCTATTTTTTGTTAAACTAATCCATCAGTGTGGTCTGATGGGACTCACTGTAATTCTCAAGTGAGGTCTCAAGGTGATCGTCAGAGATTTTTGACAGAATTCTACTCTTCCTGTGCTTTATCCTTTAAAATAGTTGTTCACAAATGTGCTGCCACGGTGTTACCGTGACAGTGACCCAAGGGAAACCGAGAAGGGAGAGAGAAAGGGAAAGAAAAAAAACTGCGCTGCCAGTGGCCCCGCGGCCGCCCGAGCAGAGCCGTGCGC
>VXAB01010207.1:30061-58777 GCA_013399175.1 Odontophorus gujanensis
TCCCATTTATATGGGACTTTAGTTTCTTTATTAAATCCATTGGTGGCCTCAGAGGCCATCGTGCAACAGGCTGCCCAGTTAGTGGCGGACCTGGGAGAAACAGAGCGCTTAAGATCTAAGCACAATGTTCGTATATTAGAAGAAACGGAGGCCTTTCCTATTAAAACCAGAAAACCTATTCCTCGGATACCCCGACCAGGCCCTCTGAGGGTTTCTCGTAAAACTATGTTTAACGATCTCATACGGGCCGGGGGTGCCTTCGCCAAAATCGATGGGCAACCCAATCATGTATTATTACAATTATGGAGACAGCTGAGGAACGATCAGAAATTTCAAAATACTCCCAGAAAATCGGGAGTACGAACAATTCAGGGAAAGCCGCCGACGACCTGGAATTTAGCCGATTTTATTATACCAAATAGACGAAAGAAACATCCGCAGGCATCCCAGGCCACAATACCTGAGCCACCGGTGGCAAAAGACCTGGACCTCAGCGATTTCCTGAATTAACAAAAAATTAAAAGTCTTCTTTCTCTTATAGATAAGGGCTTGCTGCTCTCATAGAATTGCACTTACACTGATGTTTTTGGCTAATCAGTGGATGTGAAGCTAATCGGCTGCTGCGCTGCAGCACCACCTGCAGGTTTGATTTTGATGCTCAGAATGGTGTGGAGCTTCAGCAAATCTTATCTCGTTACACAAGGCCCCGTATTAAGTTAACTGGGCAAATCCTGAGGCTGAGTCACAGTAGAGCCCAGAATCTGTTTAACATTTGTGTCTGTTTTTCCAGAGTCACAAAAGGTTAACTTTGCTAACTTAGGAGCCAGTCGTAAAACATGCAGCTTGGCTTCTGGAAGCTTTTAATAACAGGCCGCTGAAGTCCTTACCAGTCCAAGAAGCCACTGGGCACGATCAGCCACCAGGTGGAGGCCTTCACAACAGATTGGTCCTCAGTGACGGCTGCTAGGAGGGGGCACACCAGTACGGCCAAGCTGGGTGGTTAGGGCCTCTCCTGAGAACTGGTCCCACCATCATGCCGATGATGGAGGTCAGCACTGGGAAGCACTACACCTGATGCTGCTTCCTATGTATAGAATCACTCACAGTACACCAAGAGCATGAGAATAGCACTTTCCTGTCAGAAAAATCTCTGTTGCTGGAATTTAATTATACTTTTTGATAAGAATGCTTAATCTGATATTTTTGTCTTGAGGTTGCAAGACATGCTTTTGAAAATATCCATTGGTATTCTACTGAGTAGGTCCTTATTCCTATTATTTTCCTTTAATTAAAACATATATAAAAATTAAAAATAAAATAAAATAAAATATGGGGGAACATTAATATAAAACAGAACTGTTAGCCAGAAACTCCTGCACCCAAAATAGACTAATTCTGTGGCTTTGAAAAAATACACTGAAACTTGTGTTTCTCCAGTGGTAAGACATAGATTATGCTTTATTTTGATTGTGCTTTATTTTGCTACTTTACAGGTTATTTTAAAGAATTGTCATTTTTCTGTTAAAGATTAATAATTATTAACAATATTGCTATTTCTTTTACCTAATCCTGAATGGAAGCAAAAGGACATAATGTAAGATGTCACTTCTCTCTGCCCAAAATTCGTCTTTTGCCCCCCATGAACTCTCTGAAAGGTTGGTTGCTCCACAAATAACTTTCTATTTATTTTCATGAAAACTACAAGAGACACAAAGAGCACAATAAAACTCTCTGATACAGCAAATTCTCAGCTACAAAACTATTTCTCAATACAATCACCACCACTACCTGCCTATTTTTGCCAACAGTGAACAAGAGCCCGCATACCAAGCTTGTGAAAATCTGCATGGTCATTTAGAACATGGCTTGGCTTTCATGTTGCCACTGATGAAGTGCTCCACTCACCCCTCACTGTGCTCACATCCACTGTTTGGTCTCCATAAATGTTCAGCAAGCACTGACAAATATGCATGTGCCATTTTTTCCATGTGGAGGAACTCAATTACATGCCACTGCTCCACACGCACTTCCATGTCAGATACCATTCTCTCAGAGTGCCCCTCTGCTGCCATCTGTCACACAGCAGCAACATGTAATGGGATATTGGCAGGATGCTTTATCTTCTTACTGCCACCCCAATATCTGCTTCTGACATCAGATCAATGTAATAACACAGGAGGCATTACTTTCAGAGCAGCCCTTGCACAATCCAATTATGAATTTGATCAGGCCTGGTTATAGAAATTTAAAAGGAACATTACAAAATATGGAAGCAATATTAGCAACACTGAATGGTAAAACATAAATTCAGTGCTTATGGAAGACACTTCACTGGCACACTCCTGTTCATCCCACAACAGACATTAGCGCAGACCCACCAGGCCCCAGCAAACACCAGCAGTTGGCTATTCTTGAACACCTTGAACCACTAACTAGACACAAGATTTTTTTTTGTTCTGAGTTCTCCTCCATGATCTCAGCAGAATTTGTGACTATACAGGTTTCTGCCTGGGGTACTGACTGCAGGGATGCATTTGAATGTTGACCATGATAGCAGAAGATTTCAGAATTTGGAAAGAAATGTGATCCTTAGAGGCTGTGCCGGAAAATTCCTCGGTCACTGCCTTAATAATCATCAAGCATGGTCCATAAGCCTGCTGTTAGTTCATCTAATACTTTACCTCTTTATTCCAGCAAGTACACATTTTCTCAATCACAATACCAAGTGACATTAAGCCATTCATCCCCATCATTCAGCCAAAAAAGAGACACAGTGTTTTTTCAACAAAACCTACCTTCCATGAAACCCTACTGACAGGCACCAACTATATTTTTAGCATCCAATTCTTTGTTGATGGCGTCATAAATTACTGTCATATGACTTCTACCAGGCATGACACCAAGCAAACAGTCCAGTAGCTTTCTGGGTCACCTTTTTACCCTTTTTAAATATTGAAAGCAAACTCCCAAACCATTAATAATCTTCACATTTTTTTTCAGGTTTTTTAAAAGTTAATACCAGCAGCTCTGAGAAATTTGAGAAGGCAGCTAGTGAAATTAAAAGCAGCTGACCTCAACTTTGAATTGTTTCACTTTGTCCCACATTTTTTGCCAATATTTTGAGTTACATTGTATTTTGGTATTAGCAGAAGAACTACAAGAGAAGTAAAAGAAATTGATTTGATACACTTGCACTTAATTTTTCACTTTGACATTGAAGCAACTGTAATTTCACTTACAAAGGATTGTAAATATTCTATATATAGGAAGTAGCAAGCCATGGTTCTAACTGTAAACTCTAGTGTTAAGCATATACAATGCAATGGTAATTAATACTTAATATTTTTTCCCAGCATCTATCCCGTTTAAAATTGATAAATCATGGGACATAAATTCAACTGCTCCCTCTGCAAGTCAGAGTCCTCCATCATTCCAGATCATCTTCAAGGCACCTGTAGCAAAAAACAACAAAGAATATTTACTTCTTCATTTTCTTGTATTTCCCTAGCAGAGGGTGCCATTTCTAATTTTAAAATCAGGCTAAACATGCTTACAAAAAGTAGCAAGGAGATTCTAAATCTTCAAAAGAACTTGCACTAGAACCATAATAATACACACTTAATTTACAGAACATTTCTTGTATTACTGAAAGGCACAAACACTTCCACAATGCTGGATATTACAATAAGGATAACTGCATGAAAATTACTCACCTCTTTAGAGAAGTAATTTTGGATTTATGTCTTGTGTTCATCTAGCCTAAGTGCTACTCAGCACAAAATAATAATTCTTATAAATCAGCTAAGCATTCATTTACCACCAAATAAGTGTGCCTGCAGACCTTGAGAGTGATGTGAAAATATTATTTTCACTGTGAAGACAATATGAAAACATATCTATTTGTAAAGCAAGGCATAACCAACTTTTTGTACATAAACTTCTCTAATTAGTTTTCTTACGTTACTGTGCCATCAGTACAACAATTGCAAAGAATCAAGTTCTTAACAGAGGTTGCACTGAATCTATGCTCATAAACTCACAAATCTTTATCTACTTGCTCTAGGAAAGTAAAGACTATCATGTGACTGTTTTGCCAGCAAGCAGAAAATGAATCCATAAATTCAGCTTAGCCCCAGATAGGTATGTTTTGCATCAAAAACCAAAAACTGTATACAGCGTATCTTGAGGGATGATATTCATATAGTACACAGTGACAGGCTGATCTGGAATATCTCAACTTCGTGGATATCTCTACAGAATCAGCTTGAAAGACATTAAAGCTAAGACAGAGCAGTGAGGAATCTACTTGTGTTTGTTGCCTTGGCTGAACACATCCCACTGAGAAAAGACTTCAGTTTGCAGTGCTGTCATGAGACTTTTCACAAATTAAGACATATGTTGATGTTCTTGGATTCATGAGCTCTCTTTTGGATTTTATACATTCCATGCACATCTGAAACCAGGAAAACAGACAAAGTAACTTGACACGCCAATGAGTTATGTCAAGCAGGTATTCCCTTTATTACAGTGCTGGGTGGATGGGGATTGCTCCACCGAACATGCACACCGAAAAAAACAACTACACATTTAAAGGCATAACACATTAATATTCATCACATTCCAAAATGGACAGAAATTACAGAGTGAGTGACATCTCCGGTGGTCATGGGTTTAAATCTAAGAGTAAATTTCCAACTGTTAAGTGGATTACATTATGTCACAACAGCAAGTCTGCCTCCTTATCTTCATGTCACTCCCCCACTGAGTTGCAAACAGCAACTCCTGAGAAGATAAGCTCCACTTACCTTCTCCGGACAATCCATTGTGTTGTAAAAAACCACCCTACACAACACTGCGTTGTCCTTATCTTCATGGGATCACCCCTGTACTGAGTTGCAAACAGAAGCTTTCTTCAGCAGTATGTGCATTTCTGTGGTCCCTGTGCTTCTTCCTGAGTGACCTGTTTGCCCAAGCTATGAGGCCTAGTTTTAACAAATCTATAGATTCAATCTAATTCAATTCCTTGATTTACATCTTCTTACATAAATTCCAAAAAAATGAACAGGGAAACCGTTAATAAGGAAACAATGGGTGTTCACAGACAAAGATGCTTGCGCAATTAGACTGGTGGCCTACTGCAACAGGTAAACTAGTATATTTTCCAATGTTAAGTGTATGCATTTAATAAACCTAAGGCAAACCTTACTCTTGTAGGACAAACAATTCTAAAGAGAGGAATTCAGATGGAATAGTAAGGAGGATGGTATATTTCCGTACGGCTTCCGTATGGTACACAGACTACTGGAAAAGAAAAGGAAGGCTCATCTTTATGATGGTCAAGGTATGCTGATGACTCCACTAGGGAGGGATCACCAACAAGAGATCCTCCCCCAGTGGTGGTCAGCCCTTAAATGGGGTCTGGAAGAGGTAGAGCCAGACTCCACCCCTTCCCATCACACAGGTACATTACTTTCACCTGTGCCCCTGCGGCTGACTCAGTACTTGCCTCAGGTGATCAATCAGTGGTTCAGGCCGTGATTCAACAGTTCCCATACAACTCTTTAAGAGCCTACCTTGCAGCAGTCAGGCATGTTTCCACACAACTAATTCACTTCTCTTAACAAGGAATGTTATGTACAACACACTCCTGTATTCTAAACACAGCTTTTTCAATATCTGATTTCATACATACACCATATTTTGCGATTAGAAACTGGTAAAGTCAGGAGCTCTAGTACATAAAAAGCTTTTATATTTCCATATAATATTCAGTCTTTTGCCCCTCTGATTAAAAGCATCTTTTAATCAGAGGGGCAAAAGACTGAATATTATATGGAAATATAAAAGAAAATGCACCTAAGGAGAGTGAGGCAAAGAAACGAGGCTGTACTCTTCTCTGCAGTGTGTGGCAATATGACAAGGGGAAATGGCCGCAAACTGAAGTGTAGGAAGTTCTGCACAAATGTGCATAGGAACTCCTCCACAGTGCAGTGACAGAGCACTGGCACAGGCTACACAGAGAGGTGATGGAGTCTCCTTTGGAGATGTTCAAGACCCACCTGGACACCTACCTGTACGACCTGGGCTAGGGAGCTGCTTTGGCAGGGGGGGGTGGACTTGATGATCTCTAGAGGTCCCTTCTAAGCCCTACAATTCTGTTTCTGTAAAAAGAAACAGTTATGATAAATGTATTAGAGGCAGGATGTATGGAACATTACATACTGCTTAGCTAAGGTTGAGTTACGTCTTGCAAATAAAATGAAAATGAAAGGTTTATAATGAAGTTTAAAAATAAAAGTCCATAAAAATAAGCACAGTCAAATATTTGTTAGAAGAAATACAGACTATCTGTTCTATCACTGCTTCTTAACTGGTGGTCCACTAGTGGACCCCAGGACATCAGTAAATAGTTTCAAAACAACTACACAGGACAACAAACACCCAAACACATTCCCAAAACTTGAAAGCAAACATATGAGTAAAATGAAGGTAAACAGAGGAACAAAGTGAATTCTTTAACCATTCATAAGTGCAGAAACCCTGCACTAAACACATTCATGTTCATTTGTTTGTTTTCATGAAAAGGCTACAACAGTTCATTTTAGAAGGCTCCGTATCTCTTTCTACTGCATGAGGATGGAATTGAGATAGGTTTATGGTAATGTAGATAGATTCTGCAAAAGTAAATATTGTTCCTCAGTTAGCAATAGAAAGTGATGCAAAGATGTACTAAGTTTATAGCAATAAGGAGGTTCACAGTATCTCTGAAAGTAATTGTACAGCTTGAGATATCCTAGCATAAATGAAATTACATTTCTAAATACAGTGATGTGTACTTGAGGATATTGAATGCATTAATCTGAAACGCAATGTTCGTAAATTGATAATGTGATCCAATGAAAAAAAGAAAAATGCAAACCCAATCTTTGTCATGCTAGAACCATGCAAGTGCCAATCTTTGGCATTAGAATCATGCAAGTACTAGTACCATCATACTGACACTGTGAGAATTCATTTGAATGCAATTTTTATCACATAAACTCATAAAAAGTGTTCAAAATGAAAGCAAGTACATAAGAGAGATTGTAAAAGAAGTCAACATACCAATGTTATCAACAGTTTTTGTCCTAGAACAAAATCATACCAGACACACTGAAGAAAACAATTATATCCCAGTTAAAACTAAAATTTTTACATCGGAAAAGTTACTAGAGAGCCACCCAGCAGATCCCAGTCTTGTACAAATGGGACTGGTCATTCAGTGGAATTCTTAAGCTATGAAAATAATCTCTGGCATATTTTTTTAAAGTTTATGTTCCAATTTGTAAGATATAGCTGAATCTGAAGAAGTCTATTGCGTTGACCTGAAGTGGAAGTCAAGGCATTCAAACAACTCAAAACCCTAGACTCCAAGTATTTCAGCAGAAAAATTTCTAAAGCATAGTTTCTGACCAGTGTACCTGAGTGACCAGAAGAGGAATCCTCTGTTCATTCAGGTATCAGTATCAGGATAACATGTTCAGATAAGGAGAGTTTTCTTTGCACAGGCAGTGTGAAATTTAAAAAAAGGATAAATAAATAAATAAATAAATAGCAGTATCTATTTTTCCACTCATTCTCCTTCGCTAGATCCTAACAGTTAGAATATTTAAGGCATTTTCAACTTTAATGCAAGAAGCATGAACTTTTCTCCCTATGCATTTATCAGGTTAGACAGAATGAGCACAGAGTAAAACAGAAATCCCTTATAAGAAAGAAAACTTAAGTTTTTATTCTCAAAGACTTTGCTGTAGAGAAAAATATGCCAGGAATTACCTGCAATTAAATAGCCTGGCAAGAGCAACGGCCTAATGTAGGACTGAAGTATATAACTGGGATTAGATATTAAGTATGAATAATTACAACCATACAACTTTCCTCTTTACTATCCAGACATCTCCTTTATGCAACCCAAATCTAAATAAATCCAAAAAGTGTGACTCATACCCATCCAGTGTGCACTAAACCTGATGGTATGCAACCCCATTGTTCAAACTTCAATAATTCCATTCAGAGCTATCTTTTGTTCCTCTGCTTTTTCAGTCAATACACTTTAATACCCACAAGAGGCTATTAAATCTATAAAGCTTCTGAATTTTTGCATGACTCATCTCGTTTCAAAAGCTAATTTCACAACATAGCAGTTATTTTCATTGTACATACTGATTAAGGGTGCATCCACTGCTGATTTGTTGAAGTGGAAGCATCGCAGTGCTCCAACCAAAGGCCATTTCCAAGTTAACAAGGCACTCCAGCTGCTACCTGTGTGTCATGTACTTCTGCAACTTTGGTTGCTTAAGGAAGATTTCTTATATGTGGAATTAGTATATGACTGAACATCAGTGCTCTCAACTGACATAAACATCTTTTCGGTAAGGGCAGGCTTAAAAACTGATCCAGCACTTTAGAAACAAATTGCTTTTTCTGTCATATTCTGTCATATTCTGTCATAAAAGCATATTTTGCAAAGCAGTTCCCAGGACAGACTATAGGCCAATGTCTGCAATTCTAGATTTCTGTATACTGTTCTCATCCCTGGACCTTCATCAAGATATTTAGCTCTTTTGTTCTGATGGTCCCCAGAGTTCCCTTCAGGTCTAAATTATTCTATGACTCAATACAAATGATCACTTAATTCTTAGATGAATATTCCAGTATACAAACTACCAGGAAAAGGTAGCTTGTGCCAACACACTCTCTCTCTCCTGTCCCCCTTTCCTTCCCTTTTTCCTGTATTTTTGCCAAATCCCAAACTCATAACTTTCTCTAGAAACACCCTGAAGGTAACTTCAACTTTTTCCTTTAACTGTAAAAATTATTTATCTTTTACATAGCATAGTTTGCTTTCTCATTTAATTTAATTTAATTTAATTTAATTTAATTTATTTTCAATTTCATTTCATCATGTGGTACTCCAAATAAAAAGTTAAGGGGAATTCAGACTTTTATTTTTGGCAAACAGACCATATGAAAGCCATAGGCCCAAGGATGCCCTGATGTAGTACAGATACAGTACAAAATGTTTTGGTTTCGGCAATTGTGTGTTCTTACACTGTATTTATGTTCATTTCTTGCAAGAAGTCCAACTCACATACATTATTGCTATACATATCATAACTGTTCATTGCCAGTAGAGATATTTTAATCACTTTTTGAACCTGGTTAAACAATAAGAAAAATAATTATCAGGACTCCCTTCCTTAAATATAAAAGAAGACAGATCTGTTCATTTGTTTGGATCTAGGTTCACCATTCATTTAATTTTTCTAAAAGTTTCACTATTTTCAAATGATGCATTTACATTAAAACAACCTCCACTCTCCTTCAAGAATGTTTATCTATTATCCCGTTTCATTTACAGATCTCAGAACAGTTTATTCATGAAGATATTGAGCAAAAAAGCAAAGGACTTGCAAGTGGCACAATCTACGGTTCATCATTAAAACGGAACTTGGTACATCCAATTCTTTGATACTTAGTCCACCCCTCTTACACAAGTACCCACCTCAACAGTCAGGGAAAATTTCTGGATGCTCTTGTCAACCAGATGAGGAAGGGAGTGGAATATGAGCAAGTATTCTCAATTTGTAAGGGGTCATACAGCTTTTCAGACTACGCTCTCAGAAAATATTAATGTTATTCATAGAGCAGAGTAGCTTTGCTTATGCACGTCCTCCTCAAAAGTATTCTTGCCGTCCCTTCTCATTTGCAGACAGAATGTTTTCCAAAAATATCCCTGAGAAAGCATCCTTTCACAGCATTTCTATGCCACTACAGCTGCGGAGGTCAACATTTATTTTTTACAACTCTAAAGTTACAGTCTGGAAATACTGTAAACTAGTAGATAATTCTCACTTAAACAAATGGAAGAGAAATTCAAATAATTGTGAAAATCATCACCAGTAGCTAATGAAGAGATCATCTGCATTGGTATTTTCAAAGCAGCAATTTGAGTATTAGGGAAGAGAAAGAACTCAGAGAATTCCCAAAAGTTCACTAAATCTTTTTCATTCGAAAATGAAAAAGATGGTTTTCTCAGGCATATCTACATCATGAGGTCTGTATACAGGGAGGGCACAGCTCTGCTTTCCATGACTGTCAACAAGCGTAGCAATTTTTTTCTCCCCATTTGTGCCAGGTCACTGAAACAAGACAAAGAATCACTGAAGGCAAACACCAGGGGACCTAACAGAGAGATTTCCTCTTCCCAATTCCTGTACTTGTCTGTTCTTGAAAGCTCAGTCTGCAGTCAGAGATATTTTGCCTGAGGTTGGAGGATATTTGAATAATTTTTGCATTTTGTTGGAAGATGGACTCACAAGTCAGTGACACAGTTTTACTACTTAAAAAACAGACAAACAAATTACACACCACTTTTAATTACTTCAGAGCTCTATTTACTAGCCCAGTAGTTCCCAGTGATAAAGCTGGCCCATTGATACAGCAGGTCAAGCTGAAACACACTGATTCTACAGTATATCCACTTTAGTGGAATGAACTAACCTGTACTGGATTCAGTGAAGGAGAAAAAAGGTAATGATTTAGTGAAG
Organism: Odontophorus gujanensis; assembly: GCA_013399175.1. Lineage (NCBI taxonomy): Eukaryota > Metazoa > Chordata > Aves > Galliformes > Odontophoridae > Odontophorus > Odontophorus gujanensis. The sequence continues at coordinate 40,651 of VXAB01010207.1, forward strand.
GAATGGAAGGAAGGAAAAAAAGGGCAGCCTGTGAATAGAACTGGCCTTCTTAGCACCAAGTCAATTTTACAATCTTTCTCAATCTAGACACTTTTCCTGGAAGTACCAAATGGATGATCTTGGTGCACATCCACAGCAGCTGTCCCAAGAAAATGCTGCGCCTTCAGTGTGTACAGGAGGCACCCACCCTTCAAATCAGAAATCTTCAGAGGAGAACATGAGCCATACCACAGCAGAGAGTAGACCTCTCAATCACATATGACAGCCTCTAATTCTCCCCACTTAGAGTGGGTCTGTGTCTACCTCCCAAGCCACAAAGGCAGAAGGGCTAATGCTGAAATACCTCATGTAGGCAACATGCTATGAATATAAACATGGATGCCAAATGCTGGTCAGTTGATGGGGCAGAACCAGAACAAGTGACATCTCCACAGTGCTGCTGGTTCCCAGGCACTGCTGAGACAAGTCTAACACAACAATGGAAGCGTTCTTTTAACAACCTACCTACCTACCTCTCAGAAAGGTCTTTCTCTCACTGTCTTCACACCTTTAACTAGAACATCGTTCCTTCAAAGCCCTCAGCATTTTATTTTCTACTGCATTTTTCAAATGCATGCTCCCAGTGGTACAGCAGCTAGGCAGAGTAGGCAGTAAAGCTACTCTCGCATACCAAGCACCCTCTGCTTACCAGCTGAACTGATCATTGTCATCTCAGCAAACACTGAGAATCAAAAATTTCCATCCTTTTCTCCCTCGTGCTCATCTGGAAAAGTTCTATAATCTTTTTTGATCTTCTTGAGCACTGATTAAATCAACATATAAGAAATGGAGGACTAAACTCTTCTATGAGGGGACAGTCAAGGCCTTTCACCTGCCTGCCAGAATGTAATTCTGACACTGGCCCATCTCCAAGGAGCTCAGGAAAAGTAATGTGCATGGGGTTACAAGAAGTTTTCCACTTGTATGAAGACTTCAGAGGATTATCCAGGTTTGTATTTTACTATATTATTTTTCACATCTAGTGGCTGGGATCTTCCTTCTATGCAAAAACCCTCCAGGAAGGCATTATGTTCCCATTTCCCAAGCATGGGTGAATTTATGGAAATTCAATGGAGGTGCTAAAGCTCTGCAAAACTGATCTGCATAGGTCCCAAAGAAACATTTTAGAAAAAGATGTCAAGACTGGAACTTGTGCTATTCGAAGAGGCAAGACAAGCATATCAGTCCTAACGGAAGCTGATCTTATCACTTCATTTGAGAAACTTCTGCCTCTAATGGCTCAAAGACAGAACGACAATCAGTCATCAAAATTCAGAATTTAATTTCTGCATTATAAAAGAATGTTATCTTATAAAAAGCTGCACTTATACCACTGGGAGGAAGGCAGAGAAGACTCTGGCTGCTGTCACTATAGTTATTTCTCATATTGTCATCAGAAAAATCCAGGAAGAAAACTGACTAACTACAATGTGGTGTTAGAAAGCTGGCATTCCTTTATTCTCATGATACATACCAGGCAACTTGGAGTTCAGGTTCCACATTTAAACAGTTAAGGCAGACATATGCAATAAATTGGCATACATATTCATTCTTTTCCAAGAACTCAATTTATTCTTTTCTAAGAACACATTAACATATGCTAGTGTCCCTCTGAGAGTGTGTAGTGGGGGCCTATGATAATCTACAATCACCAACTTCCTCTCCTTTTTTCATCTTCTTCTTCATCACAGTACCATCTGTCCAACCCCCAGCTCTTTTTCCCCAATTTGGCGAATTTCCATTGTTTGTTATGTCATAATGAGCAACATTCTATTTTGTTACCCTGTAACTCTGTTGTGGCTTTGTGGTTTTGATGCCGGTACTCCACATCAGAACATCATGCAGGGAGCTAAGGAGTTAATGCTGTTGGGAGCAGAGGGGCGGAGCTCCGCACCGGATGCCAGGCCCGCGGTCTTTCTCGGCTGCCGTGGAGGTCCCGCACGTGTGCTTCCCCTGCAGTTCCTCCTAACGTAAGCTCCCAGCCTTTGGTTTGGAAACTGTCTCTCTCTCAGTTGTTCAATTTTATTAGAGTTAGTAAAGTTACCGTTCCTTCTCAAATCGTGCCGTTGTTTTTTGTAGACCCATCTATTCCCTCTGTTTCCCCCTCCCCCCGGAGCGCACGGCTCTGCTCGGGCGGCCGCGTGGCCACTGGCGGTGCAGTTTTTTTTTCTTTCCCTTTCTCTCTTCCTTCTCGGTTTCCCTTGGGTCACTGTCACGGATAACACCGTGACAAACTCGAAACAATTTCACAGGATCAGAGAATTATAGGGGTTGGAAGGGACCTCTAGAGGTCGTCAAGTCCAACCCCCCTGCCAGAGCAGCTCGCTAGACCAGGTTGTACAGATAAGCAGCCAGGTGGGTCTTGAATGTCTCCAGAGGACATTCCACCACCTCTCTGGGCAGCCTGTGCCAGTGCTGTGTCACATGTGCTGTGAAGAATTTCCCACACACATTTGTGCGGAACTTCCTATGCTTCAGTTTGTGGCCATTTCTACTCATCTTACCACCATACACATCAGAGAATAGACCAGCCTCATCCGCTTGCCTCTGACTCCTTTTATTTATACTCATTGAACATATTCCCTCTGAGTCTTCTTTTTCAAGGCTGAACAGACCCAGGTCTCTCAGCCTTTCCTCCATTCCGTTTATCGTCTCTGCTCGACTATTCCCAGGAGATCCCTGTCTTTTTTGTACCGAGGTGCCCAGAACTGGACACAATACTCCAGGTGAGGCTTGAAGAGAGGGAGAGGATCACCTCCCTTGATCTGCTGGCCAGGCTCCTCTTAATGCACCCCAGGATCCCACTGGCCTTCTTGGCCACCAGGGCTCATTGCTGGCTCATGGCCAACCCGTCATCTACCAGCACACCCAGGTCTCTCTCCTCAGAGCTCCTCTCCAGCAGGTCATCCCCCAGCCTGTACCTGTGCATGCAGTTATTCCTCCCTAGGTGCAAGACTCTACACTTGCTCTTGTTAAACCTCATCTGGTTCCTTTCTGCCCAACTCTCCAGCCTGTCCACATCTTGCTGAATGGCAGCACAGCCTTCTGGCATGTCAGCCATTCTTCCCATCTTTGTACCGTCAGCAAACTTGCTGAGGGTGGAGGAATCCCCTCATCAAGGTAATTGATGAAGATGTTGAACAGGACTGGACCCAGCACGGACTCCTGAGGAACACCGCTAAGTACAGGCCTCCAACTGGTCTCTGTGCCCCTCGATCACAACCCTCTGAGCTCTGCCAGTCAGCCAGCTCTCAACCCACCTCGCTGTCCCACCATATGAATTTGTATGAAACCCAAGAAAAAGTCCTTGCACCTGGTGGATGCAAAGATAGAAGTAGCCTATTGTGACTTCAGTGCCTCTGTGAAGCAGGATCGTTCAGAAAAACAAAACTGTTACCATACCAAGGGAAACCTAAACTGGAAAGTTTTAGAATTTAGCACAGTTCCTTCTTGCTAAACTAATATATCAGTCCTTAAACTAATATTTTGTTCCCTACTGCTAAACCAGTCTGTATCAGCATGAGAAGGTGTTAACAGAAGGGAATGCTGCTGTCTGAACAGGGAGATAGGTCAGCCTCCAATCCTATTACAAAGTCTGTTTCTTTTAGGAGCCAATGCTAGAACAAGCAGAGTACTTCTGCTTTTTCTCAACTATCTCCATGCTCAGAGGTGTACTTAAAAAGAAATAAGAAATGTCCTCCTGACCCCACCAAGTGATGAGATTTGAAGCAGAAAAATACGCCATTGCTTATTATTCCTAGCTAACTGCAAAGTAATCTCAGCAACTGCTTCCTGCCACGCAGAAAACAGTATGTTGGCAGCTGCTATGCTTGTGTGTTAGTCCAGCACATGAAGATCTATTTCCATGTCAGTCTGCTTGTGTACATAAATATTAGTGAAATGAAGGCAAACAGGAACTGAACTCTCTCTGGGAACAGCTTCTTCATGTCATACCCAGGGAAACCGGCAATGAAACGTTTAGCAACTGTGCAAGAACTTCTTAAAAACTTCTTATCTTCTTTTGTGGCTATCTTCTGTGTAAAATCCTGCAGAGACACTAAACAAGTGTGTTTGTTTGTACTGATCATGCGAGGTTTATTGTTGTTTTGCTTTGTTTTAAACTAGCTTGATGTAAATAAGGAGAACAATCCAAACAGTTCTTGTCACTGAGGAATCTGCAATGGAAATTTGCCTTTGAATACCCAGGAAATTCTATGGCACAATTTACACTCCTTTAGCGAGTATTTGGGAAACATACAAAACAACAGTATTAGCCTTCTCCTGTAGTTGAAGAAACCAAGACTATAACAACAGGCAATATGTACAGAGGAAAACTGTATTTGTTCTGCTGTACAATGCGACAGATCAAAACGTCATTTTAAGGACATTATTTTTTTGTAATTTTCATTGGATAATGGTTGGCGCTTCAAAATGACCAGATGATACACACTGCAGACCAGCTATGACAAGCACCTCCACTCTGCTGGCATATCAGTGCTACAGAGGTACAATTGCGCCACATGTGGGCACACCTGACCTGCTTTTGGGCAGTCGACAGTGCTAACACTAGGAAAATACAAAGGCAGATATGCCAGCCCTTGGTGCTCAGGTCTGTCTTAGACACTAGGTCCTCTTTCAAATGTGTTCTGCTGTGTTAAACACATAGATTATGATACTGTTCAGAAAAGTACCACTTCCAATACATCAAATAGGAAAAAAAAAAAAAAAAGTCGTTCTATATAGGGATTCAAAGTCATTTATCAAAAATGCTTCCTGAAGGGGAAATAGTTTTTGTGTTTGTTGGTTGTGTTCGTTTATTTCTGAAAGGATTATTAAAACGATTATGTGCCAATGCAATGACTGTGAAAGAATGGCCACTTGCTGGATGCGAAGCGCTCCCACGGTACCTGGGAGAAGCCGCTCTTTAAAAATCTTCCTTTAACTCTTGCTGTGACCAAAAATTTTGTAACTATGACATCACTGAGTTGTCTGTATAACAGCAGCCTGTTACAACATCTATCTGGTTAAGGAAAGGATAAGGACAGGAAACTGCTGCACCTTAAATATTATGTTATTAACTGTATAAAACACAGAAACCTAATTGAGGCTTTGTCATTTTTTCTTTTTCAATTTGTTGCTTGAAAGTTCACACTAATACTTATTAAAAAAAGGTCAGTCAATTTTACACGTGGATGAAAGCACTCAGAACCATGAATTTATTATACTTGGAAAAGAAAGACAAGGTGAAAGAGAAGCAGAGTGGTACAGACAAGCAGTTATAAGGGGCAACTCAGTGACCTCTTCCATTACTTATGTGGAATTAAGATTAATTTTGAGATTTCTTAAAGAAAAAGGAGATGAGATGGGATTGAAGGAAAACCATGGAGAAGATGTTCATGCAAAATAAAATTTGGGAAGAGCAAATGAAGGATAGGGGGCCCCTGCAAAACAAGATAAAGAAAAAGCTGAGAAGAAGAGCTTCAGTCACAAGGATCTGGTTAAAACAAACTTCCAGGTATATAGCAGGAGATGCTATATGCAGCAGCTGCCTGTAAATCTTGTTTGCTGGGCAGAACGAAAAGTGGTAGAAGTTACAGGATAGAAAGATCTAGTTGGGCAAAATGTCATCCAAAATCTGGGAAGAAAACTCTCTAGCTCCAATGAGGTGTTAGAAAGTGGCATTCCTTTATTCCTCATGATCTGCACTGGATGACTTGACAAGTAAGTACAACCTCTCAGAGTTCAGGTTCTACATTTATACTATTAAGACATATATACGCAGTACATTGGTATACATATTCATTCTTTCTCAGGGATACATAGATACATGCTAATATCCCTTGGGCATGCTCAGTGCTTTCTAGGGTGGTTGAGTGTCCACCTACTTCTTCCCCTTTGTTCACCATCAGCTTTATCACTGAAACCTTTGACTCACATGCATCCACTTTTCCCCAGTTTGGAAGATTCCCATTGCTTTTTAGACCACAGTGAGCCTATTTTAAAAACAATGTATGTGGAACCCAAGGAAAATGTCCTTGTAAGTTTTGAGGCAAAAGATAAATGCATTCTATTGTAATTTCAGTGCTTCTCATGAGGCAAAACCATTGAAGCAGAAGATAAAAGTACTCTATTATATCCCCAGTGCAGAATTCTTTAGGAAAACAAAGACTGTTCACCCACTATAGCTGAAATTGAAAGTTTTTAGAACTATCACTTGTGGGTTCCTTTTGCTAAACAATATATTGGTTCTTAAACTAATGTACTAATCCTTATTGCTAAGCAAGCCAACCTATATCAAAAACAACAAACTTTGAACCCAGATTACAAAGTATATATAAACAAGGGAAATGAAGGGGAGGGTGACTGATAAGTGAATCAAGAAGAATGTGAACCCTGATTACCTTAGCAACAGGGAAAGGGCTCACTAGTATTGGGGTTCCGGGATAAAACCAGGCCTCTGTCCTCCAGAACTTTGAAAGACCCCACAGAGGTATGCCACAGTGGACTCTCTCTTTATTTGTGAAGCTGAGAAAACCGACCACGTAACTTGGCATGCCAATGAGTTATGTCAAGCAGGTATTCCCTTTATTACAGTGCTGGGTGCATGGGGATCACTCCACCAAACATGCACACCAAAGNCTGCACTGGATGACTTGACAAGTAAGTACAACCTCTCAGAGTTCAGGTTCTACATTTATACTATTAAGACATATATACGCAGTACATTGGTATACATATTCATTCTTTCTCAGGGATACATAGATACATGCTAATATCCCTTGGGCATGCTCAGTGCTTTCTAGGGTGGTTGAGTGTCCACCTACTTCTTCCCCTTTGTTCACCATCAGCTTTATCACTGAAACCTTTGACTCACATGCATCCACTTTTCCCCAGTTTGGAAGATTCCCATTGCTTTTTAGACCACAGTGAGCCTATTTTAAAAACAATGTATGTGGAACCCAAGGAAAATGTCCTTGTAAGTTTTGAGGCAAAAGATAAATGCATTCTATTGTAATTTCAGTGCTTCTCATGAGGCAAAACCATTGAAGCAGAAGATAAAAGTACTCTATTATATCCCCAGTGCAGAATTCTTTAGGAAAACAAAGACTGTTCACCCACTATAGCTGAAATTGAAAGTTTTTAGAACTATCACTTGTGGGTTCCTTTTGCTAAACAATATATTGGTTCTTAAACTAATGTACTAATCCTTATTGCTAAGCAAGCCAACCTATATCAAAAACAACAAACTTTGAACCCAGATTACAAAGTATATATAAACAAGGGAAATGAAGGGGAGGGTGACTGATAAGTGAATCAAGAAGAATGTGAACCCTGATTACCTTAGCAACAGGGAAAGGGCTCGCTAGCATTGGGGTTCCGGGATAAAACCAGGCCTCTGTCCTCCAGAACTTTGAAAGACCCCACAGAGGTATGCCACAGTGGACTCTCTCTTTATTTGTGAAGCTGAGAAAACCGACCACGTAACTTGGCATGCCAATGAGTTATGTCAAGCAGGTATTCCCTTTATTACAGTGCTGGGTGCATGGGGATCACTCCACCAAACATGCACACCAAAGAGAGAAACAATGACACACTGAAAGGCATAACACATACGTATTCATCACATTCCACGGACATGGAAAGAAAAAAAAGTGATTGACATCTCCGTTGGTCATGGGATTAAAACTAAGAGTCATTTTTGGTGTAAATTTCCGACTGTTAATGGGATTGCATTAAGTCACAACAGCAACTCTGCCTCCTTATCTTAACGGGACTCCCCCACTGGGCTGAGAACAGCAGTTCCACTTATCTTGTCTGGACCACCCATTGTGTTGTAAACAGCCACCCNTAAGTTTTGAGGCAAAAGATAAATGCATTCTATTGTAATTTCAGTGCTTCTCATGAGGCAAAACCATTGAAGCAGAAGATAAAAGTACTCTATTATATCCCCAGTGCAGAATTCTTTAGGAAAACAAAGACTGTTCACCCACTATAGCTGAAATTGAAAGTTTTTAGAACTATCACTTGTGGGTTCCTTTTGCTAAACAATATATTGGTTCTTAAACTANCCCTATATTTCTTCCTAAAGTTACTTGTTTGCTCAAGCTATGAGGTCTAGTTTTAACAAGTCTATAGACTCAATCTAATTCAACTCCTTGATTCATTTGAATAAAGAAAGCTGATGTCTCTCCTCTATCTCTTTTTGTGAGAAATATGATTGATAAAGCTTATTGGAGCAGAAATTTTCCTAGCAGGATCTGTCCAAGCAGAACTAAGGATTACGCCTGTTCCATATTTGACTACAGTTCATCTCTAGCAGGAGAGCAAAAGAGTGAAGATCCATGGGTGAAAAAGACAAGTAAGCCAAAAGAAATGAAAAAAAAAAGCTTGCAGAAAGCATTGCTGAGTAGGGAGAGCACTCAAGTCGCACCAACATCTGCTGAGGCTTCACAAACACCAGGACCAGCAAACAGCACAGACATGAGAAGGGTCAACCAGAATGATGGCAAAGCAGAGTCCATCTGGAAGGTTTGACAATTTTCCTAGTCAACTGTTCAAGGCTCTCAGTCTAAACTTACATGAAAACTTAAGCCTAAAGTCACTTCAGAATTTAACAGTTGATTCTGTCTCAAATGTGTAGGCTGACAAAGCAACTTCTACTATCTGAGCTACTTTGAGTAGTAATAAAAAATGCAGGCTTCTCAAAATTTCAGGAATCCTGCCAGCTTTGTGGGATAAAGCATTTACAGTTGTATTTAAAAATAATACAGTGGTGCCATAATGTTGATTTCTCTGATTTACACTTTGAAAAGCAATGAAATGTTGAAATGAAAACTTGCCCTCCATTTAGGACAATAGGAGGAGTACACTTCCTCTGTTTCTTCTTTTCTCCTGCAGTGTATCATAAGCGTTTTTCATACTTGGTCACACTCCTGTCATTCAGTGAAATGGAAACATTTGTCTGCCTTATATTATTTAAACTTACTTTCTGATAAATAAATGTGTCAAAAAATGTGTAATGCATCCTGCTGTCCTTACCAAAGCTGAAAGGATGTATTTGTAGCAGTGGCTTGAGAAGAAAGGCCAAGATAAGAATCATAGAATCATCAAGGAAAAGACCTACAAGATCATCCTTATTCACCCACCGCCAATAGTTCTCACTAAAAGAGAAGTGGGTCCTCTCCCACTCCTGCCCCTGAGCAATTTGCTTCAGCATCAGAACGAGATGATCTCTGTTTACATTCCTGGAAAGATGATGAGATTATTAAGATGAAGTCTAGACTGAACAGTGCTTTGAATATTTAGAAGAGCCGCATTATGCTAAGCATTCAGATGAATAATGCCCCCTTCCTTTTCAATACCCTCATTTCCAAATACATACAGGCAGCCAAAACACAGAGTTAAGTATGCCAGAAATTCTGGTGTAAATCCCTGGCATCACACATCAGTGAGCACTTTCACGTGAAATTAAAACCTCCTTTTTGAGCAATAGTGGAAACGAAAGATAGGCACTTGAATAGTCAAAGCGAAAACAGAAAATGGGAAGAGAGGTGAATGGAAAGAATTGGACTGAGTTAACTTGTCTGTTCAACTGTAACCAAAGGGCAACTGAAGAAAAACACACTTCTGCTCAGCTGCTATCCATGTTAGTCATGAAATATCGCATTAGGCTTAACAGGATGCCCTAAAAAATTGCACACTAATTTAGATGCCCATCATTCATCTCATACAATTTACTACATGATATCTTGCTATTAAAAATCCAGTGTTAACGAGTTCTGTGGCTTGCTTCAATATAGCTCTTCTGGTGTGGCCTTGGAGAAATTCACATTTTCTACATTCCATATACACAAACCCAGATATTATAATTTATCAAATTAGTTTTGCTAAACTTAAGTCAGTTTTTTATGGTAAAGCAGCTTGGAATTTCAGACTAAAATCTATTATAAAGTGCTACGTCTTTTGCCAGGAATATTCACTTAAAATTGAATAGCACTTAGAAAAAGTGAATATCCACTTCAAAGTGAATTTAAGAATAACGTTCTTTCTTAAGTAGCAATATTAAAACAATATACAAATTAATACTGGTTTGACAAAATGTTGTCCTATATTCTACATCCATACCCATGCAAAATCCATGGAGTGTAGAACTGTTTTCCAATTATACCCTGCTGAAGTATCCTGCATGTAGGCTAGAGTCATGAAAAACCTTTTACTTGGTTTAGCAATCCACTCATTTTGCAAAGTAAAGTTCTGATAGTTCTCAGGTATATTCTAGTTCGAGAGTTGTTCTTGTGTACCCAGCAAAGATGAGAGAGTCTCAGAAAGTGATTTCATCGCTTCAGAGCCATCCAATCCAGCCTCCTTTTTGCCACAAACACTATTTCTTACAAGTATTGCGTAAGCCCTTTCGTAATACCTCAGATTGCCTCTTAAAACCACACTCCTCCTCCTATTACTAACTCCACCTCCTACTAACTCTTCTAAGAACCTCATTATTCTGCTTAGAAACCTCCATTCCATTTTCCTATTATGCAGACAATGCATATCCTTTTGTTCTTATTATCTCCTTGCTTATCTACAGCCCTTCCCCTGCTGATACATACCCACAGATGTATTTGCAGGCAGGAATGATGCCATGTATCCCTACAATTCCCAGGGAAGCACCAAAGGGCTGCTCAGCTTGTTGAAACAGAAAGAACCACAAAGTAAACTCAGAAGCTCTAGAGACCAAACCAGACAAAGGCAGGAAAGGCACAATGATCAAGACGTGCTGCATGGTACAGGGGACCTGCTGGAACCATGAAGGACGCAGACTCTGAGCATGATTCAGCTGGACCTGGTCTGTTCTGATAATACTGAATCTGCTTGAACCCCTCAAGGACTTTTCTCCCTTTTCTATGAAGGTTGTGCAAGGCATAAAGAAATTCCAACTGCTGCTGCCAGTGCTTGGGAAGGGGAATCTGCTGGGCAAATTATGGTGTTGGCACTCCATCAGGTCTTCACCAGAGCTGAGATGGGTTTCTGTACTTGTCTGAAACACTAGTTTGGTTCTCAGAATGAGAATTACATGTCCTAGCCACGTCTTGGTATCCTTCTGCCAGTTCAACTTCTTGTGACTAAAGGTGAAAAAGAGATGAACACAGCCAGGACAATCAGCAATGTGGCTAGGTGTTGGGGAGGCTGTGGAGAGGATTATTTTCTGCATTCGAAGAAAATAATCGAAAGGGATTTAAAATTTTTCATTACTTTCTTTTTCTTTATAAAATTATAAAAACAGACCATACTTAGAAGAAATGAGCCTACCAGAACTTACGAATAGCTTGCATTCTTCCACTGGAGACCAGCCAGTTACCCTTAGAAAGAATTCCTGTTTACTTTGTAGTGAATGTGAGAGACACACAGTCTGCCAGAAGCTGTTACAGCAGTAAAAACACAACCAGAGGCTGTCACAAATGGGAAATCACAGAGAAAGTTAATTTGTTAATCTCAAGGGTAAAGATTAAAATAATATATATTCTGTAAAATGATATGTACTTTATCACATAGAAGATGAGTTTATGTGAAAGCTATTCTACTTCAAAGGCAACTTTCAGGTACTTCAGCAATTAGCTTTTTTTTTCAAAGCTGCTTAGATTAACAAAGAAAACTGCTTTCCTTACCAAAAGTGTTCTTTGTTGGGCTGAGATGACTTTCTCAGTGCACCTGCATCTTTCTGCCACAAAGCCTCAGCCAGGCTGCCTTGGGAGCTCAGATGCCAGTGTCCTTGCTCAAAGCATTCCTGAAGTCTGCAAAATTTGGGGGATGATCAGACATGCTTCCTGTTCTGGCTCTTTAGCAGTTCAGTCCTAGGGTTAGCGTTACATAAATTTCATCCTGAACTGTAGGTCTGTAGTGCTAGAAATTCCAGAAAACGCATATTTTCAGTACCCATAAGCCTGAATTCTGAGGCTTGATTAAGAAAACAGGCTCATGTGAGAGGAAAATGAGTGTGATATGTAGCCCTTACAGTGCACATATTTGGATTTTTATTACTTTCTTATTTTTGACACAGGTGAATGCACTTTTTTATGAGTCTCCATGGCTTTGTATACAATATTTGTATTCTCCCTTTCTTGGTGAAACTAAATATAAACGAACAGTCAAAGAGAAAGATATTCGCTCATTTTCATTTGCACTGTTACCTTTTCATGTAACTTGTCTCTTTCACACGAATTTCCTCTTTTCCCACAAACTATCCAAGGGCAGAAGTTTGCTGTCTCAAATCAGTCACATGCACACCAGCTGTCATAACTTTTCTGTCTCTGATATTTTTTCCTAATGTCTATCTCATTTCTTTAAAGCACATTCTCCAGTCTTTTTTGTTTTGCTTTGTACTCAAGACCAAGAACATGTTTATGGCCTTTTCTGAACCATAATCCAAAAATTGGTGCCCCGGTGACTGGTGACCCTAGCAGTAGTAAAAATGGGAGACAAATCTCACCTCAAAGATACACATGCACGCTTCCAGCCTTGTCAGAAAACGGAAATACCAGTACTCTTGCTTAAAAGGTTGCTAACCTAAAATTGCAGACCCAAGGGACTCAAATGCCTTAAACAAAGTTCAAGTAAACATTCAGACCTTCTGATGATTATCCAAACCTCTTTGAGAATCCACAAATGTTGAGGTTCACTCACCAGAACTACCTTGAGTACATCCTGGAAGCAGCCTGCACCTTAAAGAAAGCAGCATAGCTTTTACTTCCCAAAGCCAAATACAAAAGTGTTAAACAGATCTTGTTAGTAGGAAGTTATGAAACAAGTGATACTCTAGAGATTTCCTAGAGGCTCAGGAGAAATAAATCAGAGTTTATAAATATCTTGAGAGTGGAACTATCAGTAAGTATCCAGCCTCAGAAAACACGATATCTGTAAGACAAGAAAGAAAACACTATGCACTGGTCTGAAACATTTTATTTCTTAGCAAATGGGGAAAATTTGCCTATAAAAATCCCCAGTCCTTTCATCCTAAAAGGAGGCAGTCAATGGCTCCTCATCTAGAGAACCAGGCAGCACAACGCATAAGTTGGGAATAACTGCTACAGGTGAGTTAATCAAGTTAGGACAGAAGTAACTCCTATTAAAGCTGCTCTATTTATCAAGAGCTTCTGTAAACAAGGACATTCAAGAAATTAACTTTTAAAGCAGAATAAATAAAAACCTCTATTCAGAAGTCTGGTACCTTTAATTTGGCTTTGGAAATGTATATCAAATTGAAGCCTCTTTAATTTGGAATATGACTATGACCCTGAGGATTAATGGCATTTGACTAATCCACATTGCATTCACATTTTTAAGGTAATTCAGATTATTGCTTGAGTGTTCTTGCAAAAGCAAGTCCTAAATCTCACTAATATTATTTGGACAAAGGAAGGGTGGCCTTTCATTTCGGTTATTTTTCTGAAGGAATGAAGGGAATACCTGCTTGATATAATTCATGGTCATTGTCATAAACGCTCAGTGTCCAATCGGAGTTTTTGGAATATTTTATTACAATCAAAAGGTGCAAAGCAATAAGCAAACAGCACGGGGTGTGCCTGGGAGTCTCTGCTCCACCAACGACGCACACCAAGAAGATGGTTCCCTTTTCTTTTGTACAGTGTCTCATTTAAAATTCCCTGAAGTCCACTCCACCTTTCGGTTAATCATTTTATTCTTCTACGCTTGCGTGGCTGGTCGGTAGGGGGTTGTACATTCCTTCAGGTGGTCTTTGGAATGAAGTCTGTCTTCCTCAAATCCCTCTGATTCATCCCTCCAGGCTCGGCCTTGCAAGGTTTCTGTTTGAGATGCTAATCTCTGCCACCCCTTGATTTGAGGAATGCCACTCCGGCTCCATCTCGCAAGGTTTTGTGTTTGAAATGCAGATAGAGTTCTGTTCTCAATTTATCCTTCCATGCCTTATGAGGAAATTTTACTCCTTTAAGCGATTTTCTCTGCCAACTGTGGTTAAGTCTAGTTTACAGTTATTGTATCAGCATCCTTGACACTGTGTCTTTTGACACGGATCACATTCACATGTTTTACATCATGTGAACATGTAACTTGTACTTTGTCAACTTTCTCAGCTTCAATTGGCGAGCCAGGCAGGAGAATCTCTTCTCGGCCGTGGGACCCACTGAGAGGAGGACTTTCCAGGCCCGCTGGCATCTTGTCCAGGAAGGGCTCCAACTCTCAGGAGGATCACTGCAGAAGCAGACAAGATCCTCTGGATAAAGGTATTCTCTAAGTTTGGATTCTTGTAAAACATGTGGATGTTATTGGAGTCAAAAGACACAGTATCAAGGATGCTGATACAATAACTAATCTAGCCTTAACCACAATCAGCAGAGAAAGTCGCTTAAATGTGTAGTCGCCACTTTCCCTGGTGTGCATGTTTGGTGAAGCGATCCCCATGCACCCAGTGCTGTAATGAAGGGAATACCTGCTTGACATAACTCACTGTCATGTCAAGTTACTTGGTCAGATTTCTTGGCTTCAACAGACTCTACTCACTTCTGGCCTCCCTTTTGCTCTAGTACAAATCCATTGTGTCAACAGCTTCATGGAGATGGTAGAAAATAAACACAGAGAGAATAAAATTAGTATACTATGATAATTCATCCAAACACATAGAAGAAAATATAATTTGTCATATACGCTCAGTGTCCAATCGGAGTTTTTGGAATATTTTATTACAATCAAAAGGTGCAAAGCAATAAGCAAGCAGCGCTGGGTGTGCCGGAGAGTCTCCGCTCCACCAGCGACGCACACCAAGAAGATGGTTCCCTTTTCTTTTATACAGTGTCTCATTTAAAATTCCCTGAAGTCCCCTCCTCCTTTCGGTTAATCGTTTTGTTCTTCTACGCTTGCGTGGCTGGTCGCTAAAGGGTTGCACATTCCTTCAGGTGGTCTTTGGAATGAAGTCTGTTTGTCTTCTTCAATGCCTTCTGATTTATTCCTCCGGGCTCGGCCTTGCATGGTTTCTGTTTGAGATGCTTATCTCTGCCACCCCTTGATTTCAGGAATGCCACTCCGGCTCCATCTTGCAAGGTTTTGTGTTTGAAATGCAGATAGAGTTTTGTTCTCAGTTTAATCCTTCCATGCCTTATAAGGAAATTTTACTCCTTTAAGCGATTTTCTCTGCCGATTGTGGTTATGCCTAGTTTACAGTTATTGTATCAGCATCCTTGACACTGTGTCTTTTGACACGAATCACATCTATATGTTTTACATAATTTATCAAGTCAGCATCAGAAACATCAAACATGCAAACATATCTTATTTGAGTCCTTTAGAATACGTTAAAGGTTTAGACCACATCCTCTACATTGATTCTACCTATAAATCGACTCAATTTTGATCTATATAACAAAGCTTTTGTTTAGAGATATGAAGAATGTGTCAAATCACAGTTATTTTTCCGGANATTTTACTCCTTTAAGCGATTTTCTCTGCCGATTGTGGTTATGCCTAGTTTACAGTTATTGTATCAGCATCCTTGACACTGTGTCTTTTGACACGAATCACATCTATATGTTTTACATAATTTATCAAGTCAGCATCAGAAACATCAAACATGCAAACATATCTTATTTGAGTCCTTTAGAATACGTTAAAGGTTTAGACCACATCCTCTACATTGATTCTACCTATAAATCGACTCAATTTTGATCTATATAACAAAGCTTTTGTTTAGAGATATGAAGAATGTGTCAAATCACAGTTATTTTTCCGGAGTCTTGACATGTTTGAGAGTTGTCTAATAATGACACAACTTACCTGGAAAGGTTGTGGTGTATCCATACCTGGAGATATTCAAAACTTAACTGAGATTTCTCTAAGCTAGCCTTGCTTTGACCAGGAAACCTCCAGTTGTCATAGGATCTTTCAGGTTGGGAAGCATCTCAGAATGCCTCTGGTTTCAAGCAGGGTCAGCTCTGAGATCAAACCAGACAAAATACCCTCATAAGTACTGTGAGGTGGCTGTGACATCCTCCAAAAGCCTCTTCAACAGGCTGAAAAAGAGTTTTCATTCATTTCCATTTCCTCAGCCTTTCCTCACTTGGCAAGCGTTTCAGCCCAGAGTCTTTCACTGAAATCACTTCAGTATACAGTCTTTATTTTTACAGGACCGCAACAGTGGACACAGTGCCTGGATGTGGTCTAAAAAGTGCTGAGCAGAAGTAGACAAAACTGCGTTTTGACTTCCTGGCCCTTGCCCTGTTCATGCCGCCTCGGAACATTCTGTTCACAGAGCACTACTGAAGCCGAGAAATCTGACAAAGTAACTTGACATGACAACGAGTTATGTCAGGCAAGTACTCCCTTTATTACAGCACTGGGTGCATGGGGATCGCTCATCAAATATGCACACCAGGGAAAGCGGCGACTACACATTTATAGGCATGGTGTGTAAGCATTTCATTATATTTTCAAGAAATTGTTTACATCCTAGAATGCAGGGAGGGTCTCTGGGCCCACTTGGTGGTATCCCTGCAAAACCTTTAGGGGACTGCATTGTGTCCCAACAACAACTCTGCCTCCTTATCTTCATGGGACTCCCCGTTGAGGTGCAAACAGCGACTCCACTTATCTTCTCTGGACCCTCCATTGCGTTGTAAACAGCAGCCCTACCTGCCATTATGTTCTTCTCTGCACGGGACCACCCCCACATTGAGTTGCAAAAGGCAGCTCTTTTTGTCTTCACTTAGACCACTGAGGTATTACTTACTTTAAATGACACCCAAGCAAATAACTCAGAGGAAGATTACTTCATAGATGGGTGGAGAAAAGCTTTAGGTCATCAGAGTCAAATCCACTGCGAGAAGTGATAGCGCTTCTGAGACCTTTGTAGACCTTCGTCCTGCACTCTTCCCCACTGACAGCAAACCAGTGAGCAGGGGCTCAAAGCCATGCCCAAAGCCGTTATTACTCAGCCTCTGGCTCACAAAACATAAGAAAGTTGTGGCAGAACTCACTGAATTTCTCAAGACAACTATTAGGAAAGGTAAAAAGAGGTAAGTACATCCCCAGGTGTTTCACACATGCAGCATTTTTGCAGTTACATTGTTTTGTAATAGCCATCAAATTGGTCATGTGAGTGTTAAACTCTTTATCAAACTCTTTGCTACCAACCTGTAGTGAGATATGAAGCACACATAATTACAAAAGATTGAAAGAGGTATCCTCTTGCGACCCTGACAAGGCTGTTCAGAAGTGCTGGCTATGCTATTTACCCAGTCTGTCTCCTTAGTTTTCAGTCAAATCAAGTCTCTCTCTTCTCCTACTGTGTCTCAACATCCTCCTCACATATTACAAACAGCAATAAAACACCTCTGCTGCTACACATTCCAGCTACTGCAAACTTTCCTCTTTTCTCCTACTCCCAGCTTTTGGAACAACAAAGAATCTCAGTATTCATTGAGCAAAAGTATGCTGTAGCCTCACTGCTCAAGATACAAGATTGAAAATGACAACATGGAAAGATAAAGAACTCACTTTGTCATTGACTTGACAGCCATAACTTGCTAGCCTTCAGCAGTGGAACACACAAGATCTCCTCTATGTAGGGGATAAACATGTCTTAAGCAATCAGATTGTGCCTGCAAGCAGACAATTTCCTATGGTCATCCTTTTCTTTTAAAAAGGGAAACAGGATCAAGAAGAGGTGTATTTTAAAAATGGATCATATGAACTTAAATTCTGTGCTGCAGAAAAGCATACATTCACTTTTCTCAAGTCCTGCACTCAGAACTGGGCCAAATCAGTAGATCCATCTGGTAATTAACAGAGGAAAAAAAGTATATAAATTGATTTCCAGTTTCATCTCACTTACCTGTATGGCAATGAACTCATGTAGTTATTAGTGCTGCTAACACAAAGAAGGCCATTGAAGCCGAGAAATCTGACACAGTAACTTGACATGCCAATGAGTTATGTCAAGCAGGTATTCCCTTTATTACAGTGCTGGGTGCATGGGGATTGCTCCAACAAATATGCACACCAAAAGAGAGAAATGAGTACACATTTAAAGGTACAACACATGAGCATTCCAAGGACATGGACAGAA
>VXAB01010208.1:0-83560 GCA_013399175.1 Odontophorus gujanensis
GTTTTTGAGAGCTTCCAATATACATCGGATGTACACTTTACTTTCTCAGGATCATGGTCCTGGTGTGGATTGTTAGGGACGAAATTAGGATCATACAGCATCTCTACTACAGCCGTTTCTCTCAAAAATTGGATACCTTTCTCCACAGTATTCCATCTTCCCACTATGTAGGACTATAATAGAAAATGTGACCTTTGGGGTTGGATGAAGGTCAGGAAACTTTCTTCGATACAGTAGATGGGACGATAAGAGTTTGGAAGATGAAGAGGAGTAGGAACAATGATTAGGAACAAGAAAGAGCAAAGCAAAGGTGGCCCAATCTGAAGTTGTTTGTCACAGGAGTTGTCTGTAGATACTGTTGATATTTGGAATAAAGAGCCTTTGTATTATGACTCTTGTAGAGTTGTTGTGGAGTTCCTTGATTTCCTCCGGCACACAAAGGTGAATGGTTTTAGACCCGGTGATGTACAATGTTGGGTAAATATTACTTTCATATTAAGCCTGATTATGACTCTCTCCCAGAGCATGGCTCTGTCCATAGCTTCATTTGTCAGGGATATCCTTGGCCATTCCAGCTTTCATGACCAGGTATCAGACAGGGACAAAAAGCTGGGCCTTCATGAGGAGCACCTGCCTGGGGACACCAAGTGCCAGGCCTCCAAATGGCACTGTAGGCTTGGCCTTTCCTTGTGCCCAAGATGGCTCTGGTACAGAGACAGCAGAGTCCTGGTTGCAGAGGGCCTGAAGCAACAGCCCCTGGGTGTGGAGCAGAAGGCATGCAGCTTGCCCTACATCCTGGACAAAGTTTCACAGTACTTTGCCCAAGGTGCATTAGCCTGTCTCTTTCTAGAGGGATCCTTAATTGTCTTCATTGTCTACCTGTGGAGGCTGTTCATGGCCTCTAGTTAAAAGCTGTATGGGAACTGTTGAAACACGGCCTGAACCACTGATTGATCACCTGAGATAAGTACTGAGTCAGCTGCAGGGGCACAGGTGAAGATAATGTACCTGTCTGATGGGAAGGGGTGGAGTCTGGCTCCACCTCTCCCAGACCCCATTTAAAGGTTGACCACCACTAGGGAAGGATCTCTTGTTAAAGATCCCTCCCCAGTGGAGTCATCAGCATGCCTTGACCGTTGTAAAGGTGAGCCTTCCTTTTCTTTTCCAGTAGCCTGTGTACCATCTGCATAAAGCCATATGGAAATATACTATCCTCTGTACTATTCCATCTGAATTCCTTTCTTTAGAACTATTTGCCCTACAAAAGCATGAAGACCTGGGGAACAGATGAGCCCTAGAATACACTGAGAGCTCTGGGGACACTCAGGTTTGTCCTCAGGAATACTGAGGATCTGTTGAAGCTCTCCAGGACACCCTGGGACGTCTGTAGGGGATGCGTGTCCTCCACAGCATACTGGGAGCAGCTCTGTAGGAGGCACCTGACACAGAAGATTCTGAAAATGAGAGATGTGCTGCAGGACAGCTATGAGAGCCAGTGGTCCCTGAGTCAGAAAACAAGAGGAAGCGTGACTTTTGCTTCCCCCCCTTCCCGTTGTTCTCACCTGTAGGAGATCACTCCCATCCTGGCCACGTCAGCATGTTTAAAACACGGCAGTCAGTGTTGGTCACTTTTTCCCGGTGCTCCACTCTCGAAGCTGTCTGGCTTCCCGCCCACAGAGGCTGGAGCACAAATCAAGGCTCTGACTTTGACCGTGTGGTCTTGTTTGTAGGATTTTAAGGACAGGAGGATCTGATGCAGGGATCGCACCCGCTGCCTCACGGGTTTTCCTTCCCAGCAGCGCGGAAGCAGCAGCTCGCTCCGCACATCCGCCATCTCCTGGCTTCAGAGCTAACGGTGCCCCCTCACACACGGGCTCGGTGCCGTCCCGCCCGCCCGGAGCTGCCGGTAACCGCCGCCTCTCGAGGCGATCCCCGGTCCCGGGACGCAGCGGCACCTGACGGGAACCCCGCGGGGCTCCGCGCTCCCATCCCAACCTCAGCCGCAGAGCGACGGGACAGAACCGCGGCTCGGCTCCCTTCCCGCTCGGGCATCACCAGCGGCTCCACCTCCGGGTCCGGCTCAGGTGCCGCCGGGGGGGCGGCTCCCGCCACGTGAGCGCCGGCTCCGGGACCCGCGCACGGCTCAGCGCAACCGCTCCTGTTCGCCGGCCAAGGTAGGCGCTCCGTCGGGGGGCCGTCCCCTGAGCGCCGCGCACCACCGCACCTCAGCGGCCGTCGGGGCGGCTCCGGGGCCGGGGGTGTCCGTGGGACGGTGGCGACGCTGAGCCCCGCGGGGGCGGCGGTGCGCGGGCTGAGCGCTGAGCGCTCGCGGGGTGCGGAGGGCAGAGCCGCGTTCGTGCTGACGGCTGTGTGCCAGGGGGCTCCATAGCGGCGGATTCGTTCTGGGTTCGCTGAGGATTTCTGTTTCCGTGCTCTTTTTTACTTCTTTCCCAAGTTGGAAGCGTCAGCGGTCCCCCGGACGCGCCGCGTGTACCGCGGTGCGATGGGGCTGCGGTGGCATTCGCAAAGTTGCATCTTTGTACTGCCGTGTGCGAGCGAGTAGCTACGAGCTGTTCTTTCCTGTTACTTGCACCTGGCAAACACGTGGTTGCACGCGTGTTTCCCCAGCCCTGGGTGCGAGCGCTGCCTCCAGGGCTGTGCTGTGGGGAAGGTTTGCAGCACAAGTCAGGAGGCAGGCACGCACACTGGCCTCTGCACCGAACTTCCTTGCAGTTTTGACAGAACTGTGCTGCTCTCTTTTTAGGTTCGCTACGTTGTCTGGTCACAAATTGAGAGTAAGTGGCTTCTAGGTTTTACTAGCTTTGTTTCTCGCTACATCTCAGGTGTAGCAAAGCAGCAAACAAACACAGCGTTTGTTAGCACACTGGTTGTCATTATCCCGTAACACTGGTGTTTCAAGGAGCTTTTCCTCGTGATCAGATGCAGACCAAAAAGGGCAGATGACTGAGNCACCGCAAAGAGACGATAATGGCAAATGCTGTACAACAAATGGCTGTGCTATGTAAGCCAAGATAGCTCAGGGGGCTTCACCCTTTTTCTTGAGAGGAAGTACATCATAGATGAAATTGGCCTTTAGGTCATAGTAAGTATGAGAAAAATGACTGAATTCCATTATGTTTTTCTGGTCTGAATCTGGAATAACAATTGCTTTAAGGCAGTTATCTTCATACAGATGTGCTGTAAGAGGGTTCCATTTATACATCCAGCTGTTATCACAGAATAGTAGACGTTGATCCAGGCTGCGTGCAGAACATGCAGGTGCATTTCAGGTGCTCTGTGGTTCTATTTCCTTCCTACAGGGAAGTAAGGCATAACAACTCCTGCCTGAGGTTTCACATCCACTTCTAGAACATCTCAGGGAATCAAAGTTTAGATTAACCTAGATGAATTCCCTTTATTAAATGTTAAACAGATCGCTTCAATAATCTGCTGTTACCTTAGTATCTGTTACTAACTCAAATACTTTTTTCTTTGCTTTGTATGCTGCAGGGCTTTCCCCTTTCCTTTCAGTGAAGGAAGTTCAGACCTTCACACAGTGGTGTGCAGTCTAATCTATGTGCTCGTAATTGTCTTACATAATATTCTGGTTATCCATCCTTATCATAAGCGTAGTAATCCTTTTGCTTCTGCATGGCAGGTTCAGCGGTGACCGCTCTTGATTCTTATAACTCACAGCAAAGCCTCCATCTGTCTCACGGATTGTGGATCTAAATTGGTAACTATCGCTTGCTTGCCGAACTTATTACAAGTTATATTAATTGCTCATAGTGTGCTTTCTGCTTCTGATAAATCTCTCTTGTAGACCTAGCATATAAGACCTTAAGGTCCTGGCCTTATTTCCTTTGAGCTTTCATCTTAGGAAGGCATGTGTTGGCTGTAAAATTCCATTAGTAGATAGTGATCTGATTCAGAATTTAGTTTAATTCCTGAAATAGGAAAAAAACCCCAATATTTTATTTTTTCAGATGATAGAGCATATACAGGAAAGAATTTTTATGATAGAGAGTTGACTTACAAGTGTAGCTTGCGATTTGGAATATCTTTAATGTAGACATACTTCTTAATACTTTTTTGGGGGAAAAAAAGCCCCAAAATGTTAAGTCTGGTGAAAAGAGATTATGCTGCGTGTGAGTAATGTCTCTTGTGGATTACTGCTGAGTTCTGAGCAGAAGGGATGAAGGAGTGTTTTGGTTCGGGTGCTTTTTGTTTCTTCCCTACCATGTACCTTACAGCATGGTTTCTGTCGTTGTTTGTATCATTCTCAGAGCTGTCACCAGTGCTCCTGACCACGTTCCTGTGAGCCCTGGCAGACTGGTGATCTATTTGTCTGTGGCAGTGTGTGTTGACTTCAGTACTATGTAATTCTATTTCTGCCTCAATCTTTATTTAGCCTCGCTATTTCTGCTTTTAAGTGAGCGTCTCTAGTAATCTTTTCCTTCCACATTTGACAGTGAGTCTGGATAGCCAGAAGTCAAACAGGTACAGCTGTGCTTGTGACTGTGTGTCTTCTCTTGTTGCATGCTGTTATTGCTTACTCTTTTTAAATGATAGACTGCCTTTTTTTTTCTGTTCTTTGTTGGGCTGATCCCGAGGGCAGGAGTAGAAAGATGGGAGTAAGAAAAGGGAGGTTCTGGCTGTGAAATAGGGTGATTAGATGATGACAAAACAGGCAAACAATTGTTTTTAAATTGGCACTGCTATATGACACAAAGCATTTGTGGTAAAAGTCGGTTTGGGCTTTAAACATAAATCAGTGACAAATATCAAAAGATGTTGTCAGTGTTCGAATTCCACAGCATGTGTAATATACAGAGTGCGTAGATTCATCGTGTTAATATTGCAGATACTTCTTTCTGTGTAGTTTTAAGCAAAAGTTCCATTGATGTGAGCCTGTTTCCTTGTTAAATGGGGTGTTGGAGGGGGCAGGCAAGGAGACCCTCCCGAGAGCAGTTCAGACTCCATCCTCACAGTGTTGTGAGAGAGTGGGATGTGGAAACAGCTTTGTCTGTGAGCAGCTATGCGTGGTGGCTGGTACACAGGTGCCTGTACTTCCAAAATAGTGATCAGATGTATTGTTTCTGGTCTGTAAGCAGATAGAGAAGAAGAGCTCTCGATGAGTTTGAGTCCATAATTATAAGGACTGGAAACACCCAAGGTCAATATTTTTTTTTTTGTCTTTTTTCCCCTGTAAATAAATTCATGGTGAGATACATCATTTGATTTCTGTACAACACCATCAACTTTGGACTGGTCACATACTGCCTTTCACTGTAGTTGTCTATAGGCTGTAAATATTGCAGAACCAAGGTGGTAGTGATCACTGTTATGGATTTGTCAGAGCAGTGTCATTTTGATGGTTGTGTTGTTCTACAAAACCTTTAGGTTCTGAACCACTATGGTAGTTGCAAACTGAACACAGAGATGTGGGGAGCCGCCTCTCTGGCATGTGTCAGTAAGCACTGAAAGAAATTAGAGCTGCTTTCCTATGGAGGTGTCTCAGGGCCATAGGCTTCTTTTCGTAAACTGTATTAGAACAAGGAGGGAAATAAAGGCAGAAGAGACACCTTGACTGAGAAAGGTGTTCTTCAGTGGCTAATAAGCTCCAGTTAAGATGTTATTGCATGAGTTTTAGGCTGAGATGTGATGGCCTTAAGTTGCACCAGGGAAGGTTCAAGTTGGATATTAGGAAAAATTTCTTCTCAGCAAGATTAGTGATGCAGTGGCACAGGTTTCCCAGGGAGGTTGTAGGGTCACTGTCCTTGAAGTTGTTCTAGAACAATGGCAATATGGCACTGAGAGACACAGTCAGTGGGCATGGAGGTGTGAGGTGGGGTTGGATTGGGTGATTTTAGAGCTCTTTTCATACCTTTGTGATTCTACGACTTTCCTCCCAATGGCACAGTGACTGCCATCCCACTGCTCAGTGTCCTGTGCTTGGCTTCCCCAGTTGTGCTGCATCAGGAGCTGAACCAACTTCAAAACCAGCCCAGCAGAACAGAAGTTGAACTTATTTTCAGCTGGGATCTGCCTGATCTCTGAACCAGATAATTGCAGAGCCCTGACAAGGGAAAGCCTGGAGCAGTAAGAGAGTGAGAGGAAGGTGGGGATGAGGATTAGGAAAAAGATATTGGGAGACTTGGCTTGGGGATTTGAGCACAAGTTCTAGAGCAGCCCTATGAAGGCTTTCAGCAGCTTCAGTAATGATGTGCAATCAGGAATTAGTACTGCCACCCTTCCAGTTTCACTTCAGTGATCAGAGGAGGAGGAGCAGGAAGGAAGAGTCAAATTCAAGCAAGGAGAATTCTCTTTGAAATGTTTGTGCTCCAGCACTGCCTGTGACGTTACAGAACCTGCAGCATCTCCAGCACAGCCCAGCTGTCAGTGCCAGGCAGCGAGAGCCGTGCTTCTATGACAACTGCACCGCGTCCTCTGCAAGTATCCTCTGGTCTTATTTTCTGAATTGTGCCTTTAACTAAACTGCTCCAGCTGCTGTGTTCTGTAATTGATTTTTTTAACTGGGATTGGAGAGTGGCATTTGTAGCCAGGTATGCTTTTGATTAGAGGAATCTAGGGGGCTAATGGAAGCAGCAGTGTGTCATTTAAAAGATTGGCTTGGAGTTTGCAGGTGGTTTCCACAAAGGTGGTGATAGAAAGAAGACAATGAGTGGGAAAACTTCTTCGTTGAATTCCTCTAAATCTTTAAATTGCCCAGCTTTGCATAATGAAGACATCTCACTTTTCCACTCATGGAGACTCAAAATGGAGAAGTGGAGGTTTTTTCTTCTTCTTGTTATCAAGTGCAGGTGTGCTGTCAATGGCACTTGTGGAATTACATTTCTGTGTGGGGAAAAGAAATTATTCTGAGAACTTTGCACTGTCCTCCATCTCAGTGATGGCACAAATCAGCTAATCTGGATTCCTGATTTCTGCATCTGAGATTTAAGATGTGAGCTGAGGCAGTGAATACCTGAGCCTGAGTATGTGCAAGGAAGTCAACTGGATACTGAGATGTGTTAAGAATCACAAGAACTGAATAGAAGAGTACTTTTCTGAAGTGCTGGGTTGTTTTGGAGTGCTTGCGAAGGACTGACTGGCAGCTGATGTTAAGAACTGTGTGTTTCAGGGCTCTATTATATCCTGCAGAGATCTGGTGGTGGGAAGATGTGACTGTGTGCAGTGCAGCCGTTGGGTATTGAGCTGCTGCTGGAGCTCTTCACAGCTGACCTCATGAATACAGCCTGTGAAAGATCCATGTGGACCTTTCTGTGTGAGAATGTTGCATGTGTTTAATCAGAGATAAAGCAAAAACAACTCAGTTTAAACTTAAATGAAACATGCACAACAATTTGTTTTCCCTCTGCTGGGAATTTAATTTAAGTTGGTATGTCAGCTTAACCTGGCCTTGGACAGTGTTTTTGGGTTTATAGCTGTTTAAATGCAGTGGATTTTAAACACATTTTTTCAGCAAGTGAAATCCAATGTGTGAGTGAGCTTTGATAAGAAAGTGGACAAGGAGCTGCTTATCAGATCTGAGCTGTTGCTGCCCATTTGCAGAAAGCCATGACTGCTTATAAGGAGCCACATTTTCATCTCCCTGACACTGGATAGATTTTGAAACAGCATTGGAGATCAAAACTGGCATGCTGCAGGGTGAAACTTTCTTTCTCTCCGCTCTGTAGTTGGTTCAGTCTACACTGTTGCCCTCTTCTATGGTACAAATACAGATGAAAAGGTAAAGGCTTGCCTGTCCTGCTGTGTTTTGGAGCTGTGAAGTTATGGCAGCCCAGAGTTGCTTGGTGAGTTGCAGCTGTGTTGAAGTTCCAGACTCTGCCATTACGTTTTGGTTCCTGAATCCAGTTAGGATCACAAGAAGAGGGGGAATCTGAGGCTGCATCTTTCCCCTGCACTCACTCATGTCCCCAGCTCTCTGCTCCCTGTAGTTGAACTAAAGGGATCATCTTCCTTTAGAAATACTGCCTGCAGTGGCTTATGCATGTTCTGTTTAATTGCTGTCTTGAGAGTAGGTAGCTGTTAGATGGATTTAAAGTTGTTAGGTGAAATTCCTTTTGTCAGCTGATGTTTTATCTTCTCCTGTTGCTAAGTTCTGATTTTATTTTTTTTAAATCTGTGAATATGGAGGGTGGAACTTTTATGAGTATTACAATGATGGTGGTGCATGAGCTAAAAAAAATGCAGATTTTGCCTAGTAGTCTTAAAAAGAATTATTTAGTTTCACCTGCCTCAGTGGCTGCTCCGTGATCTACATAGCTGGATGTGATGTCAGAGATTTTAGTTCTTGTTGCAGTACTTATTTATGGGAGCAGCCTGCCACTGGACTAAAGAGTGCTGTTTCCCCAGTACTGTCAGAACAGTCTGCAAGAGCCATCTGTCAGTCTCCTACATACAAAGCAGTGCAACAGGTGTATTTCTTGGATCTGGAAATCTTAGAACTGCAAGTGGATAGCAGAAATTTATAGACATCATTTACAAGAAGTTGTCAAGGTATGTTGCTCTTTCTTCAGCAGATGTAGTGCTTATGTCGTTAGAAAGAAGAGAAATAAGCTAAACATATGGTATGCAATTAAGGAAAACAAGTACTGAACTGTCCTTTTACAGTGTTTATCCTTTTTTTTTTTTTCAGATGGCTTCAGTAACAGATGCCAGATACAGGCAGAAAGATACTTCGGATCAGAATTTTGATTATATGTTCAAACTTCTGATCATTGGCAACAGCAGCGTGGGTAAAACATCCTTCCTCTTCAGATACGCTGATGACACTTTTACTCCAGCCTTCGTCAGCACAGTGGGAATTGACTTCAAAGTGAAAACAGTTTATAGGAATGACAAGCGGGTGAAACTGCAGATTTGGGTAAGTGCCATCATTTTCAAAAACATTTTATATCTTTACTGGGTTTAATATAAAAGCAAAGAAATAGCTTGCTTGAAGATTAGATTGTTTTGTTGTTGTTCTTAATATAGATTTTATTGTTCATGTGTTTTGCCTGGCTTTTTTTTTTTTTTTTAATTCCTGCAGCATAGCTTAGTAAGATTTCTTTGTATTGCTGCCTCAGTTGACTGATGGGACTCTTGATTTGGTCTGAAGCTGATGCTCTTCGGTGTCAGGGGTCATATTATTAAACTGAAGCAAAACCCAAAGCAAATCAGGAGCCTTTTTGTAGAACCTTTTGAGTGAGCACTTGTAAAAAATAGTTCAGTGAGCGCTGAGTTAAATGATCTATAGACATAGCTTCTCCTGTTGCTTTAATGTCCTTTGAATAAGGCACTGGAACCTTCCTACCTGCAGAGATATGCTTCAAACCACCTTGACAGAAATGGCTTCTCGGTGAATCAAATGGGAAGAGAGTTTGTGCAGGTGAACTGGAGGCTCCCTTTACTCTTGGCTCCTTGTCTGACTTGAATGACAGCCCAATTTAAAAAAACAAAATCCTCCTGAACTGCAAAGAGGAGGACAAGGCCAAGCAATTGTGTCAACAGCTCACAACTCTCCCTTTCATGGAAAACAAGTGTGTTCCTTCATTCCACGTAGTGGCAAATGACTTCAATTGCATTTGTACCATAGTGTTTGTCTTGACAGTCCTTAACACTCTGTGTCTTAGTGAATTACTAAGTATATTTAAAAAAAACCCAAGCTTGCACTGACAAGGTTCGAAGTACTACGGGGCTCCTGCTGCAATTCCAGTTAGCAAGATTCTTCTGTTTTGTCTAAGAAGAAAATATCTGAAATAAGAGATCAGGCTACCTTTCTTTTAAATAAATTCCAGGAGCTAGCTCACCAACATGAAACAGCTCTTTTGGGGTTTCTCCCACAGGTTTAAGCGTAAAGGTCAGAACTGAAAATTAGTTGAAACTTTATAACGTTTCTGTCAAAACCCAATCCCAAACAGCTAAGGTCAGTCTTCTGATTGATCTGTGTATGCTTGATTTATATTTGATCTCATGTGACTGCATCTAAATCTAATTTTATAGTAATCACCCTTTTCATTGTTGACTATTTTGAATCCAGCGTGAGAATCTAAACTGCAGAACTCTATTATTGTTTACTGCAATGGTATGATTCATATTATATGTTGCTGGGTACATGGTACAGCAAATTATATAATAAAAGATCCTGACTGTGTTGCTAAATTCTGGTACTGAAACTAATATAGATAACCTGGCATAGAACTGTTTGATTTTTGTCTAGGGTCTGTGTAATGAGAATATTTGGAGCTGAGGCACATGGAGTAATTGAAGAAGTCATCCATCCTGTGTTTGATTGTTTCTGGTCTTGGAACAAGTTGTGCTACTGACTGAGGGCACTGGGAGATGACCCATTTGTTTGAACAGATGTGAAAGGAAACTCTATAGAGTTGGGGACTAGGAGGAATGGGACCCATTAAAGATACGTGTGATGTTATAACTCTGCTGCTAGAGAACGAAGCAGTAAAATGCTCCTGAGAGGGATTGTACATGATAGTTTTGTGGTTTCTTTTTCTTTAAAAGGGAACTGTGAGATCATTTGATTGTGTTTTAATTTCAAATCTTGTTTTAGAGTGGTGAATTGATGTAAATTGCATAAATGACCTTTACTGAGAAAGTTCATATTGTAGTTGGATGAGATTCGGTAATAATCCTTTCTGATCTAAAATATTATTTATGTAAATATATTATGCAGATATTATAATGTCTAATCTTATAACTATATTTATGCAGATACTTTATAGCACTGCAAGCTGTAGTAATACTTCTGTATAAAACATTTCCCTAACTATATATTTGGGAGCTGTTTTATTATTCTTCTCTGTATGTGGTCTGTACATGTGGCTACTCTTGTTCTTGACCAACAGTTTTGTTTTCCCAGAGCTGCTAGTTGGTGATCAGAAAGGAAAGCTGTTATAATTTTAGATATTCATTTTTTTAATTGTGAATAAATCTCAAAAGCAGCATTATTACATCCTTAGCAAATGCATACAGTTACCACTAAATGCAGTGCTCGGGTTGCCTAGCAGCTAGACAAGGCCACTCCAGCCAGATCCAAGTGGAAGCAAGGCATATGAGTAAAAGTGGTCTTGGCTTCTGGTGAGAGCAGTGAGAGATTTCTTTTTTTCTTTTCCTCCTGCACACTGTGATGTCTATCACTGGTAATAATAACAGCAGAACTTAGAGCAGCGTAGTGCTAAGGGGACAAATTCTGGCCTTCGTGCTGGCTCAATCTAGGTTAATTCCATGAGCTTCTTGGATAGCAGTGCTGATTTTACTAATGGAGAGTCAGTGTTGGTGTGATGTGCAGATGTTTGGGGCTCAACACTACTTTGGGCATTGTATGGTATATGATTTGTGTGAGGAATTTCATTACGCTTTGTTATTCCATACAGTACCCTACACAAGTCTCATTTTTGTTGCATGTGCTATAAATATATCTGTGATTAATAATAAACATAACTAAACATAAGCTTTGGCAGCTGATATCACAGTTGAAACTACTAGCAGCCTTCTTAAGCAATTTGAGGCTAAATTTAACTTCAGGTTGAAAGGCAAAAGAGATGTGCTGTTCAGAGACAACGTTGATCCCTTTCAACCAAACCAATCTGTGATTCCCTGATTTTTCTTTTAAGATGCTGCTTATCAGATATAAACTACTAGGATGAGTACAACTTTTTCTTTCCCATTAACAAAACTATTTCTAAGGCTTAACTGCCAAAACCTGTAGGGATCTGAGATGCTTGGGTAGATGTCTGGGACAGATGTGCCACAGCTTTCAGGCACAGCTGGGAAAAGGGTACCAAAGCATCACTGCTCTGTTTTTGTAGGAAGGATCTTTACCGGCATAAATATGACAACTGCTAATTATACTGTGTGGCAGTTACCATTACAACACAGGAGAAAGTGTAAGCCAAAATAAACCCTGAGCTGTGTAGCCGTCTCCAAGGCAAATATTCAGTTTGAAAAAGGCTTTTTATGTCAGTTGTTGCCTGGATGACAGGATATTGCTGTGCAGCTCTGCTCACAGGGTAGGGATTCTAAAAAGTAATGCTGTTAACTAGGTGCATTTTTTCATTTAAAGGAGGTAAATTTAGAATGTCATTGTACCTGATTGCAATTAACATTAAAATTTACACACTTAAACAAAAGCTAATTATGCATTTCAGATGAGAGAATCATCTATTCCCATGACATCCTATTTCCATCACATTTTTGATAAGTTCCTCATAAGCACTGACTTTAAACTCAAATGCTTGCACAAAGCTTGTTTCTATAAAAAGAGGAGTTCTATAATTTTACTGAATAGATGGAGTAGTGGTGGATGTCTCTAGAGATCTAACAAGCCTGCTTTTGCTCAGTGGGTTCACAGCTGTTGTGACATCCTCTGATTTTACTCATCAGGCAAAGAACTAAAACGGATGAGGTTATGTTAGTGGAAAAAGAAACCTTCATTCTTGTAAGGGAGGCGAAGGTTGTGTCTTATCTGCAGCACAGGGGGCTTAATTGGTCCAAAGAAGAAAAATCATCATGGCTGAGTTGTCATGAGGCATTTCTACTTATGTTAAAACACAGTGTAGAATATCTGACCAGAGAAGAGGTACTGTAACTGTAATTCAAACCAAGGTCTTGATCATATCTCAGTAGTGATGCTCCTGCTTTGGGAAGTACTTGATTCTCATACCACACTGAAAGTTTTTTAGGCTTGGATTTAAAACAGTGCTAAAAGGGAGAGATGGACAAATTTAGCAATAAAAATCTTGATGGTTCGCTTTTCTACTCGCTTTAAAAAGAACAGTCTTTCTGCTGTTGTTTTTGTAGGCTACTGAATTTGCTTACCAGCCTAAGCTTTAAAGAGTTAGCTCTTCAGGTTTATTTATGTTTATAGTTAATCACCTCAATCCTATTGTTATCTCATTATAATAAGTCTGTGCTACAGCAAAGGCCAAATTCAACTTCAGCCTGAGCTCTGATACACTGGAGTTATTCCAGTTTACAGTATTGGATTTGATCTCATTGCAGGGCATAATATCTTTGTGTGCTACAGAGTTCTCAAGAGTACAGAGTATTTGGTCCTATTTGGTGCCTTTCAGGAAAATGAAAGAAATTACAATACTGCATTCAGAGGTACAATGCTGTATCCAGCTGCAGATGGTTCAAAGGTTTAGCCCCTTCCTAGAGAAAAGGGGTCGATGTCAACTTCTTGCCCAGTAGGGGAAAATCTTTGTTTGGGAAATCTCCAGTGGATTTCTTCAGTTGATACAGTGAGGTGTGTTAAGTGTTGAAAGGACAAAAGTGTTGCTGGCCCCCTGACCTTCTGCTGGTAATGCTTTTTATAGCAGAAACCAGAACACATATTTTGGTGCCTTTCAGTAGAATGGGCCGTCATTTTACAAGGGATTTAGACTCGTATTACTCAGAATGTTCACCTGTGGTCCTTACATGGTCAGAATTGCTGTTGCTGTAATGTTATGTAAAAGATAAAACTGAAATGATGACTAGCCTGGTTACACTGTGATCAATTACAAGACAGTACTGTGGATGGAAGTTAGGACTTCTCCTAGTGCTGGTGTCAAGTGAGCACACACTTAACCTGTGTCATATGTTTTTGATCATTAGAGAAAATGCAACTACTTATTGAGCTTAGTCACATTTGTACCTTTCATGCATTGTGTTGTCTACAGTACTGTATGTGCAACACTTATGAGTAGGCTGTAAAGCTGAATTTAGAGACAAAAACAGTGAACTTGACCACAGGATCTGGTTTTGAGGTGGGAGAAGTACTCTGTAGTACAAGTAGAGTATTTTTCACTTGTTTTCTGCTGTCTAGCTATTTAACATCGTTTTTACTCATTAAACAGCATTAATTAAGCTTCCAGATATTGACCTCTGTATTTCTGTCAACAAGGGCTTATGCTCAGTCATGGGGAGGAAAGGTCATATGGATAACCCTTAAGCATCTCTTGAATTATTGGAAAGGGGAATGAGTGGTGATCCTTCCAGCACAAGGGAAATGATAATGTTATTCCTCATCCACAACGTAAAATCATCTGTTGTCTTTTCTTTAAACAAGCAAGTCCCCAGAACACTCTTGCTTGATTACAGTAGTTAAGTTATGCTGATTCTGCAGTGTAGCCAGAGGTCCACAGGACTGCTTTGTGTGGGGCTGTCAGTGGGCAGCAGTGTCGTGCTCTGGACATGCGTGGTGCTGACTTTGCTACTGATATGCTTGAAACTGAAACAGGAGAGGTCAGGAGAGTTTGAAACTTGGGGGGAGCAGCTGTGAGTGGAGCAGATAGAGCACAGTAGCTTCTAACGTGCATTTATGGAATAACCTAATGTAATGTAAGGTTCAAATGATTCAATCTCACATGTTATTTTCAGGTGTATCAGTGGCAGTGTTTTCTCAGCCAGGCTGGCTGCTTGCTCTATGCTGGAGGGTTAAGTCGTGAAGGGAGAGCAATGTCTGTATGTACGTGCATGCACATGTGTTACTGGTGTCTATTAAGTGATACGGTCTGCTTTTCTTCTAGCCAGAGTGCTAAAATAAGAGAAAACATAAGATTTAAAAATAAATAAATAAATAAAAACATAAAATAAGGGAAAACATGGGGTCTGTGCACAGGATGCTTACTGGGCAGGTTATTCACCCTAATGCTGCTTTTGCATGGCTTGTTCAAAGATGCAGCTGCTGCTTCCTTTCTGTTGCTCTACAGATGGGTGATAACAGCACGGCCATTCTGAAGGTATCAGGTGCTTGAGTGCCATGGTAACAGCATAGTGCTCTGAGCTCTGCTGAGTGCCCATGGTGCAGAGCCTGCTCAGCTCCCTGTGCTGTGCTCAGTCCTTCTGAGTCCTGTCTTATTTCCATGTTATTTTAAGGTGCCCTGTTATTTTTTTTTTTGTTTTTTTGAAGGTTTGTGTTGCATGTTGTTGTAAATGTGTTCCTTCTGAAAGCACCACTTCCAAGAGCTGTTGGAACTTGTTTGCTGGATTGCAGGCAGTGCAGAAAGCTTGGTAGCACTGGGCTCTGTGGGCAGGAAGCTGCAGACCAACCCTCCTGTGACAGCCTGAAAGCCACGTAGGCTGCAGCCTTCTTGCAAGGCTGTTAGTGTCAGGCCATTGTGTTTCCTGGGAAGAGGAACGTGCATTTGGCAGAGCTCTTCAGCCTGTTTGTATACACCCTTCCTGACCAAATCCTGTCTTGGATTGTTTACCTAACTGTGAAACTTTGAGTAAAGCACATAAAGCATGGAAGGGACTCTTATGTTGGCTGATAACAGGAACTCAGTACCAGCAAATGAATGGTATTTCTGTACTGGTGCTCATATTCAACTGCTGCACTGGAATTATGTGACAGCTAAAAATCATGCTTGTTTAAGGCACGTAATTCTTAGCTAAAATGTCTTCTTTTTTGTAAGAATGCCCTCCATCTTGTAAAACAGTATTTGCAGCAGTGACTTTTCCTGCATGTATTAAATGAAGTTAGTTTGTGGTGAGTGCTTAGTCTTCCTTGAGGCTTCAGGGTTTGGAAGTATAAAATGAATCATTTCTTTTCTTGTGATGGTTAACCATTTATCTAGGAGAAAAGGAAGAATCTACGTGACCTGCTTGTGACATGCTTGCTGCTCTTCTGATTTGTGTGTACTATGTTCTCCACTGTAGCACATTCAAAGCTTTGGCTGTCATTCCAAATTCTCAGAGATTCATGAAATTATTTCAGTTTTTCCACTAAAATGCTAATCTAGATAATAATAATGCATAAAAACTGTCATTATTATATTGAGAAGCTGCAAGATATCTAAAGGAAACAAATACAAAAGAAGTCATCTGCACCACTGTGGATGGCAAAACTGTAATCTGAATAATCTTTCACCTAAATGCAAAACTGATATTGATTTTTCCAACAATTTGCTTTTTAATGGCTCTGAGTTAGACCCAGTGACATCCACACCACTTCAACATCAGTTGTGAGTCACTCAGCAGATCTCACACCTGTAGCTCCCATAGCTTTATTCCCACTAACAAGAGGTTTATACCTTCTAGTACTGCAAGTATTAAACAGATGTGTCCCTTTTGCCCCCACTGAGATTTTCAGAGCTTTAAGGTTTCTGGAATGGCAGCTGTTCCTCCTGGCTGAGAAGTGTCCTCCAAACAGAGGGCACTATGTTATCCTGTAACTGCAGGAGAGTCAGCACAGTTGCTTTGGTGATTAAAAGAAGCAGTGTGTGCTTTTCCTCTTTAAAAGAAAAACAACTCTTTATCACCTAAAGGCAAAGAGGAAGTACATGTGTTGTTGCTTATGTCGGAAACACTTTTGTTTTTTTGTTGTTTTTTTTGTTTTTTTTTAAGCTCATCTGCATGTCCAAGAAGCATTGCAGAATTGATTTTCCTTCACAAAAAAATATTAAAAAGTGTGAATAAATCCAGGCTATCGTATCTGCTAAATACTCTGGCACCATCACTGGGAAATATGAGCAGCAAGGGATTTTCATTTCTAATTTATTCACTTTTTTATGGATAGAAGAAATTTGGTATGAATTTAATTGCCTTCATACCTCAGATGAATCATGTGTGTTCCATGAAAATCTGATTGCTCAGTGAAGTATTTGTTCAAAACAGTCCCTCAAAGGGAGATGCTGAGTGACTTTTTCAGTCATGACTCACTGGATCTTCGATTTTTAAATGAAAAGATTCCCGTGACATCTTAATTTTAAGATCAGATTTATTAAATTCTTGATTAATAACAATAAAAATGTTAATTTGAGTGTGTGTCAAGGCCTGAGGGATTTGTGTAACTAGTATTCTTATGGAAAAATGATAGTCCAGTTTTCACCAAATACGGCCTTGCTTGGATATGGCTTTGGAACTCAGGACGGCCACGTGAGAGTTGAAGTATTGCAGCAGGCTGTCTCCCTGTGAAGTGCAATCAGGAATGCTTCTCCGAGACAGCATGGTTCTTCCCATTATCCAGAGGATACAGAGCACCCATCTATATATAGAGGTAAGGGCAAGTTCTCGCTAGAATGAAATCTATGTTTGCACCTTTGTTTATCTACTACCTCTTACTCCTCAAAAATGAGCACAGCACAAGTTGCACTTCGGATTTGTGCTTTCAATTTGAAGCAGTTTTCAGCAGTGAATTCTGGCTGCAAAAGTGCTTTCCCCTGGAGGTAGAGGTGTGCTCTCTGCTGAGAGAATAAAGATTCTCTGGTTGTCTCAAAGTATTGCTTAGCTGTCATTACTGTGGAAATCCTGTATGTCTAACATGGCATTTATGACTGACCTCTTAATTCACTGAGTATTGAATAGAAAATTGTTTCTTTGTTTTACTGTCTACTGATAGAGAAAATTGCAGTTCTTAATTTTACAGCTGTTGCTAAAAATAGCACTTGACTATATTTTTCTCTGGCTCTTTCTCTTCACTGTTATTTTACTATATTAAATACAATGTTTTTTCCCTTTGGATTTCTCTCAGTTTTCATACCCTGAAGCTTTAAGCACCAAGTTTGTGAGTCATAAATGTTCCGAGACATCAAACTAAGTAGAAACTGGAGAATGAGCTCTCAAAAGGTTGTGAGTGTTGCTGACGTCAATTGCAGATTGGAATAAGAAAGAGGATATAGCTGACGGATCTTGTGAGCAAGGCTGCAAGGGCGCTTATGCTAATTCTGCTGTTAGAACAGAAATTGTGTTTTTATAAATGAAGGCAATAGTCCCAACTGAAGCTCTAGCAGGCATTCGTCGTAGTAACTAGATGATCTTGAGCTTTCATACTTTACAATGAAATTTGCCTTCAGCAGATTCAAACAGAATTGCTTCAGCATGACTAAAATGAATGGCAGCTTGCTTTCTACTTTCTCAACCTGTGATACAGTTCAGTTTTCCAACTCTGATTTTGCAGGATTCCTTACAGGATATCCTTTAAAGGAAAGTATAGTTTTAATATTTTTTAATGAACAGAAAACACTGAATGTATTTGAAGATTTTACTTGACTGTGAATGTGAGAATACCTTCGAAAGTAAGGAGTCATAAAAATCAATGCCTTGAGAATTCTCTTGATAACATAAAAGATTTAACTTCTAGAAGGTAGATAGGTGCATGCAGATTGTGTGTCCTTATCAGTTTGATGATGATATTGAAGCTTTCCAAAGGTGTAATGATAAGGGAGCAAAAACAAGAAAAAAGACATTTTCCTTGCGGCAGCCACTTTGCTATTAGTTATCATTGCAGAATGTGTATGCATGTTTGGGTATCAATGAGTATGGCAGTTTAGAGTTGACAGGTAGCTTGCCTACTTGTTGAAAACCATATCCTAAGAAGTTAACTTAGCTTCAAAGCAAAAGTACATTCCCTTCTAAGAAGAGTTGCAGGGGGAGGTCTGGCTCTTGAACCCTGTGCGCAGCATCCTATGATCAGAAATGACAAAGAACAGCAGCTTCAGCTCCTGAGAAGGTGTAGGGATGGGTGGGCTTGTTCCACAAAACTGGATGTTCCCCATCTCCTGCCAGAGGCTTCTACAGGGAGGGGTCTCACATCCATTTGTAGTACTCCATCTTCCATAGTTCTGTAGTTACCACTGAAAGAAAGATGTTATATTTCGTGATGGTAGTTTTAATGAAAAGCAAGCGGGGTGTGAGAGCTCACCTGATGTACCTAGTGATGGCGGTCCTCTGAGGCTCTGATCTGGAATGATCAGAGACCATCTTGAAGTCACAGCATGAAGACTTAACAACAAGGCAGGGACCTGTATAATGTAAAGGATCTGCACGTTCACATGCATGATTAATTAAAAGTTTTAAATTAAGAGTATCTTGTCATAAAAAGAGTCTGCAGTATATTTCCATGGCATAAATGATTACATGTGTTTGACTGTACAGGCAAGGGAGGAGGAGGAGAAGTTTCAGCATTTCAGTTCTATGTGAGAACAAACTGTACTGAAAAGAAGGTTCACTGCCAGTTGACTTTTTGAGGGTGGACTGCCAAGCTAGGAGGTTGTTTCTCCCTGCTGGGGAGGAGAATGGTACACAGTTGTGCTTTGCTTTTGTTTTGTGTCTATTCACAAAACATCTGACCACTATTTTGATTGTAAGCTTATGTTACTGAGGATCAGGTGCTGAAGTTCTTCAACTGCTGCTTTGAGATGGTGTGGCAGCTTCACCAGCCCGTGGTGACTGAGCACAGAGGCAGAGAGGAAGGCTTTCTCTTTCCTGAAGCTGCTGAATTCTAGTTAACCAGCATAAAAATGCGCCTGAATTTGTGCCAGTCAGAATTCCTGAATAACTCTTCTGCCTCAGGCGGTGAGGCTTGGTTATGTTTCTCCTTCCTAAGCTTCTTAAAGGTTTAGCATTTATGAATCTCTTATAATGCTGTTTGCTTGACACATTGAGTAAGGCATATGACAGTGACCGGTTGAGAGCAAAACAAGTCATCTGAGTACAAATTGAGGCTTCTCATAAAGAGAATGGAGAGGAAGAAAGGTTTCCTGCTGTTTGAAATCAGTGTAGAGCAGAGCCACTAAAATAATGTTGTGAATTTAATATAAAAATGGGTTATATGTCCTCTTCCCAGCCAGCTTCAAGCCAAGACAGGTGGTGGAGGTGGCTGTAGGGCTGATGGGGTGCCTGTTCCTGCAGCCCTGAGGCAGATGATGCTAAATACCACAATGTACGCCCTGCAAGCACCGCAGGGTGCTTAAAGATCCAGGTCTGCCTTGTGAATTCCAGTTTTAGGAGATGTTATTTGGCTGGAGAGGAAACTCTTGGTTTCAACCCTTGTTTGGGCCCAAAGGAAATAGCATTTACTCAGATGGATCAATACTGACCACTTTCAACGAGTCAGATAATCGATCCATGACAGCTATGTGGTGCTGGCTGAAAACAGTTGCATAAAATGTTTCATTTTTCTTTTTTTTTTTGCATGTTTTTAATGGAAGGTGACGCAATATTGCTGTTGGATGTAGGTGTAGAAAGAGCCTTTCCACAGCAGCAGAGTTTTGTTTGATGTAAGTTTCAGCCAGCATATGATACACATTTTAACTGAATACACAGAGAATTAATTTGGTGTAAGTTGATTGATGTTCATTATTGACATGAGGATATGCTAATGAGAAACAATCCATCATTACTAAATGACTGTTTCAATTTCTAGCACAGCTGAGGCCAGAGAGTGTGACACGTGAGAAAAATACAGTTAAAAAATGGGTTGGACTCTTCTGGAACTTTTCTCTGTGGTTACTCCTTGATGAGCACAGAGACAAATTTTTCTGATGAAAAGAACTCTGCACCCTTTCCTTGCGTTTGTTTTTTTTCCTGCTACTTTCTTTCCTCCCAGCAGTGACGTTAAGTGTATTCCAGTGGTTTCTTTGCCTTCAGTGGTTGATAGGCTTTGGGCAAGCTCTGGGAGCAAAGCTGTGTTGTTTTGTTTTTGTTGAGCCTCTGTATTAACTTCTGAGCTTCCTGTGGCTCACAGCATCTGGTCTGTGAGCTGCACTGTGGGGATTGTTACTGTGCTCAACATCACCTGCATGTTCCATGCCTGGGATTCGTCCTTCTTCCTTTGAAACAGCTGGTCTACTGAAGCAGGGTGACCTGGCTGGCTCCATGGTAATGTGGAGCTTGGGGGCTCTCAGCTCCCCACCCCATGCAGAGGTGTGAAAGCCTACAGCTGATGGTACTGACAGCCTTCTGCTGCCACACTTTGTGTTGAAAAAAAAGCTGTTTT
This sequence comes from Odontophorus gujanensis, assembly GCA_013399175.1. NCBI lineage: Eukaryota > Metazoa > Chordata > Aves > Galliformes > Odontophoridae > Odontophorus > Odontophorus gujanensis. Next base: position 20,726 of record VXAB01010208.1, read on the forward strand.
TCAGCAAATCTTTCCCCTCCAGGTCAGGAGGTTGCATTGCAAAGTGCCAGAACATTCTCCTTGTTAAAAAGTTTCAGAGAGAGGTTTGGTGCAAATGCAGTATTGAACTCCCACTGAAAGTGTATGAAGTATAGGCACCCTGCCCAGATTAATCTTTGAGATTGTTCCTTGAGTTTTTAATTAACTGGAACCCGATTCCTTCTAGATGTATTTTGCTTAGGGAGAAAAAATGTAATAACATCATGAAGAATTGTAGGTGAAAGGATGTTGTTGGATTTAGCACTCCAAGTTCTCAGCAACTCACACCTGGGGCTGAAAACTTCTTCTTGCGAACATTCCATTTGTAGGTAGGACGGCTTTCTGGTGTTTTGTATTGCTGGAAATCAACCTAGGTAAGACAGCTGTTCTTAGTAACTGATAGTGGTAATGCCTTCCTTGATGGTGCTCCTAGTGACATCAGCTTAGCTGTGATCCTGCAAATGCTTAACACAGACGTGCTGCTTTAAGTATCTGAGTTAGAACAACAGGCTCCACTGCTCTTACATGAACATTAAGTAATAATCCGTCCTGTAGTCACTGATAGCAGGTGACATTGGACATGCAAGTCATCACTACAGATGCAGCTGCTGCAGGAGGAGAAAAAAAGTGGAGTGTTTGTCTCTGCTCCAAATTTTGGCTGCAGCATTCAAGTGATCCTACTACCTGTGCTGCCAGGGTAATACACATAACATTTGTGGACTACAGTGTGAAAAACATTCCGTTATATGTGTATGATTTTCTGTCTTCTGCAAGAGCTTCTCTATAGATATGATATTTAAATGTATAAATCAGTGCAGGTATCATTGGGATTGGAATCAAGCACCTACACTAAAACTAAAAACAAGAAACTATAAATTTGATTAGATAAAGGATTGTGTATTGGCTTCCACTCATCTATCTCACCATCTGATGCTTTGGTAACTTTATATTTCAGCACTGGATTAAACAGGCATGGCTTTAAGACGACAAAAATACTGAGTCTGACCAGAAAGAGAAGAGCTCTGCTTCTCATTCCTCAGGTCCTTCCACAGGGTCCAGCTGTGCACTGGTAGTGCCAGTGAAGTTGTTTTGTGCACTTCCCCAGACTAAATAATGAATTTCTGCAGCTTTGAATGGTAATGCAGTCTTTTAAGGGAGAGGAGCAGGAAGGATTCTGGTTGTGAACAGGAAAACAACCTGAAAACTCAGGATTTGAAATTGTGATATGTAGGAGAGGGGAAGATTGCACATCTGTGAAGAGGAAAGGTGTGCTGATGCATGAGGGTCACTTTGTAGCTCAGCTTGACATTCTCCTTGGGCACAGGATGAAGCAAGCTGGCTTTTTCTGCTTTCACTGTATGTTTTGCAGGATTTGTTCATGTGATACGAGTGCAGTCACTAAGATAGGAAGAGGCTTGCTGATATTTAATTTGCTCCTGTCAAGCGGCAGGGTGGCATCTCCTTTGGGAAATGGCAGATGACAGCCTTGATATGTCTGTGAGGCAGTTTGTATATGATATTTAGGGAGTAAACCTAGTCAGTTAACACCTGTGTTCATTCAGGGGGTAAGCAAACAGTAACAGCATATGGAGTATACTCAATGTGAACCTATGAAACCTAATGTTTTTTCTGTGGCAAAAACAATCTGTATTTCCATATAAATGAGTATCTATCTCTAGACTGGTGTGGTTTGTTTTTTTCTTCTTTTAAAATTATCAACTTCTCAGTCATTGAAGAATTTATGTTTCGCTTTAGGAAGTACACAGTAGTCCTGGATACGGTTTTGTCATATCTGGATACGTGTCTGACTCACATACCAAATCCATATCGTCTCTGCACCACCAGGGCATAGAAGTAGGGCTGGGGCACGTGAAGTGACCAGAGGCTGGAAGCAAACTGTGGAGGCAGGAAGCTAATTGTACAGCTAGGGGAAAAACACTTGCTGAGAAAATCTCAGTGAGGAGAGGTGCTCCTTGCAAAGACTTAGCAGGAGTCCTAAAAGGCCCTGGAGATGTTCTCCTGTCTCCCTTGCTTTAATACCATATGAATGCTTTCTTCTTTTCTGAGCTGCTCCTCTGATGCTGTCCATCTAGAATGACAGGAACATGCTTCATAATTGACAGTTTTTCGTTGCTGTTTGGAAAGTGAATAAGGTAATCTCAGCTGAAATCAGACAAATCTAGAAAACTCCAGCTTCTAAAACAACATACCTGAGAGCAAAACTTGGTTCTTATCACGGAATGGCTTGGGTTGGAAGGAACCTTAAAGCCCATTCAGTTCCAACTCCTGCTGTGGTCTGGTAGCTGCCCAGGCCCCCATCTGCCCTGGCCTTGAAGGTCTCTAAGGATGGGGCATCCACAGCTTCTCTGGGCAGCAGTGCCCTGGCCTTACTTCATTCTCAGTGAAAGATTTCTTGCTGAAATCTCCTCTACTCTAAATCTCCCCTCTTTTAGTTTAAAGCCATTCCCCCTTGTCTTCCATCTTGTTTATAAACTCCCTTTAAATACTGAAAGGCTGCATTGAGGTCTCCCTGGAGCCTTCTCCAGGCTGTATAAGCCCAGCTCCCTCAGCCTTTTGTTGTAGGAGAGATGCTCCAGCCTTCTGATAATCTTTGTGGTCTCCTCTGGACCTGTTCCAACAACTCCACATCCTTCTGAGCTGGGGGCCACAGTCCTGGACACAGTACTCCAGATGGGGGCTCACAAAGGCACAGAGGAGGGGGACAATTTCTTCTGTCGCAAAGAAAGAACAAAAAATAGGCCATGTGCCAGCCAAGTGATGTTTTGTCCAAAGTTACCTTGGAAAACTGTGTCTGGGTACCACAGAAATCATTTTGCAATAGTGGAAACTATAATGAATTGTGAGTAACAAGCTGGTGGTGACTTTTGTGAGCAAAGAAACGCTGGAAAAAAGCCCTGTGCTGGTTATTGCGGTTTCCCACAGAAAAAGATGAATGAGTTTGCAGTTCAGAAAGTACAGCTCCACGTTACCTTTAATGTAATTCCTTTGTGTTGAAAACATGAAGGTGGGAGGAACAATGGTACCATGGTAACTCATGTTTTTTATAAACCTTTCTTACACAATTGTAAAACTATTTACCACAGCACTATCAAGTTTATATGTTGCTTTTGAATTTCTTATATTTCCCTTTATTGTAATAGCGTGTGTTTGAAAATTCTGATGCTCAACTGTGTTGCTCTTGAAGCTTTCCAGTGCTTTCAGTAAAACAAAGATGATGCTTATGAACATTATTACTGTGCCTGGTTGATTTTTTTTTCCTTTATTTGTTCATTTTCTTTGTTTTAAGAATCTTCTTAACACGTGAGAATTGTGATCTAAGCTCAGTCTAATTGAGACACAATGTGGAGCCTGTAATTGTGTTTCTCTTTTCTTTAGATAATTTCATTAATTATATTTCCATAATTTGCTCCTCAGTTCTGAAAATGACATCTGAACAAATGACTTTTCAACAACTGTGTAGATGTAGAGGTTGTGACAGTGTGGTTGTAATTCTCAGTCTGTGCACTATTCTGCATTACTATCCTATGGAATTGTTAAAATTCGGATTATGTCACAAACAGACATAACACACCCGTGACACTTGCAGTTTTTCTTCTTTCAGACAAAAATATGGCCTCTTCCATTTTCAGAGTGCCAAAGCAACGAACATATTGCTGAAGCAAGCGTGGATGCAGGTTGTGCACACAGGTCTTGTCAATAAGCTGTTTTGAAAGATAGGGCATATGTGGAGGTCAGTTATGTTTACATCTCATTCTATCCAGTCTGTTTGTTAATTAAAATGAAGTAAACATGTGCCAGAACATTGCCTGATCTTATTTAAGAAATGTTATGTAACGCTTACTATCTGTTGATACAGCTATCCTAATGAATGCAGGGCTGCTTGGTATGATTTCGTTAGCGAGGTGGAAGGGCGCTTTGAGATTAGAACTGAGGTGTCTGTTCTTTATCATCTAATATTTATCATCTGACTATTTGACTCCAGGAAGTGTACATACTGTGGACGAAATTTTGCAGATGTCTATTAGTGCCCCGCAAAACTAGGACGCTTTTAGTTCTCTGGGCTCTCTTTGGGAATGGTGTTTGGGGTTCATACCCCAGCATATCAGTGAAATGGAAACTTCTGGTCTCTCAGGAAGCCAATAAAGAAAGATTGGATCCTGTCACTGTCTGAATTGCCATATGAAACTTCAGGGTAAGACCAAGAGAGCTAAAACGCAAGCTTCCTCTGCTGCTCTAGAGCCTCCAAAATTGAGACGTTTTAATTCTTTGACATCAAAGTGAGGCCAAACAAAAAAAAAAAAAAAAGGGGGGGGGAAAAAGTACCGTTCATTTACATGTACTTTTATTATGTTTTGGAGCAGCTGGGAAGTGATNTGAGGCCAAACAAAAAAAAAAAAAAAAGGGGAGGGGAAAATGTACCGTTCATTTACATGTACTTTCATCATGTTTTGAGGCAGCTGTGAAGTCATGTCCCCTTGGTGCTGAAATGTCTTTAGCTCCATGGCATATCTAAATCTGCTCACTTCAAAGTTATGCTTTGCCCCAGAGTTTGCTTCTGCACCTTTTTAATCAAGGGGAGTGTCTGTGGACCCAGGTGGGACTATGAATATGCCCTAAGGGTCTACTTTTCTTCTCTGTCATGATAAATAACTTGTATTCTTCAGGAAAAAAATCAGCTTCTTGCACGTTTTCTGGACAGATCAGATGGGTACATGTTAAAGCAGAAGGCCTCATACTGCCCAGAGGTTAGTTCTCACTAAGAAAGTTGGCTTCATCTGATAAATAAATCTTTTTTTCCTCAGTGCAACAGAACAAATTCATTCCTGTGCTGAGAGGTGTTTATGTAAGAGAGCTGTAATGGTAATGGAGTGTAGAAATGCCCTGTGTTGAACCAAGCCACTGGTCAGTAGAGCCTGTTGTCAGTTTTCTCCTGGCAGACATTCTGGGTGATTTAGGAAACAGCACAATGCTTAGGCATGTATGTGTGCTTGTATTGTTCCTGATGCTTCAGTTACAGATTTGTTGATAGACGTTTGCTTGTTTGGGGTGGTGCTGTGCAGTTTTCCTATTATAGGAAGTTCTATTAACAAAAAACTGGTAAATACAATGGGGAATGATGCGGGCAGCAGGTGGAAATTCAGGGTTTATTTTACACCGAAGTTCAATCACTGTGTGTGTCTCCCTCCATCTGTACTGAGCAGAGCATGCTGCGCTTGAGAGCCTCACCAAGTTCCCGCTGCAGGGCTTGGCTGGGACAGGAAGACCAACAGGCACACAGCCCTGTAGCTCTCTCCAAAGAAGTGCAGATAAGCACACTGTGTGCTAAAGCAGCAGTCCATGGAGCTCTGCATAGTGGGTTTGCCCCTGATAGAAGTAATTCTGTTGACTTCAGGACAAGCTAGCTCAGATCCTGTAAAAAGCATAAACAGTTCTGTTAGAACAAACCAAAATTCTCCCCTGCAGCTAGTATTTTTCCTGCTAGGAAGACAGTTGTTTGACTTTTTCCACTTGTGTACATGTAAACGTATTAGCCTAGCAGCAAATTGGGTTTGAAATGGTCTATAGCTTTTATGCCTTGCATTGCTTAATACATCATTAGGAATGTGATAAAGTTCTCTACCAGTATTTTTCTTATCAGCGTTTGTTCAGTATTTGTTGGCTTCAAATGTGTGAGATTCAGACTGGTGCGAACATCTGTCAGTGCTTATTTTCCATTGCTTACAAAAGCAATGTAAAAGGTGGGCCCAGCAGCATCTGTCCAACGTTAGTTTGACTGGAAAGCAAGTGGACTGCAGAGAATGGGGGGGCATTGTGGCAAGCTGTAGAGGTGATTGGGTATGCTATAGCAATGTCAGACAGCAGAAAAGCTCACACAGATGTCAAGAAGTGTTTGCTCATGATCCTCTTCTCAACTGGAAAAGGAGACAGCATCAAGCACAAAGGTGGATGAACATAAAATAGCCTGCAAAGACATCATATGGAGAAAGTCACTGGTATTGTAAGCATGTGGCAGCCCCAAAGGGATCTCTCAGCTGCTTACTGTGCTGCCCATCAGGAGTGCGACAAAGCCACATCTGGGCTGTGTACTTATAATAGAAAATGTTGTGGTAAATGGTAGCAGATCTTTGTCTTGTGCTATTACTGAGCATCATCACGTGCGTACTGCTGTGGATCATAACATACTTGAATTCTAAGCCTCTATGTTAAGATGCTTCCAACTACTTCAAAATAGGAGCTCTTCAATTGACATTCTTCCTTCCTATTCTCAGCAGAGATCTGAGCTTACTTGGAAAGTTTCAAACTTCATTTGATTGGCTTTCGTGAGGGTTTTGTGAATTTAGGCAAAATCTTCATTTCACCAATGAGAACTGAATCAGATTCAATGCATTGCTTTTTGAAATATGTGCACATCTCCATCAAATATAAACCAGTAAGGTAGAAGGATTTGTGTAATTGTTAAATTCCAACATTATGTATTTTGGGCTCCACTGAAATGAGATGCATAGTTTTTGTTCCGTCTTACTTATTTTCTGGTTTATGAGATTCAGACTGCTCTTAAGTCTTGTTTTCTTTAAGCTTTTATTCCACCTTCCTGAATGCTAAAACTTTCGATGTTTTTGTAATTCAACGCTCACCTGAATTGAGGCTTCAGAAAGATCATAACATGGACAAAATCATAAGCACTGGTAACATTGCTTCATTTTTTGTACAGATGCCTTTAAGAATAGCATTCAAAGAAATAGAAATGATTCCCCCAAGTGCTTGGGTGGGCAGTGTGCTGTCTCTGGGCACATTACATATGGTACATTCTCAAAGAAAAGAGTGACGTGTGGCTGTCTGCTTGGGGGCAGTTTAACTCAGGTCCTGTCACATTGAAGGCCCAACAACAGGGAGAATGGGGAACACTAGGCATTAAATAACATAAAGATTTCCCCAAAACATAGGGTGGCTGAGGCTGGATGGGACCTCTGGAGGTCACCCAGACCAATCCCACTACTTAAGCAGGGCGACCTAGAGCAAGCTGCCCAAAATCTCTAATTATTTGTCTTAGAATTGACCCCCATAACAGAATATGCACAGGGGAGGGTTATAAGGTATAAGGCCTAGATTTAGCCCCAATTCACTTCTAAATATACTGAAATCTTTTGTTGACAGGAACGTTTCCATGGAGTGATGCTTGCAGCAGAATACTAAACTAAATTTCCTTACCATTAGGAGTACAGTTGGGACTCCAGGCATATAGTCTTGAAGCTTCATAAACACCTTTGGACACACAGATTTGCTTTGTAAATGAGTTAAGTGAAGGACTTGCCTGGAGTCGAGCAGCAGAGGACACAGCCGGGGAGTGCTGCAGCATCTGCTGCCCAGCTGCACAGACCTGAGCAGTTGCTGCCTCTCTTGCTGGTTACCATGACATCTGATCACCTAGAAATAGGCTCCAGGAAGTCTGGGTCTTGTTCTGCTGCTCTCCAAGCTGGGATTTGCTGTTTTGCTTCTGTGTGTTTTAGGAGGAGAGCAACTGATAGCTTGATAATGCTAATTCCCTTCACCTGTTCTTGTTAGTTTCCAGATCGATGAACCAGATTACTGAATTTAGCCAGATCTGTACCACGCATCACTTAACTCACTCCTCACAGACTTTGTATTTGTTCTTTTGAGCTGTTGATTTATAATGTATTGGGTTCTTCCTTTTTGTTGTTTATCTCCATGGATCAGCAGTCCACCATTATGACCTACACAGTGATAGCTGGAGCAGCACACATCCATCCAGTGCACTGCAGCACTAACTAGGATGTTCAGGCTTGCTGCTTACTGACAGCAGTGTAGTGCTGATTCTGAGCAACTCTACCTGTGATTAATTTATCTGCTTCTCAGCAACTCTCGCAAATTGTTGCTGTGTATAGTGACTGACGTTTCTCAGGCATCTGTGTGTTGTACAGCTGTTCTTACAATGGTTGGCTAAGGTAACTCACAAGTTTATGTGGAACAACTAAAAAGGTCTTACAAAACTGGCAAACTTTATATAAAATTGCATTCAATCAGACTTTTTTTTCCTATTTTTATTTTGTCTTTGCAGAGATGATTTTGTTACTTTCCCTGAGTAGATGGTTTATCAAAGGATGCGATGGATTTGGACTTTGCTGCAATTGTAAATAGTTTATTTGCAGTTAGAGAAGTGGAAGTTGGGCAAAGATAGGAAAACGTTTAAAAAACACTTTGTAAGGGTAGAACCTCTAATATGAAAGACAGAATTGGTTTTATGGTATGTTTTCCTTCTTTTTTCCTAACAAATATTTTGCTGCATGTTGCTAATATTGCTCATGTGGAGCTGGCTCTCAAGGTATGTAGGTGCACCTGAGTAGGTTCCAGTGACTCTTCAGCGACTAGAGCTCTCAGTAATAAGAAAGGAAAATGCTCAATACAATCTGTTGAAATTGAGCATTTTAATCAGCGCTGAGTTCTGACGGGAACCAGGTGTTATTTTGCTCCTGGCAGCATCTGAAACTTCACAGGCTTTTTATGACATTGCATCTTTCCCACATCTTAACCAGTGACTCATCCTATTTGCCTGTTTGTTCCTATTTCTAGCTGCCAGCAGGAACAGTAAGCTCCACGTTAGCATTTTCTCATTAATGTCACGTACTAGCCTGCCAAAGGTCACTTTGTTCACTCACCCATGTGCTTTTTGGTATTTTTTTTTCCTTCCTAATCTACATGGCATCTGTTTAGCTGATGCATGGTGGCTTCCAGTCAAAAGTCCTTTGTAAAAGGAAGGAAGTGTGTGCAAGTGTTCATGCAACATGCAGGAGGTGTGATGGCAGAGCATGAGGCACAGGACAAGCAGCCTTCTGCCATCAAGATGGGCCTTTCCTGGTGCTAGTACTGGGGCTGGCATAGCATCTGTTCTGTGTCTCTTTGCAGCCTAAGGAAGAAGGGTGGTAGGTACATGGCAGTAGTGGAGTGGCATGTGTGCTGTTTGTAATTGCTGCCGCCATCCAGCTGGACAGGGAGTGACTTTCATTCTTCTGTGTTATTCTTTAAAAACAACAAGCAACAAAGACGTAGTCCTTCAAAAAAAAAAAAAAAAAGGAGCAAGGTTTATTATGGAGAATGTTTGTCACATACACTGCTGGAAAACTCATGGTGCTGAGGGGATTAAATCTGATACAAGAAAGAAGTTTCAATGACATTTTGTTTTGGAAAAAAGAATTTGTTCTAGTGCGGATTTCTAGCCACAGTGATAGGGATTCTGATCTTTCAGAGCAGCAACAAAGAAAGTCTGTTGTGATTTAAAACCTCGAGTGTATTTCCTGTGTGAGTACCTCACTGTTGCTGTTGCAGCCAAGTAAATAACGTGAAGCTGTTTGTGCTCCTGTGACTCTTTAAGTGGAGAACCTTGTGAGTAGAGTGCATCCACACATAATGCAAACGCACTTAGATCCTTTTTCCTGTGATAAAATCTAAATCTCGATTGCTCATTAATGCAAAACCTTCAAATTGTTGTTTCAAGCTGCCAAGTAATGGTCTTGTGGGTTTTTTTAACTGTGTCAAGGACAGGTACGCATGTAAGCTATGGAGGAACAGACTTGTTAGTGCGTTAGTGCAAATATACCTTGCAGAGACCCTTTTGCTCTTGGCTATAACCAAGCTATCTGATTCCTCTTTGGGGAGAGCCAGGCAGGCTTCTGGCTGCTGAAGGCTCGTGCTATTCTTCCCAGGCATTTGGCTAGACTGTTAATTAGTGCTGCCCTGGCTTTCTGCTGATCCCTGCCTGTGCCTCGGCTGCCTGCTTCTCCTGTGTTCTAATGAGTTTGTGCTCTACCTGGAAATCTTCCTAACAACTCTGGGGCGAGGGAAGCGATCTGTGTCCATTATGTATCTCCTTCATTGGATAAATGTCTTGCACATAGAATTGAGGGACCTAATTACCTACAGTTTGTGGTGTTTTAAAGTGATGTAAGGACAGCTGCTGTCCAAGCTGAAGAAACAGATCTCAGATTTTGCCGTTTATTTTCTCTCATTTATGTTGAAAAATGTATGAGTTTGGGGAAGGAGGTCAGTTCCAGTGAAGATAGCATAAAACCCTGGTGTGAATCAGGAAAATTAAGACTACCACCTGCAGCTTCATCCCTGTCCCTCACCGAGGTATAAAGCAGGGCCCACCACTGCACACAGGCAGAAATCTCAAACCAGCAATCTAGAATTGCCATATTTCAGAGTCTGAAGGCAGTACCACAGCCTGAATGCAAAGTGTGAACCCAGGCACTCGGTTTGTGCTTTTGAAGCCATGCTAAGCCTCCCCTGTGGTTGCTCATCATCCCTTCAGGGCCTCTTCAGGGCTGGATCCTTGCTCCCAGCCACTGTCAAATTCAGTTTCTTTCCAGATAATTCCATGCTGACGGACAGTGCTGCTCGTGGTTGCTCACTGCTTGATCACAGCCTCATGCCCCAAGCCAAAGAGAGTGCTATTCAAACAGCAAATAGAATATGAGATTTGGGAGATAAAACCAGGCAGTGGAGCTATAAAACAACTGCTCTGTGAGCGTGTGAGTTAAAAAAGCTTGATTACCTCTGGGTTTGTTTCTTTTTGTAGATGACAGTATCTGAGAAGTTTCTTGTACTGATTTAGATCTTTCTGCTAACGAGAGTGGCCTTTTTTTCCCTAGGTCTGCTTCCTAAGGAGGCTTGAAAAAAGCCTCTCCTGCAGCTCCTTTTTTGTTTGAAACAGTAAGCGTGCCACTTGAGCTTTTTCCCCTACCAGGAGTGCTTCATGTCTCTCTTCTCCACCAATTTCCATAACACTTGTAAAAGCATACCCTTGAGATCACTCCTTGGTCAAATCTGATCAGGACTCATTAGTAGTTTCCAGAGTTAAAATAGGTGTACGCACATGCACTGTGGAGACCAATGATTTTATGATCTTTGTGTCCTCAGGAAATCAGGCTAAAATAGAGCAACTATCATCTGTTGTGTCTCTGTGAACAAACAGAACAAAAACGTTGTTGCTGAGCCCTTTCTCACTTTAAGAAGTACAGTCAGGATCCAGGTGGCACTGCTGGTTTAGCTGTTCAGCAGCGAAAATGGGGATGCAGTATCAGTGAGCAGAAGAGCTCTGCAATAGGTTTGTCAGTGGCAGGAGAAGAAATGATTGCTGAGGCTACAAGGGGATGTCCACCTCATTCTGGTACTTCTTGTCATGGGGGAGTCAGAGAAATAGTCTGTAGCCAGCATACGGTGGTCACTATGATCAGCCAGTGGACTACCCCACCTTGAAATAAACATGCAAGTTTCAACAAAAAATCTCTTTCAAGTGTGTTGACAGTACAGCAAAATTCCTGCTGCATACCCTCCCCTGGGAAATTCACTTTGTGTTACAGCTGTGGATAGTCTCATGGCAGCAATAGGCAGAGGCTTTTAAGTGAGCTGCAGGGAGCTTATTTACAAGCACCTTCCTCCTCCAGTGCCTCTGTGATGTGCTGGCACAGAGTAACAGGTGATCATTGCTGATCTCCCTTTTCACATGCTTCCTTGTGCATATTCTGAAATGGCCAATGCTGTCTGTTGCATGCAGCAGAAACAAAACTGCATTTATGGGGCTAACAGACGGTAGGATTTTCAGGCTGGGTCTCCCACCCATAGTACCTCATGTATTTTCCCTGGATTGTGGTGGGTCTGACCAGAAGCTGCCCCTATGCTCTGAACAAATATATTTTTCTCTTCCAGGTAGCTGTATGAGCAGTAAGTCTTTCTGGCTCTTCTTCTCTACAGAAAGGATATTTTTGTTAATTACATTGGCAGTAATTTTCTTAAGTGCAGGTTTTAGAAAACTTAAGGACTCATTTCAGAACTGCTGACCCATAAGAGTAAACAGTCAACTCCTAATGCTGTGTGTTCCCTTTGAGGACAAGATACCACACAGCTTATTTTCCAGAGCTGCTGTGTGCCAAAAGGGTGGATTAAATACTTTGTTCAAGTGGTACAGATATTTCCTAAAAAAGAACTCCTTGAAGCATATAGCTTCTGTCCATGGCTCAGTAGGCAGGTCCAGAGGGAGCAGAGTGGCTGCTGATCTGTTGTAAAAATGTTTCCCAGTTTGCAAGGAATAATTGTTGTTGGCATTGAACAGATAGTTGACATATTTTCCAGCTGTCTCAAGTCTTTCTAAATGCTTCTGTTGTATGTGCCAGAACCAGAGTTTCACCTTTGTGCTGTCAAGCTGAACGTAGAAGTGAAATCTCCAGGTAAAGGAAATCTTCAGCACTCTACAGGTAAAGAGAACTAAGCTGAAGAAGATGACTAACACCTGAAATTAGTGTGCGTGCTTCAGCCACTTTGATAAGGACAGTCCCTGTTAAATTCACTTCGTAGAATAATTTTCACTACATCAAGTTTTTAATTGCTCTCTCTAAACTCAGGTTAGAACTGAATCATCCACAGCATCCATCTCGGTGACATATTTCTAACCACGACACTAAATTGCAACATGTTTATGTCTTTTGCTGGAACAGTGCTGGACAATTTTCCGTTGCCTCTGCTTTGAAGTGTCAGCTTTCAGTGAACTCTGTGAACATTTTGTTATTGCACTGATGCTGAGGCAGAGAAGAACAATTAAGGGGTTGACATCTTTGGTTATTTTTTTAATAGTACATGTGTCAAAATGCATTTAACAGATGCCCAATTAATGCTAAAATGTAAGCAGAACTCATTTTGGTGGGAACAAATGAGAATTTTTAAATACATAATAATGAAAAGTGATTGCCTTATTTTAGATAGAGGACTTAACTGCAGCTCCTGTATCTGAGAAGTAGAGTCTTAAAGCCTAAATATTCTGTTCTGTTCCAGGATACAGCTGGACAAGAAAGGTATAGGACCATCACTACAGCCTACTACCGAGGAGCCATGGGCTTCATCCTCATGTATGACATCACCAGTGAAGACTCTTTCAATGCAGTGCAGGACTGGTAGGAAAGAAGTTGTTGTTGTTAGGTTTGTTTGTTGATTTGATGATTTGTTTTTGGCCAGTTCTCTTTCCAATTGTTTGTAGAGAATGTCTGACTTCTTACCCTTTACATTGCTTTACAACACCACATTCTTTCTTCACCTAGAACTAGCCTGTGAAACAGGTTCTTCGCTATTATAAACACCTCTGGCTCCGCTGAGTTCAGAGCAAAAGCAGAAATGCCAGAAAATGGTTTCTGGACTTTCTGGTTACAACAACTCAGAGTGGAAGTAAAAAAAAAACAGGGTGTATTCATGGTGTCGAGAACTGCAAAGAAACCAGATCATGACTCTGACTTTTCTGTAACAACACTGAACGCTGACATTGGGACATCAGTTCTTGTTATGGCTGTCATGTTGATAGGGGAGACTTAGGTGATCTCTGATATCTTGCAGTCATTGCTGCTTGTTACCCTGTTGCTTTATACTGCAGATAGGTATGGTGAGCATGCAAAGAAGAGTAGACAAAGGTTAATGGAATCTCTTAAGTCTGACAGATGGATTTGCAGTGATCTCAGAGACCGCCCAGGCATAAGTGGTGGCAGCATATAGGTGACCTGAAATTTCCTTACTTAGCTCAGTCTTTATTTTTATTGAACATCTCTATATCACCAAAGCTAAGTTGTAGCTCAAAAGCCAGAATAACAAAGTTAGATATTTCTAGTAGCTTAGCCTTCTTCCAAGGTTGCTTGCTATTCATTCTCACTGTACACTCAAGCAGCTGCTTGTGATGATCACATCTGAAGATGTAGTCTGCACTTTCCCCTTATCTCCATATCATGACACCATGCTGCAGAAGGTGAGTTGCAGCACCTTCCCTGACCTGTCCTTCAGCAGCTAATGCTAAATTTAGGAATAGATTTTGTTTCCTTGCTAGAAATACAAACCCAAAGTTTGCCCAAATCAGGTTCTTCCACGTGACACACCCTTAACCAAACTCAGATGAAGCTTTCCATGCAAGTATTTACATAGGGATTTTTTCAGTAAAAGTGCAGGCGTGTGAGCTAAGGCGTGTAATCTTTCAGCTTGACTTCTTGATGAAACAAGGTATATTATGACCACGTGGCCCATAAACCTGTCTGTCTGCAGGTTGTTTCCCCTCTAATAAATTTTTCTAGTTTAACCAAATCTAGAAACACAGTTTCCAAGTTGTAAATATGGCTTCGTGTATGTTTGGTGAAAATATTTTTAAGTGAGTTGAAGCAAGATCCTGAAAGGTCTGATCTTGCATACAGATGTGTGAGGAAACTCAGATTGTTCTACCTATCTGATCAGTCACTACATGCATTCTGTCCAACAAGCCAGCAAACACACTGGGTTTAGGTGCTATCAAAACTAACAGCTAACAAGGGCTTGGGAGTGGGGGTGGTTCTCAGAGATTTTTTTTGAAGGAGGTGTCTGAGTTATTATATGTTTCCTTGAGGAGTTACACAAATATGGGTCATCAGTGTTCTTTCTGTATCACAAAAGAGTTCCTTTCAAAATATTTTTTTTTCTTTAAGCTAAATTTGATATCACTTATAAGGAGTGCTTTTTTAAAGAAACTAACTTAGCACATCTTGGAAATAAATACATGGTGTAGAAGCGAAAGACAGCACAAGCTCACTGCTTTTATACTAATGTCTAAAAATCAGCCAGCTTAAAGGGGGATTTTGGTTTGGAATTTTGTTTATCAAATCCAAATTTAAGTCATATTTATCTTCTGTGCCTCTAACTTTCAAATTGTGTTTCTTCTACCTGTTTTTCTATTTCTCTGAAGAATATAGGTATAGAAGATTAAGGTGTAGTTTCTGCAGATCTTTGAGATGGGCAGAGCTCATACAAATGTCAGTCTTTTTGTACATGTTTTCTATTTCAGTTAAATGACAAAAAAAAGTACTAAATTTCAATCTATGAGCTACTACTGTAAGCTGCTATTTTAAATGTCAGTCAAAGTTTAACCTGAAGCTTTGCACTGAAATGATATAACATCTATTCCATCAAAGGCAACATGCAGCAGTGTAAGAAAAGATCATCTTTGCCTACTTGACTATTTCCCTGTGCCACAGGGGCTGCAGTAGGAACTTTGCTAATTGGAACTTTCCAGCCAAAGGACAGAGGAGAACCATCACTGGTCATTTTTACTTGTTATGTCAGCAGTCTTTCCAACCATGAGCTTGAAGTTTCTGAGCACAAGTGGATGCAGTGTGGATAAAATCAGACTCAGGTAGCCCATTTCCTCTCTGAATCTTGTTCATAGAGGAACTAAGGTCTGTAGCAAAGCCAGCAGAGTCCTCTAGTGGCGATGGAGCTAACAGATTTTTTTTTTTTTCCCAGTGTACAAAGTTGATTTCTAAACTTCAGAAGGGACAGGAAATGAAAATCCAGGCTTTTGTCTTTTGTTGGTGCTACTGTATCGACCCCTGGCACACTACTAGGGTAGTAAATATGTAGGATCATAGAATCATAGGGGTTGGAAGGGACCTCAAGAGATCACTGAGTCCAACCCCCCTGCCAAAGCAGGTTCCCTACACCAGGTAAGGTGTAGGGAATGGTGTAGGATGTTTTGGTTTCTTTTCTTTTTTTCATCATTTGTTTCCCAGCATGCTTGGTGATGTGGGTAATATTTCAAACAAACAAAAACAAACCAAAAACCATTGCAATGGATCTAGTCTTCAGTCAGGAACTGTACACTCCCTTGAAAGATGGTGTCTGCCACTGGAGTGGAACAAGATGCTTAACCTAGAGCTTTTAATCTCCATGAGCCTGATGGCCGGTCAGGTCACGTGTGCAAGGTAGCAGTGTGCCTGGTGATAAAACCAGACACAGCAGTCCTGCAGTGCTTCTCTTTGTCAGCCTCTGCTTGCAGAGAGGTTTAGGTGAGGCTGCAGCAAGCCATGCTGAAGCTGTACTTCAGCACACAGTGAGATTAGTTGGAGCTTCCACTTGGAATACACGCAGAAGCTGACAACAGAGCTCATCCCAGGCATTTTTACATCCTGCAAGTTTCCAAAAATTACAGCAACTAATCCTACACATCTTTTGTCCATTTTAAGTGCTGTTCTTCTAGCTGGCTAGCAATGCAGGTTTCCTGTTTCCAGCTACAGTAAATAAAGAATTCTGTTAAGTAAAAGATTTTGTGATAAATGCAGTGCGATGCAGCAGACTGACTGATGTTTTTAGACACTGAGAATAAATCAGCAGTATTCAGTTAACATGAATTAAACCCATTAAGAGGAGCTTGTTACTTCTAAAGTGGCATGTGAGCGTGGAATTCAAGTGTCTCTCTGGCATAAAAAGATTGTGGATAAGCTACAGATGAGACCTACATAGTGAACAACAGAATGAAGCCCATTGAATATCCTTTTAGCATGGAAATGTATTTCTATAAATTAAAAGGCAAACAAAAAACAACCCCCCCTCAAATATTAAACCTTTTCACATTAGGTGACATGCCTTCATCAGATTTAAGTTAATTTGGCTTTGTGAAATCAGTGAATGCATTTGGAAATAATGAGGAAAAAATTAAGCTTTTATATGTAAAAAGAATTTCTATTTGAAAATCTTTATATTCAAATATTTTCAATACAAAACTTAATAAAGGGATAACTTTAACTGAACTGCCTGCATCCATGCATGTTTAATGGCCAGTGTGACAGATAGATAAAAAGAAATAGGAGCTAATACATTAAAATTGTATTTAAATGGAAATAGGGTAGAAAATAGGAATGGAAATTAAAAAAAAAAAAAAAGAAGAAGAAGAAGAAATAGTACCAAAATCTCAGAATCCTCAGATAGATAACGTATTTTATTATATCATTTCTGAACTTCCCTTGGGTTTTCTTTATGCAGTTTTACACTGATTTAACCAAGTTAGTTTTGAAATTAGCCAGGAGCAAGTTAGGCTGTAGGCACAGTTTCAGCTTATTGTATTATACATTTATGATACAGTTTCTTAGATGACTACCATATATTACAGTATATAGTGTGCGTTTTGCAATAGGACATTCTCCAGTCTAAAGCTTGTTCTTTCTTGCTGGTGCCCTGCCTACTGCTGCTCGGTGATTCTGGTTTGTTAAGAAGTAAGCAGGCTGCCAACATGAGTCTCAGCCCATCTTGCTGCTTTCCTTTGCACCATCTCTTCCTGCACAGCTCCCTACAGAAAACAAGCCAAAAGCATGCACAGCTGAATCTGAGACCTGCCACAAGTAAGCTCTTGCCCATGATAAACTCATAGCTTCTGTTGAGTTCCTAGGGGTGCACAGAGATCCCAAAATTCATCTTGACTCATTACACTGAAATCACATGGAGGTGGATTTGTGCATAGTGGCTCTCAGCCAAATGGAAATCCTTTCCCTTGTAAACATCTTTTGTATCTTAGAGCTTATAATCACCCTCTAGCTGGTACACTGCCATCACAGATTGCATTTGCTAGCTTGATTATTCTCCAAGCCTTATCATGAAGCTCTAACATCACTCAAACTTAGTCCTTCTACATATAGTACACTTCACCTCCTGTCTCTGGCTCCTTGGCAGTGACTGTTCTAACTGCCTCAGAAAGGGTTAAGTAAGCTCTTATGGCTTTCAGCTCAGTTTCCAGATTTCCTAATAGACTCCTCTGCCAGTTGTTCTTTGACATTGCCTTGATAGTTTCGTGTGTAGATAAATCAGTGTATTATACCTCATCTGAAGCTGTGTGGGAAGTAGAATATACTTAGGACAATCTAGGCAATTTCATAAGAGGGAAGGAAAAACTGGTTACGTTTTTACTTCGATCTAAGTGATAATTGGGTTCACAAATCACTAGCTTTATTTATTGTGAAGGCTGGTCTCCAAATTAGGTTGTTGATGTTATGAAACGGAGACTATTTTTCTTCTAAGCATGAATTTTAAAAATCATGCTTTATCATTAATTTGAGGAATTCGGCACAAATAAAGCAAAACATTATTGCTGTGCCTTAGTTTTAGTCCCAGTGTTTATAGTGAACTGCTCTGATAGTTATCAGAGTATCTCAATTGGATAAGCTTTACAAAAAAAAAAACCACCAACAACAACCAAACTCTAAAAGCTCCCAGAAGTTTGCTACTTTATCATTGAATAGGGATCAAGATTGTTTGAACATTCTACTTTGTAAAAGTATTCATTATTATTATGATCATTATAATTCCCAGTAACTGTAAATGTCAGTGTTTGGAGAGAGATTTTCACTAACTTTTACAAATCCAGAGTGCTGAGTGTCAGTGGGAGGTCCTTTGTGCTTTTTTCCTCCTTTTCATTTTCCAAGTGATTTAATTTAGATAGCCAGGATTTGGCTGCGTGCCTTCATGTGACCCCTTCCAATCCAGAGAGACGAATGGGAGTCAGAGGAGGAGCCTGGCAAGACTTAACATTCTCTCTGTTGCCTACAGAGTGAGAATGGAGCAATTCCATTTTCTGGGCTTTTGGCTGATTTCTGAAGTCATCCCCTTCTGTGACATGCCTTGAAAAAACACTGGATACTGCATAAAATTGTCATATATCTCTCATGGGACTTGTCTATGTGGGAACACTCAGCAGAGTGAAAGTGAGGGAGCCAGAATTCTAATTGCAAGGAGTCCCCTTTTCCTGGACAGCAATAAGAATTCAAGTTTCAGGGCACAAAGTCTTAATTTTGCAGGTTGCAGTGTGAGCCCACACTTGTGCAGAGGGCTTGCTCTAGGTTTATGTTTTCCAGTGCAAATCAAACAGGCTGCTGCTCAAAGTCAAGTTGTACAGTGAATTGATCCCTTTTTCACAGATAATTGTGGAGTTACACACCATCTGATTTCCACTGCAACAGTAAGTAAGCAACTTGTATTGGAGGTGAACGGGGAGAAAATAGGGGGAGGTAAATAGCGATGGGTGTGGTGTTTGGAGGAAGAATGGAATATGAAGGCATATTATTCTGGCAAGGCAGCCTAACTACCTGTGAGAAGAAGGGAGACTTAGAAGATAGCACTGTCTTGGTGAAGATAAAATAGGTCAGGCCAGCCTGAAAAATGGATAAAAACGGATGCTACCAGGTTAGTACTGTTCTGCTGCAATGTCTGTGACAATTCACTGAGGATGGTGAGAAGAGACTGGGCCCTCATTATACAAATATGTATCTTTTATTTAGACATAGAAAAACTGTAAAGAAGCTAAGTGTAAGATCAGACTCCTGATGTTCACAGCCAGGTCCACTCGAGTTTCAGCACACAAAGCCTCCAAAGCTCTCTGTGGCTCAAGTTCATCTCAGTGCTCCTGCTTCAACTCCCACACACTTGATCCCTGTGTTATTGATGTTAGCATTTGTCAGATGTATCCCATCTGTCACTGCAGCTGCTTCAGGTATCATTTAATCCAGATGGGTTCAAATGTTAGCTTACAGAACATTACCTTGAACCCATATTCTTCCATTGTGGTAAATTTCTATTTTTCTTTAGTAGTTCTCTCCATGTTTCTGTGCTACTTTCAGACTCCACAGTGGTTTTCCTGTTGAAGCAAAGATGACTCTGCAACTGTGCTACCACAGATCAGGATTACTTTTTTCCTGCTCTGAAGTATTTTTGTGTCTCTATTATATGTGTTCTCTCCAGAGAAGACTGTAAGAGGTGTGATTGGATGTTGTTCCTTTGAGATTGCAGCTTATGGAGATGTTTGCTTTTTCCCCTAAGTTTCAAAAGTTATTCAATTCAGCTTTTTGTCTGGATCTAAAGATCTGTAAAACACAAAGTATTAAAGAACTATCATACGAAGTTAGCAAATAATAAAACAGAATGGGGTTGTAGATTACATTGGTTGCATTCTGATTCATGTGTAAGCTTGGTCATTTGTCTTTGGATATGGATATTGTGCTTAATGGTATTTATTTTGCTGCTTGAAGGAAACAATCTTTCTCATTCTGCTGCAGGGCCACACAAATCAAGACTTACTCCTGGGACAATGCACAAGTGATCCTGGTTGGAAACAAATGTGACATGGAAGATGAAAGGATCATTCCTTTGGAGAAAGGGAAACATCTGGCTGATCAGCTGGGTATGTGTTACAGTTCTTCTTTCTATTGATTTTCTCCCCCACTTCTTCATTCTGTGTTCCTTTTTATTGTACAATAAAAACATAATCCTTTTTGGTGATAATAATTCAATAATGGCATTACAACTACGATGATTAATGTATTCTAGCTTGGTATTTTAATTCTTCACTGTTGAATGCTACCTTATTGTAGTGTTGCTGTAACTACAATGCTAATAGATAATAGTATAAGAAAAATAAACTTTATCTGGAGAGAACAGCTTGTAATTGCATCAGCTGAAAGAAGTTTTCATAACCACAGTCCTATCTCCAGGTCTCTTAAGAAGAATTCAAGAAAGCAAAAGTTGATTTTGTTGAGTAAGTTGATGCGTTTTTTTTGTTTGTTTGTCTGCTTGCTTGTTTTTTAGAACAGTGAATAAAAAGCTATATATCAGAAATGTAGAGTTATTAAAATGTTCTAAAATTGTACTGGACTTTTCCACCCCGGTAGGAAAATGACATTGCATTATTGACATAGGATAAAAGAGTAAAAGTGTTCCATTGAGAGGAAGCTAGAATTGCATTAAAAATTTTTGAGAAATCAAGGCGAGTTTGTTACCCCCTCAAAAATTTATTATTTTCATTATATATTATGGCATATGGAATCTGGGTTTCTGCATTAACTGTCGTGTCGTCTCTTGAAGAATTCACATGGCAAGAAAATCCTGTTAAAATTGAATGTAGTTAAGCCATGGAGACGCTTACATTGGGCATGCTATAAATCCTTGTTTAGTTTTTAAGAGTAGAGATTGTTACCAGACTTAATGGAATAATCATAGTCCACAAATTTATGAAATCTTATGCTGTTTTCAATTCTTAAGCATTAATCAGAGGGTGCAAAATCTATTGTTAAACTGGCACTATGGGAGTTATATTCATGGGAGTATATATTCCCAATTCTATTTGGACTTCAGATGTTTTTTCTCCCTCCCTCCAGAATCGTTGATCTGCATACTTTGATACAAATCTGGCATCTCAAATCTGAAACTGTTATGTGTTGTGATGCTTGGAAGCACGTGCACATGGAGGAGTTACCATAGGAATTGACTCCATCAGCAGGATGCTTTTCTGTTGGAGAATCCCCAGCTCTTTCCCAGCCTGTCCTCATGCTGGACGTGTCCCACTGTGATGGACAGCAAAAGTTAATTGTACCTTTGGAAAGTGTTGTCCCATCCTTCCTGTTCTGCGTACAAAATGCTCTTTTTAAAAGAGCTGGAAAGCGTATCTGGTTTTACCAGTCAGCTTTTCTTGTATATTAACTGTGATAACTGCATTCACATTATCTGAAATGACCTTGTGTATTGAGTGGGAGGAATCTCTTTAATTGACTAGTGCCTGCTTAAGCCATTAGCATTCACCATAACGATTCACATAAAGGATATCCTTTAGTGTTTTTCTCTAAGCTTGTATAGTGGGATTAACTTCATTGGAATCATTTTCCAACCAGATTAAGAAATCTATTGGCCTGAATGTGAACAGTATCAAAACAGCTTCTGCTACAGCAAAAGCTAAACCAGCATTAAATGGACAAATACCATAGTTCTGTTCTCTGACTTTTGTCCTTGTGTATGTTTCCACTACCAACTCCTCTGTTATTCCATGACTTATAAAAAGAGGTAGAACGGGGTAAGTACCTACTGGTACCACATACATGATGACTCAGTCTACAAGCAGTGGCTGTCACTTAAAACTTTTCTTTCTGTTCTTTTATAAGAGTGAAGGAAACTGATAAAGAATGCCCCCAAAATATAAATGTCTTATTCCAAAATAAGCTGTGTGACACTTGAACTCATGCTGCTGGCAAATTAATAGCCTGGTACATATAAGTAATATCTATTGTAAGTGATGGTTGGTCTTTGAGGCCCTTGGGGTTAGAAAGACTAACTGTGAGGCCCAAGACATCACAGGTAAAAACTCTGCAGTTCAGCACACTGCTGCTGGCAGCAGCAGAGCCCTGGCTCTCCTTGGAGGGAAGCAGAGCCAGTTGTCAGCGGGGATGGTGAATTTTCAAAGCATTTCTGCTCAGTATTCTGAGACTGAGAGTCAACTGAGCCTAAAAATTGCTTGTTTTCTTAAGGTGAATTTGGAAAAAAAAAAAGAAAAATTAACATCTCCATATCATCAATCTTGATTTATCATTATCACTTCTTTTTTTCTCACAGGTTTTGATTATTTTGAAGCTAGTGCCAAAGAAAACATCAACGTAAGACAGGTGTTTGAGCGTCTCGTGGATATAATCTGTGAAAAGATGTCAGAGAGTATAGAGTCAGACCCTTCCAGGGGCACTTCAGGAAGGAATGTGAGGCTCACAGACAACCCACCCCCTTTGCAGCAGAACTGCTCGTGTTAGTGATCTCTCTTGCTGAGAAATGTCCTTCTCCTTTCCAGAAAAAATTTTCTCTCTTCATTTGTGGTGGTGCGTTACCATGTGTCCAAAGGCAGAAGTGCCTGTTATAGGAAACTGGTATACCTAATGTGCCAGAGTGTTTAATATATATTATCTGATAATTTAAAAGCAAAAACTGACTAAATACTGTAAGTGTGCCTAGTGTTAATGTGTGAGTTACGCTGAATGAAGAAGAAGGATTGTATAGTGTTGCAAATGTCTAGGTTTGGATCTAGTCTGATCAACTGCTCAGTGGCAGATGAGTTGCAGGATGCTGGACATGAGGAAGTGGCTGCTGTGTGCTTAGCTGGAGGCAAGTTCTGGCATGTAAGACTTAAAAACAGCACTATCCCAGAAAAATAGCAGGAGTGGAAGTATTATTGCCAATATTTTTAGATTTTTCTCTCTGCTTTTTGTTGTTGATTTCTTTTTTTAATTTTGTGCTAGATGGGTGTATGTGTGAGGATAGATTTTCAGGTTTCAGGTTCAACCACTAAGTATAATTTTAGCAGAAGTCTGTGGGGAAAGATGTGATGAATAAGACATAGCCACCAATGAAAAGTGATAAAGATAGCCTGTTAGATGCACAACAGATGTCGTATGATTCTTTGAGGGGATGAATAATTTTTAATATTAACACCTAAAATATTACTGCACTGAATATATGCTCATACTAAAATATAAAGCTACATATGTGTGCAGTGGCCAGGTGCAGAGCTTGTATTTCTCTGAAATATAAGGAACTGCTTTTGTGAATCTGTGATATTGTGAAGCATATGCCTTTGTTCATGATCACACCTTTGTTTGCATATCCCAGCTCTGAACAGTGACTGCAAACTGCATCTGTAAAAACGTAAATTAGGTGGATATAGAAAAAAATTGTTTTATTAATGGTTATGTAGAGTTCTATGGCTCTACCATCAGCCTATAAACTCCTCTGACCAAGGAGGCTTTCTGTTGTCAGAAACTGGAGTTTGTTATCTGCCCACCGCACTGGGAGTTGCCTGATGATGGCACTAGCAAATGCTTTTGTAATTTTGTTCTGTCACATCTGTATTAGTTCAAAGAAAAGAAAACCACCACGGTATTCCGGAGAAAAATACAACTCTCTTGGTGTTGTTTGAGCTCATCGTGCTTGAGGCTTGATCCTTTTGTAACAGAGCTGGTTTGTTGCTTTCAGAGATCTTTACTGTGATGTTTGGGTGTGTTTGAGCTAGTACTGAAAATGTGACATGTGCAGTCGTGGGAGCGTGATTATTGTACCCTCTGAAACTGCGAAATAAAAGAGACAAGTTGCCATCAGCCAGTCGTATGTGTGTACGAAGGTGTCTTTTCAACGCCCTCGATCAAGCTGTATCAGCCCACTTTTAGCGGTCCCTCACCCCACAAATCAATAACCACTTTGTACGTGAGAAGATGTGAAGCGGGACGACCCTCGCTCCGCGCGGCGGGCCGCGTGCTTTGCGCGAGCTGATTGGTCCTGGCAGGAGTGAGCGACGTCTGCTCGGGCCAATCGTTGAAGGAAACGAGAGAAGGCGGCGGGAACCCGCATTCCTGCCGCCAATCAGAGCCCCCTCCTGCCGAGCGAGAGCCCGCGATTGGGCCGCGTTCCCCGCGTGGCTCCGTGACGGGCGCCGATTGGTGCCGTGGCGGCCGTCACCTCCACTTCCTGGCGCGGCGGAAGCCGGCCGGGTTGGCGGCGGAGCCCGGCGGGGCGGGGGCTGCGCGGCGGCGGCNTGTGGCGCGGCGCGGCCGCAGCCATGCCCGGTAGGAACAAGGCGACGTCCAGCTACGGCTGCCCGGAGCTGACGGTGGGGCAGCAGGCCGGAGAGAGCGGCCGCGACGCCGGGGGCCGTTCGCCTCACGGGGAGGAGGAGGAGCGCGGGGAGCCCGGCGCCAACCTCGGCGATCCCGACATCGTTAAATCCCCCAGCGACCCCAAGCAGTACCGGTGAGGCTCGGGGCGGGGGGGATTGCGTTCCCGAATCGTACCGCGCGTCTCCGAGTTGAGCGGCGACGTGTCGCTGCCATTTCGGTGAGCGGTGCCCGAGCAGCGCGCGGCCGCAGCTCCGGGCCCTGGTGCTGTTTGAGCCGCTCCTCCGCGCGGCCCTGGGCCCGAGGTGCGCCTGGGCACGGTGACATTGGCTGCGTGCGGTTCCCATTGGCTGTGCGGGAGCGCGCACTCTCCCTGTTCGTCCTGTTTCCTTGCTGCTCGTGCCGCTCTCTCCTGCCTGCGGAGGTCTGTGAGCTCGGGAACCTTCTGCCTTTGCTGTCTGCAGTGAGTGATGGAGTTTGTGCAAAGGATCGCTGGCAGTGTGTGCTGAGGCTCCACTGCGTGCACAGCACCGGGGAGTACATTTACATGTGCTGTGCAATAAATGAATGCTGAGGTCTTTCAGAAACCCTGTGTTTCAGGTGGAGGCCGGGAGCTGCATCTCTTTGGGTTGGTGTGTGTGTATGGGGGTGAGTCTTGCACAGCACAGGTGCACGCTGCCCTTAAGACAGAGAACTCTAGTACTGCTGGGAGCAAAGCAGGCATTGCTCAAAGAACTGTATTTCAAACTTTGAGACACATCAAGACAAAAAGATTTGGTGATGCACATACACTTTTTCTGCTCTGCTCATAAGTTGTTGGTGATGTGTAATGCATCTCACGGTTGTTTTGTCTCGGGACATCATTCTTAGAGCACACCACCAAATTGTCTCCTCGCGACTGCAGAATATACTTTCAGAAGTTTCAGGCAGAAATGATCACAAGGTTTCTGTGTGTGGGTGGGCACTGAGGTGTGGTTTAGTGTTTCTTCCCCTCAGATTTATGTGCATCTTTATATGGAGTTCCATAGGCTTGTATGCTTTGTTTCCATTTGGAAAATAAAAACTTATTAGCTGTGCACTGATACGCATTTTAGCATTTAACTGCTGAACAATTGAGGTTGGTGTGAGAGCAATCTGTTCCAACTTACCCAAGATGCATTCTGAATAATTTTATTTTATATTCAGCGCGTGGTGTGTGTTAGTGCCTGTTCAGTCAGCAACTGAACAATGTTGCTTCTCTTGCTATGTTGTGATTACATTTCTCTCAATGTATATTGCATACTAGTGGATACACTGATGTATTGATTGCACTTGTTCTTTTTCATTTGTCTGAAACATGGGAAAAGTAAAGAACACCTGTGTCAGTGGTGCTCTGCTGGGTCCAACCTGTTCTGTGCTCCTGCACTGGAACCTGATAGCCTCCAGGAGCAACAGGGTGATGCTGTTGCCTGCTGCTGGGTGCTGTTAGCACGTAACACCCACAAGCCTGAAGATGAGTACTGTCAAATTAGTATCATCTGTTCCTTGGGTTTAATGGTGGTGGAGGGATAAACACAGCTATTGGATGCACATGGCTGAGTAGCTGCATGGTGAGCTCTCTTCTGGAGGAGTAGCTCTGTGTTGTTCTCTGTATGGCATTCTCTCTGGTCGTAGACAGCTGGACGAAGAGGTGGAGGTGCTGCTGGAAGGCAGTGCTGCAGCAGTGTTGCCTTGTGCTGCCTTGTCTGCAGCTCCTACCTGGTGTTCTCCAGAATCTGAAGCAGCTGAGCATGCAGTGCTCCTGGGTCTGGGACTCTGTTGTGCATTGAGAAGTGCTGCAGCTGCACGATGTGGTACAAACACACTTCTCTGTTCCAGACTTTGAAACATGAGGGTGACTGACTTTGTGTCCGGACATCTCAGCCCTGCCTGTACCTCCTGCAGTTAGTCATACATCTCTGTATGTTACACCTGCTCTGGTTTAAATGAGCAAACATGCAGTTTCTCCTTCACCTGGTTGCGGTGCTCTGTGGTCCTGCTGTGCACAAATGACGTGTTAGTGATTAGGCAGCTGGGGCAGGTGCTTTCCATTCCACATGTGAGGAGCAGTCATAATTTATGAGCTCAACACAACTAATAAATGTTTCTTTAACTTTTTTTTTGGATCTGGAATTCTTTAGTTTCTGCAGTTGGCAGCACAGTGAATGTATGAATAGTGCTAGGTGGAAGTTTGCAGATAGATGTGCACACTTTGTAACGTGCTCACATGTATGTATATGCACACAGTGACCTGTGTGAGGTGATTCTTGGTAGCAACACACTGTGACTTGTTAAGGTTGTGGAGATGTGCAAAGATTTGGCAGGCATGTGTTCAAAGGGCACCCCATTTGATGGAAAGCATTCGTAGAATCAAATAAAATGAAGTCTTTATGGCTTACTTTGAGGCAAAAATGAGTATCTTAATTCACCTGCATAATATATGTGACAAGAGCTTGCCAGGCATAATAGTCTACTCATGTTTGGTTTTACCTATTCTGAGTAAATAAAGTTTTCTCCAGGCAGGTGCTAGTAGCTCATCTATTTCAGAGAGAGGTGTAAATGTCTGAATCAGTGTCCAGAACACTGCTGGGAGAAGGGCTTCTGCTACTGCATGTAGTTGCTTGCTCCTTACTCTTTCAGTTCTTAAATATCAGGAGAGTCTTTTTACTTTTCCACTATAAAGCTGCTCTCCTTAGTTGCTTTTATTTTATCAGGAAGTGTCAGTTGAAGAAGACAGAACTCTTATGAGAAATACATAAATGTCCATGTATCTGGAAATTCAGATTTGAGAACTGTGTGTATCCATTGCAAATAATTATTCTTTCAGGTATATCAAGCTGCAGAATGGCTTATGTGCACTTTTAATTTCGGATTTGAATTACTTGGATGGTGCCCCATCTGTGTTATCTTCAGAAGAAGAAGAGGATGGTGATGAATCTGAAGAGGAAAGTGATGAAGATGACTCTGGAGCAGAGATTGAAGACGGGAGAGAAGGTTTTGATGAGGACTGTGACGAGGATGAGGATGATGAAGAAGAAGATAATGAGGATTTCAATGGTCCTGATGATAGTGAATTAGAAGAGCTGGCTGAAAAGGAAGAGACAAGAAAGAGAGGCTGCACGGAAAAGCAGGTGTGTATTTAAAGCAGTAGAGTGAAAAAATCTTACAGTGAGCTTCCTTGTGCTCTGAAACCTTGTCATTGGGCATTCAAACTGGTTCTTTTTATTATGCCTGTTGATTTGTCTTGTACATCTGTCATTTTCCTGAAATATTTCTTGAAGCAGCTTTTACTGAACCTGTTGTATTTCCTCAGTCTGCAGCAGCACTTTGCGTAGCTGTTGGCAGCTTCTCTGATCCCGAAGATCTGCCTGGATTAGCACACTTCCTGGAACACAGTATGTATCTGCTCCTGTTTTGTCTTCTCCAAGTGCAAAATGAGTGCTAGCTAGCTCTGAATTCCCGTGGTATTTTTCAACCATTTCATGTTTCAGCTACCTGGCGTTTTTTTGGAAGTTGAATAGATTTGTCCTTTTATGAAAACAGTGCCCTAGTGAGGGACTGTTAATGTGGAAGGAGGTGTCTCACCCTTTGTCAGGCCATGCCTTAATGCATGCTCTTCTGATTGCCATTAAACATGGAGGGAAACGTTACGTATGGCTTTATTAACCTTTTTCCTCTGTGGTAGCAGACGGTAAACACATAATACAGGCACAGAAACCACAGCAAGTTTCTGACCAGGCATCTTAAAGTGCTAATTCCAATTGGTGGTAATTTTACTGATTCCCTTTCCAGTGGTTTTTATGGGCAGTTTGAAGTACCCAGATGAGAATGGGTTCGACGCGTTCCTGAAGAAACACGGGGGCAGTGACAATGCCTCCACTGACTGCGAGCGGACGGTGTTCCAGTTCGACGTGCAGAGGAAGTACTTCAAAGAAGCCCTTGATAGGTAACTGCAGAGCTGCTGGTTGGGTGGTAATGGCTGTTTGTGTGTGTGTCCAGAGGCTGCCGTGGGATTAGGGTTCATGTGCAAGTCCTAATGGCTCTTTGATCATTTTGCCACCTCTTAGCTAGTAGCATTGGTGATGGGAGGAATCTTGTGCACAGTGACATCTGTTCTGAGGGAGGTGCCCGTGGGGCTCTGGTGGGTGACTCATCCTTTGGAAGGTCTGTTCTGGTGGAGTTAGGGCTTGCGTTCTGACTTTGCTGTTTCCCAGTGTAGTCTGTAAAGCTGCATGGGAGGATAGCTGGGGTGTTTTCAAAATGATGCATTTAACCCAGCCCCAGTTACTCAGTGAAATGTGTTATCATTTGCAAGGAATTACTTAACCCGCTCCCTTATGCTGCAGCCCCACCTTGTGAGTGGTTTCCTTCAGTGAGAAGGAATTACTCATTCACGAGGGCATGTCTGCTGTCGCTATGAAACATTTCAGGAGGAGAGCAGACACCACTGTGAATTTATTTTGATCAAAATATATTCCCCCTGGTGAAGCCAAGAATTAGGGCTTACACATTTTTCAAAGTACTGTCTGAATTTTTACTTTATTAGATCAGATTCAGCTTTTATTTGCAGATGAGTCCAGCTTTTAGGTATTTGAAAATGAAAAAGAATTAAAATATATATATATTTGTAATCTGTCACAACAGCTCATTTAGTGGAGGGGCAACAGAAAGTAGGAGTCGTTTAAAAGGCACTGAAGTACAATTTTTTTCTCTTCCATAGATGGGCACAGTTTTTTATTCACCCGCTGATGATCAGGGATGCAATAGACCGAGAGGTCGAGGCTGTGGACAGTGGTAAGAGTTCTTTTTTCTCTGTGTTTATTACATCATCTTAAAAAACAAAAACAAAAACCCACCTGTTTTTAAACATTGCTTATTGGTTGCTGTTTGGGATTACCTGGTTAGCCCCACTGTTCCCTCCTGTCCTCTGGGGCTGGTACAAGTCAGGGCGATTGTACTTGTCTACTTGTCCTAATGCAAATTTGCCTCACAGAGGGAAATTGACCCAGAAGTGAGTGTTCACTCCATTTTTTTAATATGCGATGAATAGCTCCAGACTGCCTATAAAATTTCACTGCTTTAGGAGGAAAAAAAAAGATGTAATTGGCTGCTGTGCTAACTGGTTCAAATGTATTTTCCAAGCCTTTTTCTTCATGTGTCCTCTGGTAAGAAAAACAGGGCAATTCAGTCTTTGAATTTAAAGAAGTGTCAGTACAAACAAGGACTTGTGATGTAAGGTGTAGTTTCTTCAGCATCTTAAGCTGATTTGTACTTTCACTTGTGCTGACTTCATCACAGTTCCACTCCTTTGCTTGTGCTGACATTGCAGCTGTGAGCTGCCACTAGCTGCCCTGTGTCAGCCTGATGAACTGGCTGCAGAACAACCCAGTCCAAAGAGTTAGTTCACAGCTCTGCAGTGCATGTTTCTTACTACCAGAATGTGCATTGGAGTAGATGCATTCTTAGTTTTCCCATATTTGGATTTGAGTAAACTGATTGCAAAACTGCATTTTTGGAACGTGCCTCGCTCAGTTTGCAGTTTCTCGTGTCGCTGTTGTACTCGAAGCTGTTCCACATGTTCTGTGGGAGAGGCAGGTTTGTAATTGTCCTCCGGCCTTTTTTGCAGAGCCTGTCTGTAGAATATCAATGGCCTTGTGTTCCCCTTAAATTTAACAGATTGAGGACATTCAGACAGGACAAGCTGGAGCTTTGTATGCTTTCCCTGCTTATCCCTTTCTTTACTTCTCGACAGTGAATTAGTTGTTTGTTTGGTTTTTTTTCCTGTTCTGTTGGTTTATTTTCATTGTTGCTAGCATGTCCTGTTTCTTATTCACTAGTTCATCATCAGTTAAAAATATTCTAGATTGCATCTGTGTTTTGAGTTTTTTGTTTTATTTTTTTCCATGGGAACGCGACCCCAAATTCTTACATGTGCCACTGCAAAATCTTTAACAGAGTATCAGTTAGCAAGACCCTCTGATGCAAACAGAAAGGATATGCTGTTTGGGAGTCTTGCCAGGCCTGGACATCCTATGAAGAAATTCTTCTGGGGTAAGTTTTGAATTAGTCATACACCGCAGTAATAATATTCGAACTTCTAGCTGCTTAAAAGATGTGCTGATGTGAGCTGTCCTAACACAGCAAACAAGAGTTTTTCTTGGAAGTATTCATTTTATAGCAAAGCCCGTAGGAATAAAAGCAGCTGCCTACTTCAGATATTTTTCATTACTGCTTTTTTAGCAGTTACTGCTTTTTGCTGAGGTTGAAACTAGGCTGCCCAAGGCATATAATCAGGTAACTTTCTGTTAGGTAAAGGCGATGCTTTCTGACTCATCTCTGTCTTGTTGAAGCTTGTTTTTGCTATTGAAATTCCATGGAAAAATAATTTATTCTTGGATTTGAGCCTGGTGAGGCTTTTCATAGCAGATAATTTACTGTCAAGGTTGCAGAAGCAGACCTTCACAGTTACTGTGAGAGGAGAAGAAAAGAAGTTTGTCCTTTCTTTCCTGGGCAATAGAGTCCTTCTGAGAGCTTCCTCACTCTAATGATGCTGGTGGGCATATAAACTCCAGTGTGATGGGCATGATACTTAATAGAGATATCCAACTTTGAAATGTAGGTAATTTTTACAAAGTTCTCTAGTGACATGTACTATGTGTCACGTTCCCCTCTTTTTTCCCTCCCCTGTTCTCTGAGTTCCATTGGGAAGGAGAAGCTGGTGACAGACAACGAGCTGTCCAGTACACAGTGTGGGTGATATGATAATACAGGAGGACACTGTCCTTTCTTTTCATAGAAATATCAGCTATCTTTATCTAGGAATGGGAAAAAACTAAGTTAAAATTCCTTTAACTCCAAAGGAGTATTTTTCATGTGCTCAGTGTAACTCAGTGACAGGGGAGAAGGAATTCTCAGTGTATGGCCTTGACATAACCATATCTAATAATACATAACTAACTGCCTTTTAATTTTTGCAGGTAATGCAGATACACTCAAACATGAGCCCAAAAAGAATAATATTGATACCTACACAAGACTGAGGGACTTCTGGCAGCGCCATTACTCAGCTCACTATATGACTTTAGTTGTCCAATCTAAAGGTAACATCAGTTGTTCTCTGTAGAAAGGATTGTTGGTGCTCTTTGGGTAGTGTCCCTGGAACTAGCCCAAGCCATTCTAGTGGATTATGCTGTCCTGCAGGGGGTGTTTATATGCAGATTTTAGCCTGGTTTCCAAATGGGAACTTAAGTATTTGCTATGTTGCTGTCATTCTGGCACTTCTTGAGGAATTTTTGGCTGCAACTGATGAGTAGATTCCACATTAACCTAGAAGCTAAAACCTCAAAGTTGTATTTAGAAGAGAAGCTTGTGGGATTGTAGCATCAGGCCACCTATGTGACTTAATGCTGCTGCTTTCCCTGCTGTCAACACTGAATCACCACAGAAAATGATGCTTGGTGTTCCAATTGTCTTGTTCTGGATGGGGCTTTTTCCAGAGAGGTTTTAAAATAATACCTGCCTCTCTAGGAAGTGTAGGCATTCTAAGTGGTGGGTTGTTGGGTTTTTTTTGTTTTTTTTCCAATAAGCTGAAAAATTGTTTGCAAATGGAATTGAATTTCATTTCACAAAAAACTCCCAGACTTTTAGGGGCCATTTTTGCTGAGATGAAAGAAGTTGCTGAGAAGTTGAGTATGTAGTACGGAGCTATGCTGAAAATACAGCTGTGTGCATTCGAGTGAGGTTTGTGCTTAGGGGTTTGCTGAATGCCTAAACCTGATTCCAGTTTCCATGTGTAAGGTGGAGGGGTAATCTCAGAGTTGCTTATCCCTCTCCTGTGCTTTTATTTTCTGGTTAGACTGTAGACACAGGGCTTTGAATATCCCTTGAGTAATCATTCACGTAGTGATGCATTGTGATGTTGTTTCCTCCAGTGATTGAGGAGAAAAGCGTCAGAACTGATAGCCAGACAGGTCTACTTTGTATTTCTATCTGTCAAAACAAAAGAAACTGAATCCTCCCTGCAATCCCTGCCCTGACTTGTTTTGTCATTTTTATCATATACAGTAACACTATTGGGTTGCAGAGTGGTGCTGGCTTCAGCTGCACTCCGATCCTTGAAAAAGTCAAACTTCTGGTTCTTGACACATCTTCTGTAGAAAAGGAGATGTGGGGGAAGGAATTCATAGCACTGCATTTAGGTGTGAAGCTGCTGGCTGTGTAGTGCACGTAGGAGGATGGGATGATTCTGCAAGCACTGGTGGTTGGGCAGATCCCTAAGTCAGCAGTTCTCTTTCCTGGTCACACCAGCTCCTACCAAACCTTAAACCCCAGTTGTATCAGGCTGGCTTTTCAGGAGAGTGTACAAAAAACGGAGCTGTGTTGGAAGACATATTTCAGTGGAATTGACTCAAAACCATTTAAAGCTTTTAATTCAGAACTCAGCAGTTACGAAGTGTGCTGACTTGCAGCCTCTTCAAAATCACATGAGGTAGGGTAAAGAATTTGTCTCTGTTTTTCAGGGAATTATATTCATGGCTTTCTTTTTTTTCATCCTTAATAGAAACACTGGATACATTGGAAAAGTGGGTGACAGAAATCTTTTCCGAGATCCCAAATAAGTAAGATTTTTTGCTATATAAAAGCATTACGAACAGTGAAATTCTCCATGCTTAAAATGACTGTTTTTGTTGGTTTATTTTTTAAAATCTCTTAATGGAGACATTAAGGAAATTAACATTTGTTTACCCAGAAAATGGACAGCTTCGATAATTAAAGATGGACATTGGTTGTTTCAGGAAGGCTTTGTTCACACACTGCATTTCAATTGCATGCTGTGTAGTGCCAACTTGCAGCTATGTTTGCTTAATTTGTGCTGGTGCCTCAATTTTAAAGGAATCATTTAAACCTAGTTGGTCATTTTATATTTCTGTTATTTGCTTTCTGTCAAGAGTAATTAAAATAAATTCAAACAGTTTCTTGAATTGTAATGCCACCATTAGAGTGGTGATTAGAAGTTGCATGTATTTAATAACTCCCTTGCAGTGTGCTATCTAAAAAGGATGTTCTGCAGAGGCTTAGCTAACTTGGAAGACATTTCATTTTCCCTTTCAGTTTCTGCTTTTGCATGATATTAATTTTTGTAGTGGATATGAAATGCACTTGTCCTATGCCATGGAGAGACACTTTTGTCTTACTGTCCTTCTCTTTTTCCTTTTCCACACGTGACAGCGTGTCAGGCCTCTGTGAATCTAAGGCCATGGAAAGTTTGCTGCTGTGTTTGGCTTTCTGTTTAGGAGACAAGGAGAGGGAGGAGTTGATGGGTTAATCTAAATCTTGGGTAATTACTCAGTTGTGTGTGGGGTGCAAGTGAATGGCAGGTTTCCTTCCCAGCTGAGTTGGGTGAGTCCTGAACTGCACCCTTCAGTTAGGGGCCATTTTCTGCATGTCTGTGTTCTGCTTACCTTGCTTCAGAGCTGTGTTTGCTGACAGTTGTGGTTATCTCAGTGTATCCTTGAGTCTTTGCCAGTAACACCACACTGTCATTTTCCTTTCAAGTGGTTTGCCCAAGCCCAGCTTTGGCCATCTGACTCAGCCTTTCGACACGCCAGAATTTCACAAGCTTTACAGAGGTAAGTGAAGTAGATTTGTTACAGCATTTTGAACATGTTGGTGCATATTTCCTCTGTTTTCTGAAAGCATGAACAATTGTGTGGTTCTGAATAACTTTTAACCATTCTTCCTGCGTTATTTTACATTTCTTTTCTGTTCCTAATTACGTATTTATAATCAGTACATTTGTTTCTGCTTAGTTGTTCCAATCAGGAAAGTTCATTCACTGAGCATCACCTGGGCACTTCCCCCACAGGAAGAGTACTACAGGTAAAGCTCCCACGTCTTAGCTTATTACCCTGATGCTACCTGACAATGCAGTGCTTATCATGAAGGCACAGTCAGTGTGTTTTTATTTGTTTGTGCAGTAATTTGAGTTTTTTCTGTAAAAAAGTATGGCATTTAATCTTTAAATTTTCTTTTAGAGTGAAACCACTTCATTACATTTCCTGGTTGGTGGGACATGAAGGCAAAGGCAGTGTTCTTTCTTTTCTTAGGAAAAAGTAGGTATCTTTAAAGCATAATAACTAAATGCTTTGGTGTGATTAAAATAAAACCAAACTGTTCTGTGTATATATATGTTTTATACATATAAAATACATATATATAGTCAATTCCAGTCTGCCATTTTTGTGTGTGAGTATTTTAAAGTCATATCTTTTAAATTGATATTAGTCACAAGTGTGAAATAAGTGGTTTCTGGTCTGTGTTGTATGGATCAGTAGCACTGTGCCTGATCTGTAAGAGAACTCAAAAAGGTAACTTGGCTTTTTCACTGTTTTTCTTAACTTCTGTACCCTGAGGTTTACCTCCTTGTGTTGAAAAACTTGGTGTGAACTGGAAACGGATTGAAAGCCACTGAAATAAAGCTATGTTGTGCAAAGTTAACTAAGCTTAAATAAAGCTGAAACAAGTTGTTAATAAACGCCTTTAACTCTTCCATAGGTTTTGGGCTCTTGCATTATATGGGGGAAATGGTGAGACAGGGTTTGAACAGAACTCCACGTACTCCATCTTCAGCATTTCTGTAACTTTGACTGATGAAGGTTACAAGCACTTCTATGAGGTATGGTTTACTGTAACTGGATTTTCCTACTGTTTTCCTATTGTTTGGAAAAAGTAATCCATTCCTTTCTGCCTGCAGGTGGCTCATGTTGTGTTCCAGTATGTGAAGATGCTGCAGCAAAGAGGGCCAGATAAAAGGCAAGTGTTTGCCATTGCATCTGCTATTGGCAAGGTTCTCCCTCCCCATTGACCTCTTATTTGCAGTTTGCATGTTTTGGTGGGTCACTGGAGCATAAACTAGTCAGTAGGAAAGTTTGTGTGGGAAAGGTCCCTGTATTTAAGTTGAAAAGTTCTTGCTTCCTGGTTTTAGTTATTGATTGCTAATTTTACTAAGCTGAACTGCAGTTGATGTAATGCACTTGTGCACTGATTTAAATGTGCTAAGGCAGATCTGTGGAAGGCTGTGGTGACCCAGTGACAGTCTCTGTATTAATGTGATATCTGTTTGGCATTCTTTCCTCCCTCACTTACAGAATATGGGAAGAAATCCAGAAGATTGAAGCCAATGAATTTCACTACCAGGAACAGGTATTGATCCACTGTTTTCTGTTGGCATATAGGTAAAGCATAAGAAGGATTTATTTTATTATTTTTTTAAATCTGGAGGCACGTTTTCAAAGGTCTTTTCCACACTAAGCAGATGATGCACTTAAAGTAATGGGGCAGTATTTTATGAGAAGCTTTTCCTCAATAGATCCGTGCTCTTTGTGTTCTCTGTGTCCTGAGCTCTTTTTCTCATCCAGTTTCAGTTGTTAGTGTTAAGTTCTCTGCAATGTCTGATGCTTTTCAGTACTCATAGTCTAAATACTCTTCTTAAAATCTGTTTTGGCAGTGCTGATTTCTAGGAGCAGGACAGCAGTGTGTGCTGAAGGCTTTGCCTTGCTGGTGGCCTCGCAAGGTTGGATGTTAACAACCCTTGGTTAACATTAATTGTCAGGTGCATTTTTGAAGTGTAGTGTGGTGTTATTTATTACTGCAATCCAGCTTTTATGAATTTGTTAGCAAAGTGTGATTATTACAGAATTAGAGCTGACAGTCTTCTAGCAAAAGCTTCCTGTAAAACAGCAGATTAAAACTAAAGATCTATAAGGGATGGCTCTTTGGTACCTTGGATATGACAGGAATATCTGTTGCCCTGTGTGCAGTTCTATGAGTCAGTCTTTAACCATTGCAAGCAGTGGCTGCTCAGTTTGAAGTCTGACATTTTCATCAGAATGAATCTGTTTAATTCTGAAAGGTTTGCATTAGTGTTCTTTGCATTTATTTGTAGCTCAGGCTATAATTCTGTGTTCCCATTTCTCAGATGTGCAGTGTCTTCAGCAATTATCAGCCCCATTTCTGATTTCATTAATGAAGCACAGATATGGCAAACTTGCCTCTCTTCAGGGGGAGCTGTGATCCATACCTGGACCCAGGATCTTTGCACTGTGATGTTGGCTGGTTTAAAAAAAAACAATAAAAACGAAAGCAAGCACGCAGTAAGAATTCTGCACTAGGCAGTTGAACACAGTTACCATACTTTTATGTCCAAATAAGAAATCTCTTCCTTCTCACACTGGACAGCATGTCAGAGAACTTGGGAAGGAGCAGAATCAGAGAGATGTGTGCATCAGCAGTTCCTCAGCTTGCTCTTTCCAGGTTCTGGAAATCTGGAGGTCTTGAACTGTGGACCTCTGTGTTCCCTGGAGAGAAGGAGCACGCTGTACTAGGACTTGAACCTGGGAGGTGTAATGACTGTAAGCACGTGGTCAGGGCTGTTTCTTTCACCAAGATGTCATCTCTGAAGTTTTGGGAGCCTCAGAGGAGTCCTCAATATCATTTATGGTTATGAAACATGTTTAGTTTAATAACCAAAGCTAAATGCCATCTGGAACTCAGCATAGTGCTCACACTCAAGGTCTGCTCAGACCAGGAAATTGGTATTTTAACTTTTGATTATGCAACAAATAGCTTTACTTATTTGTTTCCAGACAGATCCTGTTGACTATGTGGAAAGCCTTTGTGAGAACATGCAGCTGTTTCCAAAGGAGGATTTTCTGACAGGAGACCAACTCCTGTTTGAATATAAGCCAGAGGTGAATGTTCTTTGAACTCTGATTACGTGTTTTGATGTAAGGGAAGTAGAGGTGTACTATATAATGCAGGCATATATAGACATATAATTAGGCATATTGCAGGCACAAGTTTTGCATTTATTGAGTCACTTTTAATGCTTAGGAAACAAGTTTTCTTGTGTGTGTAAGGTTGTGATGTCTTGTTCTTCATGTATTGAGATTAAGGAGTCTCATCTGGGTCAGGCAGAGCCACAGCTGCATGTGAACTGAAGTACTGTCTTGAAATTATAGATCATTGCTGATGCCCTTAACCAACTCAGTCCTCAGAGGGCCAACCTTGTTCTGCTGTCTGCTGCCAACGAGGGCCAGTGTCACCTGAAGGAGAGGTGGTTTGGAACACAGTACAGCGTGGAAGGTAAAACAGCAGCTGGAACATAAAGAATGCCTGGTTCATGCATCAGAGCAGCACAAAACACAACCACATGGAAGCAGGGAAGTGAATCCCAGTGATGAACTGACTTTGTCATTAGACAAGTACTCCATCCTGCTCTGTAATGGGTCTTCAGTATCTTAATTCCAGCTCCCTGGGTTTATAGTTTGAGGAGGCAGGGATCTCAGAGGGCGCCCCACGCGGCTGCAGGTCAGGTTCTGAACAGAGAAATGAACACAAATAATGAGGGATGGGGTGTCTTGGTAACTGGATTACTAATCTGGGCAGGCTTGATTTACTTGTAAACAGGACTGCTTCAGTCCTACTCATCGGGAGCTGTCAGGAGCAGATTTAGAAGTCATGATGTTACTGTACTGCAGGTGTTCATGGAGACAGTAGGAGCTACGAGATGAGATGACTGGTCTGGGAAATAGGAAAGCATTACCTTCCTGCTGAACTAAGTGTATTTAATATTTATTAATAGATATTGACAAGTACTGGAGTGATTTATGGGCCAGTGACTTTGAGCTAAATCAGGATTTACACCTCCCAGAAGAGAACAAGTACATAGGTAAGGCACCTGAGCATGAATGAAGTCTTCCCGTGGTAATTTCTTTGAGAATTTAATGTGGTTAATGTAGAAACAATCTTTATTTCCATCTGAACATCAACTTGTTTTTGCAAACGAAAATACATGGGAATTCTGTTCACCCAAATCTAATGTAATAATCTTTTCTATGTAAGTTTGAGAACTGACATTATGAAAGGCGTAAACTGAAAGGTTATATAACCCTGACAGATCTCCCATTCTGTGAATGTTAACACAGAGCTGTGGACACCTATGAGGAGGAGTCTTATTCACTTAATCTTCTGGTTTTGAAAGTAAACAGCATCTGGCTTCGTTGCCAAAACAAAATAAAATAAAAAGCCATAATTTGCAGCCCATGTGGTGTGCAGCATCACCACTTCCTCAGCCTCTGAGGTGGCATTCTGTTGGGAAACTGAAAAATAAATGCTCTTTGGGCCCAGAGAAACAAATGCTGTCATGTATAATATAGCAAACGGGGCAGAGAAAAATGTGTTTTGCTGATAATTTTGAAGACTGGAATGCATTTTGCCTCACTGCCTGTGAACGCCACTGACTTCTGCTTTTGGTTTGGTTTTGATGTTTGTTAGCCACCGACTTTGCTTTGAAGGTTGCTGACTGCCCTGAGACAGAGTATCCAGTCAGAGCACTAAGCACACAGCAAGGCTGCCTCTGGTACAGGAAGGATGATAAATTCAAAATCCCCAAAGGTAAACGCCTTAAGGCTTTCCTAAGATTACAAAGCCCTTGTTTCTACCAGCTGGAATTTATTTGAAGGGCAGGAACTCGGGAAGGTCTTCACCATTTGAACTCAGGTGTTTACTGTGGGCTCTTCCATGGTCCTTTTGATGCATTCATTGGCTACAGTACAAGAGTGGGTACCCTGCCAGTGAGAAACCCTGCTGATATTTCAGGTTAAAAAGTGGAATCACTGAAACGTTTTGAAAATACTGGCTTCAGACAGTCTGGCTATGGACAGAATTTGGCATACAGAATATATTACCGAGGTTGCACATCATAGCTAGAGAAAGCTGTAGTCTCTTCTACAGGAAGAGAAAGATACAGTCTGTGTTTGGGACAAACGTGGAAGATGTACTGGTTTTTTCGAGCAGAATGACACGGTTCTTAAAGTCTGCTAGGCATACATTTTGTGGAACTTTCTAGAGTTGTTTGTTTCTATTTATATTGATCACACCACGTGTGTAAGTATCCAGTGGGGTATGGCTTTGTGTTTTTTAACAGTTATTATTTTTAAGGAAAGATTTTGGAGTGAAAAAGAGAAGGCATTTGACTTAATAGAAGCAAAAATAAATTCTTACAGCTCAGTGACAATTTTAATTAGATTTGAATTGTGACCAAAGAATAATGTGATGGAAGAAGATTTGACTTTGGAAAGCTGTGACTGTTTATACCCCATCTCACTGAAGTCTTTTCCCCACCAGGCTACGTTCGTTTCCATCTGATCTCTCCGCTGATACAGCAGTCTGCAGAGAAGTAAGGGCTGTGTTAGTTGTGCATTCTGTGCAGGGTAACTGTGGTCTGTGTGGGGGAAAAAGTGTGAAGAGAGACTCCTTTTACACTGGAATGGAATTAAGACTTCCTTTTCTTAATCTTACCTTTTGTCATTGTTTCTCTGTCATTTGGCAAGGGTGGTTCTGCAGCAGTCACCGTAGCAGATGGGTGTGTGTGAGTTCTAGAGAAGATCTGCACTGTGTATTTCCAGATTCGTTAAAAACTGGTTTTGAGTCTCGTTTTGCTCAGGTTTTCATTTCTGTGATAGAATTTCTTGTGTGTACCAGCAAGCTGATCAGCCTCCATGTTCATCCCTCTCCCCTTTTCTCTGCACAGCATAGTGTTGTTTGATACGTTTGTAAACATCCTTTCCCACAACCTTGGTGAACCAGCTTATGAAGCAGATGTTGCCCAGCTGGAATACAAGGTGGTGGCTGGAGAGCACGGCTTAATCATTCGAGTGAAAGGATTCAATCATAAACTACCTGTGAGTGCTGATTAATTCACTTGCTAAGGAATTGTTTAGTGGAGAATATCTAGCAGAGTTGAGGCATGTGCTTTAAGTTGTCTGGTTGTTTTTTTTTTCTTTTATATTGAGCAGATGATTTTTTTTAAGTAATATATTTGGAATACATCGCAGTTAATTAGAAAATTGACTTCTGGTTGTTTTTTTTTTGCAGCTTCTGTTTCAGCTCATCATTGACTACCTGACCGACTTCAGCTTTACTCCGGCAGTTTTTGAAATGATAACAGAGCAGCTGAAGAAAACATACTTCAATATCCTCATCAAGCCTGAGACTCTGGCCAAGTGAGTTCTGGGGGTGTGTGAAGGCAGCTGCAGAGCAGCAGTTGAGCTGCCCTGTGCTGGTGCAGGCTCCTTCCAGGGAGGCTCGTGGCTCTGAGACCTCGGGCAGCTCTGCAGCCAGCATGTCACACACGAGGCTCAGGCTGCAGGTAGCTGCTGTTGTGAAGCTGTGTGCAGCAGGGGCTGAGGCAGGGCAGGGTGAGCCTACAGCTGTGCTTCTGGTACCACCTCCTGTGTGCTCCTGGGTGAGGAGTGGCATTGCTTACGTTAAGCAGCTCCTGGTGACTTGTGGTTTTGTTTTCCTTCTGTTTATTGCAGGGATGTGCGTCTCCTGATTTTGGAACACAGCAGGTGGTCCATGATAGACAAGTACCAGACGCTGATGAAGGGCCTTTCCATTGAGGCACTTTCATCCTTCGTTAAGGCTTTCAAGTCACAGCTCTTTGTAGAGGGTCTCGTGCAGGGAAACTTCACGAGCAGGGTAAGTACAGCTTGTGCAGCTGATGCACACTAAAACATGTTCTTAGAACAGACAGTGTCGCAAACACTCTTTCCTCTCTCCTGCAAGCTGGTGGCCTCTTCAGTACCAGCAATCTGGCAGCTTGCTGGTGCAGGGCAGCTTCATCCCCAGCAGCTCAGGAGTGCTCACGTGGATAAGGCCTTGTGGTGCAGAGGTGTCCAGAGAGACTTGGGATAAAGTGAAGCAGTGGGGGTGGAGGGAGCTCTGCTGTTCTTTGCTTGTGGGGTCACTTTCCTCACGTCATGCACTTCGCTGTGTGGCTGTGATCTGCAGCTAGTAATTCTCTTCTGAATAAAAACCATATTTTCTCTCTTAGGAAGCAAAGGATTTCCTGAATTATGTTGTTCAGTGAGTATCTGCCTCCTGCACTATTCACGTGGGTAATGTTCATCAAGTTAAGACTCTTCTGGAGGAGGGGCTGAAGTGGGAGCAATGCAGGAATTCCCTTCTTCCCCCTCGTGGGACACAGTGCTGCTGGCACTTCGTGCTGGTGCCTGTTCCTCAGGACAGCACAGGCAGCACATTGTTCTGGTTTGGGGAAGGGGCAAATAGTGGCAGTCTGAGCACGTGAAGGTCTGGGTGTTGTACTGGCTGTTGTGGCAGTGTGTCTGACACTTCACTGCTTGTGCTCCCTTCAGGAAGCTCCAGTTCACGCCGCTCGCCCATCCCTGCCCTGTGCAGTTCCGGGTGGTGGATCTGCCCAACACACACCTGCTCTGCAAGGTGAAAACACTCAACAGAGGCGATGCCAACTCTGAAGTGACCGTGTATTACCAGGTAGCGTCGGCTGCGTGTGCTGTTCTGTTCCCTCTGGGAGCTGCTGGAGCAGCAGCTGTGCTCATGTCACAGTTTTGGGAGCAGTTTCTGGACGTGGAGCACTGTGTAATGTGCAGAACCTGGCAGTGTGACTGTGCACCCGTGGCCTCCGTAGAGATTTGATTTTCTCACTGTCCATGCTGTGAACTGTGTGTGTAGTCCAAGCTGAGGTGTGTCACAGATGTCACCCTGATCTTTGTAACTCCATGAGATCGCCCTAAAGTCTTCCCTTTCTTTCTAGTCAGGTGCCAGGAGCCTCAGGGAATATACCCTTATGGAGCTGCTTGTGGTAAGTTACAGTTTGTGCCTCAGATCCCATGAAATGTTCTTACCTGCAGATAGTGCTTAGGCTCATGACCTTATCTTAGTTCTAAATAGACGAAGGGGACAGTGAATATCTAACAGTGGGCACAGTGGGTATCTGTTGCTCATTCCACGTTATAAATTATGAGTGTTTGGGACAGGATATCCAAACAGCTGCAGTGAAGGTTGCTGTGGAAGACAGTTTTCTTAATGCAGAAGACTGAGGCCCTTCTTTATGCCTGGGGTGCAGCCGGAAGGGCAGCAGTTCAGTTGTGGTCACCTTTCTGTATTGAGCCTGAGTGGTGGCTGTGTCACTTCAGTTGTGACACTGCTGTGCTTTGTTTCAGATGCACATGGAAGAGCCCTGCTTTGACTTCCTGCGAACCAAGCAAACCCTCGGGTGAGTCCACTTGTGGGCGCAGCTCCCACACGTGCTTTTGGGGTTCCCTGGTGTTCTAACTCTGGAAACTCTTACCTGCACTGCAGCTCGTTCCTGATTAAGTGTAATAGAAACAGCACTGGAATACATTAAAATTGCAAGCACCCATTGACACGAACTGCAGCTGAGTTGCTCTAGAGTCTCTTAGGAACTGCCCCTACTGTCTGTGTGTTAACATGGAACTCTTCTGCACAAAGCTGTTGCTTTGCTTCCTCTATCAGCTTGCCATTCCCCAGGGCTGCTCTCACAGCACCTCTCTGGTGGTGCTAAGTCTCAGAAATACTCGTCTGCCCCATGAAACTGGCACAAGCCTTTCACAGCTACAGCATTACTGCTGTGTCAACCTTTAAATAGTTCCCAAAAATGAGAAAGTACTGGAAAAAAAGTGAGGATTTGAGATCTGTTTCTGTAAAGCACCAATGCTGTTATAACCTGTAGCATGTCCTGTCAGTGGAGATGTAACTGTTGTGTTTCCCCTTTGGTTTTAAGCTACCACGTGTACCCCACCTGCAGGAATACTTCAGGGATCCTCGGCTTCTCGGTCACAGTAGCAACACAGGCAACCAAGTACAAGTAGGTGTGGAAGCACAAGCTGCTGCAGGCAGAGTATGACAGTGCTCAGAGCAGGACAGGGCTGGGCTGCTGCTGGAACAGGGCTACCCACCCAGGCCTTGTGTGTATCAGGCACTGAGTATCGTGGTCATGAGGGGGGAGTGAGTGATCAGACAATCGTGTGTCCATGTTCCCCTGTTGTATTTTACAGTGTATTTATGCAACATCCAGCTGAAGAATTATTACTGAGGTTGTATAAAATCTCTCTGTTTTGCCAGAGCAGATGGCAGCTGACTTAAGTCTGCTTTGGAGTGCACCTGCTCCCATTTCAGTTGGTAGCATTACCTGGTGTCTGTCTCAGGGCACCAGCCTGCTCTACAAGGGCAGTTGTGTAAGAGCCCAAAGGGGACAACAAAAAAGAGCAGACATTGCTCTAGCTGTGACACTGCTGACAGATGCAGCAGTCACTAAAAAACACCA
The DNA here is from genome assembly GCA_013399175.1 of Odontophorus gujanensis. Taxonomy (NCBI): domain Eukaryota; kingdom Metazoa; phylum Chordata; class Aves; order Galliformes; family Odontophoridae; genus Odontophorus; species Odontophorus gujanensis. Next base: position 64,205 of record VXAB01010208.1, read on the forward strand.
CCTAAATAAAGCAATAGCCTTAAACTTCTTAAAATGGTAACAGTCCTAACTTCATTAGGGAATAATAACTCAAGGACTAATTAAAATATCCCCCCAGGATTGCAGACTGTTGCCAAGCAGATTCCTTGTCTCTTTTCTTCCAGCTCACTTTCAGTTGCCAAACAGTATTTGGATTTGTTCAAAGCTGGAGCTAACTGCAAGTCTTTGAATTGCCAATGGTGACAGGGTATATGAAAAAATTGCAGCTTAACTTAGGAAACTAATTCTGCATCAGTGAAAGTTGAGTAAGCACAGAGTGCAGCTACCTCCAGTTGCATCAGAATGTGAGTTCTGTGTCACTGATGGAGGCTTTCACGTTATGAACCCACAGCCTGCTGCCTTCTGTTTCATCGTAATGATATTCACCTGCAAGACTGAGGGCTGCAGCACTCGGTTGTCCAGTACAAGGGAAAAGAGAAAAGCTGTTTTTCAGGGGTGTGGGGAAAGCCCTGCCTGTTCCATAGTTTTGTTGTTTTTTTTTTTCTCCTGCCTGAGCTGATACAATTATTTAACTCTTGTTTAGTTCTGAATTGGTTGACAAGAAAATAGAGGAGTTCCTTTCATGCTTTGAAGAGAAAATCAAGCATTTAACCGAAGAAGCTTTTAGCACCCAGGTAAAAGTTGAGTTTGAAAAGCTTTTTCTTTGACTGCTAAATGAGGATTTGGTGACACCAGTCTGGTTATTTTTGAGGTTATATCAGTCCTTTGTTATGTTCTGTTCCTGCTCTATTCTCTGAGCAGTTGCTCTGAAAAAATGTACTGATGTTTAAACACAAGGCTCTGCCTTGTGAATGTAATGCACCTTTTAACTTCAGTGAAGGTGATGGTTCATAGGTAGCAAAGTAAGGTTACTTAAACCCTCTGAACCTTTTTTTAGGTTACAGCTCTGATAAAGCTTAAAGAATGTGAAGATTCCCACCTTGGAGAAGAAGTGGACAGGAACTGGAATGAAGTTGTGACACAGCAGTACCTCTTTGACAGGCTTGCTCGGGAGGTGGGTGCACATCCCTGCACACAGCCCTGCTCTAACTGCAACACATGGACTGTAAACATGGTGCTTTTAGAAGGTCTAAGGGGAGACTTTTATGTGTAGAACAACCATTTTTACATTTAAAATCATTACTGTTCTATTTACAACCTCAATCCTGTGGGTTTCAGATAGAAGCTCTGAAGTCTGTTACAAAATCAGACCTGGTCTCCTGGTTCCAAACTCACAGAAGCAGCAAGAAGAAAGTGCTCAGCGTACACGTGAGTAGTTCCAGTCAGCTCAGTGCTGCCAGCTTGTGAAATGCTATGCTGAGTAACCTCTCAGATCTCAGTAAGGCTGTACAGCAGGAGAAGCAGTGGCCTCGCTTCTGTTCCTGAGGTGGTTATCCACACTTCTGTTTATATTACTTACCTTTCTAACATTGGCTCGTGGATTGCATTTATGCCATCTGTACTTAATTTTCAGGCAGATGAACACTGAAGGATATCTGTATTACAGAAGCTTAGACCCAAGTTTTTTTTTTCTATCTGGCAACTTTTTTCCCAGGTGGTTGGATTTGGAAAACACGAAGGGGATGCAGAGGTTACAGCTGTCTCAGAAGCACAGAATTCTTCATCTGGTGAAATACCTCATCTTAATTTCTTGCCCCCCTCCTCCCTGATGGCTGACGTTACTTCCATCAAGGACATCAAAGCTTACACATCAACTCTGAATGTTCTCCCTTACCATAAAATCTTAAAATAAAAGTGACACCTTGCCCTGCAGCGATGTGTAATACAGGTGCTTTCTGCAACCACTATTACAAACCTATTTATTTTTTACTAAAACAGGGCTGTAATGTTAGCCGTGGCAAGGAAGCTTCCCTCACATGGTTTTCCACCACTCCCCCCACTCCTCAGCACAGCCCCGGCCTCCAGCAGGACACAGAGGAGAGCTTTCCCTGCCAGCAGAACCAGGCCAGGCTCTCCAGCTGTGGGAGGGCAGGGGCTGCAGTGGTGTAGTGGTTGTTTAATAGCAGTTACATCTCCTTAAGGGAAGAGTGTTGCAGTTGCCCTGTAGGAATTGTAGTGGGTGGGAGAGCCAGCCTAAGGCATTAATCTGACACTGCTTTTTAAAATTTTCTGTATGTGTAAGATAAACAAAAATGGAAATAAAATAAAAACTAGATTTAACCACGGAAGGAAAAGTAGTTTGATTGCTACATCCAGCTACTTACCCCGAGGTTACTGAGCTTCTGGCTAAGTGACAAATGCAAAAATTCCCAATGCCCACTGGTACTGGTGCTGCCCACTGTGATCCTTGTGCTACTTCACTGAGCTCTTTAGGAAGAAGGTCTGACTGCTCGCAGCAGAAAAGAGCGTGCTATCAGAATGTTGCACGTGAAGTGGTCATCACTCAGCTGCAGGTACAGTCTTGCTGCAAAGGTTTATCATGAAATAAATAAAAAGTCCTTAAGAGAAGTTGGAAAAAAAAATCTATTTATGAAGCTTTAAGATGCATTAAGTAGAATTATCTATGGTTACATTTTAGTCTCAAAATAACAAAGTTATTTTGGGCAAGACACTGAAATGCCAAAAGATTTGATTATCATACAGGTGGAAGATAACATTTACGTAGCAGTTTCTAACAAACCTTCCCATCAAAGGAATTCTCCTATTTACACAGAGCCAACTTTCACTAGCTTTAGATGATGTCTTGCATGTTGTTTTCTGGTGTGGTTTGGTTTTTTTTTTGTTTTTTTTTTTAATATGTAGGACCCAGGAATATAATGCAACTGATACCAAATGCCAAGGCCCTCACAGTGGTTCTACAAGGTGTATACGTCGCAGCCCAGATGCTCCACAAGCAGCAGTGGAAGGGCTCCAGCAGCAGCCTGCCATTGCAGCCTGCACACACAACCAGTCTAGCAGAGTCCAGCAGAAACCACCATGCAGCCAAGACGTTTCCTGTTCCGTTTAATTGCTTATCTGCATCAGTAAGTCCGGTATCCCTGAGATAGGAACCACTGTAACTGGAGGGGACAGGTGCTCCAGACGTTACGTACGTGACAACAGATGACTATCTTGGTATCAGACGTGAACTGCTAAGTCAAGGCCTGAACACCTTCTGTTTTCTAACCCACTCAGTGTTTACTGGCAGCGAGTCGTTTCAGTAGTGGCTCATCATAAACCCAGCATTCACCATCTTCATGGAATAACTAGAGGAAAGGGAATTACAAAGCGTAAGCTTTTTATGCCTAAATAGCAACGGGACAGTAAAATACTGCAGGTAGTAAGACATGAACAGCCTCTGAACAAAGCTCACCCTTGTTTCCCATGGGGTCTCATTCTCCTTTCTGGCTCTGGCTTCAGCTCTCTGTCTTTCTTCAAGTGCATGCTTCGCAGCTGTAGCCGCATCAATGTCTCGTATTTTTAAGTTGTAGGTTACATCTTTCCATAAGCTGAAAACAGAAGTTTGAATGGAGACAGCTTTATAGAAGCACAGAGCTATAAGGCTGTGGAAACATCACTGCCTATTAGTCATCACTGTTTGAACTGATCAATTATCCAAAGGACAGAAACACAATACATATTAAACCACAACTGCATTGCCTATTCAGAAACAGGGACATGGTAGCAAAGCTCTCTGGCCGTCCCAGGGAGGATGTGACAGAGGGCTGCATCTCCTCTTCCCTGTTAGAGCCCAGCCTGCTCACGCTTCAGTGCAGAGTGCAGCTGTCTGTGCACAGAGCACCTGCTCAGTCACACTGTTCAGCTACAAGAAATAGAGCTGGATCTGTCAGTTTAACTCAAGTTCTTACCAGCGAGACTCAAAGTCCTCTTGGTCCTCCAGTTTCCTTACCTTCTTCTTAATTATAGGCATTTTCTTGGTATCTATAAAGACAGTATTCTCCTAGTGAGGGATGAAAAAGAAATATCTATCAGTTATTTATCTAGACTTATAATTCATATACACCCTCTTCTTCTTGTGTTCTGGTTGCCAGAAAACACATTTCAAACATTATTGTTTTGATTTTTTTTATAGTAAGAACAGAATCCAGTTACCTTAAAAAAATAAATAAATAAATTAAGGACTTCAGTCCTGAATTCAGCATTCCTGTGATCTTCTGAGCATTTTCACGTGAGTTCCCAACTGCTAATGTTTGTTTAATTTATATTTTCATACATATATATATGTACATATGTATGTATGTATACACACACAGTTATAAAAAAAAGGTACCTTACCCCAGTTGAGTATTTTGCATACATGACACCATTCCATTCTCCTTCAACTGAGCAGAAGGGTTTCTTGTCATTAGGAGAACTAGAAAAAGAAGAGACATATCTCAGTTGTATTACAGTGACTAAAAAAACCCCTTAGATAGTTCTGGGGTGGAAATAAATCCCTTTCAGGATACAGCTGAAAATACTTAGGAGCATGGCAAGCTAGAACACAGGTTTACATAGCTTTCCTCACAAATCCTCTGGCTGTAAATGGCATCCTATGGCAGGCAGCCATCACAACCCAAGTTGATGGGTACAGATGTTTCAGGATTTCACACCATTGGCCTTGAAAAGCACAGTCAGCATTTAAGTAGAGAAAACTGAAGAAAGTTGCTTGCTTACAAGATTTCAGCTGTAATTCTGTGCTTCTTTCCTCCATAAAATGGCTTTGTGTGGAAGACAATGGAAGCATTGTAGCCTGTCTTTGTGCAACTAATACTGCATTCTCCACCAAGCTCTATCCATGGCACAGTGAGAATAGACCTGCAGTGACAAACAGATGCATACACATGTAGAGCCTGGTAAGAGAAATATAAAACGTGGTGTGTTACAACGTGAGAAAAATGAAAATACCAAATAGAGTATTTACTTGCCTTCCATAACCATTAGGAAAGGTCAAAATATAGTGTTCATCATAATCTAGGCATGTGACACACCCTATTAAAAAGAAAAAAAAATTAAAAAACATCCAGCAAAACCTTTGTAAAGCTTCTCATAATGCCTCATAAAAAAGAGGCAGCATAAAAAAGAACTGAGCCTGGGAGTGCCAAGCTGCCACAGAAGGCATGGAAATTGTGGCATTTACAAGAGAAATGTGGCTCTAGGTGATTTCGTCACACAAAGTGTGCAGAAAGTCTCCAGTTCCTAGATACATAAGCTCTAGTTTCATAAATTCAAACATCCGTATCTCACAGGCTGTCTTGTCAAAGTTTTAGTTGCAGAACATAAGTATCTATTCTACTGCTGAATTCACACACACATACCTTGCCCTATGTTATGAACTCCAATAGACATTCCTAAGAACTTTGACTTGGTCCATATGTGAGCATTGAATTGTATCCTCTTGTTAAAACACTCCGCGTAAAATGCTGAAACTGAAGATAAGGATATTAAAAACAGCAGCACCAGAAATTAATACTACTTCCCAATTCCTGTGTCAAGAAATATCTCTAAGTGCCTATGAACATGCAGCAACAGTTTGAATTTGTTTCTCTCTGCGGAAAAAATGTTTATAGAAAAAACTTTCAGCCTTTAAAGCAGAGAGAAAGTGAAGTCATTTATACCAGATGCTGACCTCACTGTTGCCATTTCTGTTAGCAAAGCTATTGCCAACTTACTTGGAGGGTGATGAGAGACCTGCTCTGCCACAAACGTCACGTTGCTTTTGCTGACCCATGGAACTGGTCCTTCCGAAACTGGCTCCTGTGTGATAGGAGAGAGACCTTTTATTGACAGTGTTAACAAAACACCAGAAAGTAACTGGATGCTAACAAGAGAAGCTGCTTCCATGTTTAAGTAGGTTTCTAAAAACACATTACAGTTGTGTTTGGTGGATTTGTCAGATAGCCTGACACGCACGTTAGGAATGGTCAGGTTGTGGGGTCACACAGCCAGGTAACTACATTCGTTTCCTGTGGCAGATCACAAGAAGTAATTTGTCAGAAGCAATGGAAGGAGAAATACAACACTGTCTTTGTTCCACAAAAAGAGTTTAAACATTCACCTCAGAAACATAAAACTGGGTGTGATCTTGTACACTAGTAGATTATTTCAGACTACACATCCTTCACTGAAACAGGTCTACTACAGCAAAGTACAAAAGGATGAGGAGTGGCCAGACACAGATGTCCAACTGAAATACTGCACAAGCTCAGAATCCAAATTTCAGAAGACTCTGCTTTGTACCTTTCAAACTTTACAAAAAGATTTTAAGACAAGAATTAAATATAGTGGACAAACCATGCTGCTTTCTACATTCTGAGTGATGGAAAGCAGCTCATGTTCAAAATATACTGCATTAGAGAACTGATAAAAATCAAAACTTTAAAAGAAATACATTAATAGGAAACTGTTCGGGAAATAACAAGAACATTTTCAACAAGACAAACAGTTCTCAAAAAGAAAAAACAAAAATGGAAGGCTCAGATCTTATTATGCATGGTATTTAAAACCTCTGTCCAAAGAAAAAGGAAGAAGAGGGAGGCAGGAAAAAAAAATCAGTTAAGAAATTACCACAATTTGTAAATGTTTCTCCTTGAACACAGCATATGCAATTTCAGTCAGTAAACTATTTAATAAAGCTTTGGGAATTACTTGCACGTGTTATAAGGATCAAAAGACATGCCACTAGAAAACTAACCAGATCATCTTCAGCTTCAGTGCCCGGCAATACCCAGTGACATCGGAAGATCTCGCCCAGAATGGGATTGTAAGGCTTTTTAGCAACTGACCCTTTTCTTCCTGCATGAAAAGCTGAGAGGTACCATTTAACCACTTGAACCATTCTTTCCTTTGGATCCTTCTGGTCACTAATGCTTCGTAGTCCAAAACAAAAAAGAACAGACAACACGTCATACAAGTAGACCTCTCAAACGTGGCAAAGTTTTTGGATGGTTAATGGCTTTACAGCTTAAGGCTCGACTAGACTACTAGGACTATTTTTCAAGTTTAGATCAAGCATTTTTATTCAGAATTAGTAACTTATATTTGACAGCCCCTAACAGTAATAAACAACGTAAAAAACAGTGAATGCTCTACTTCAAATGTTGAATACCTGACAAATAAGTCCGGATGTGCAAAAAAGTCAGCATACATTTCCAGCAGTGATCTTCTTTCCAGGATGAATGTTGGAAGAACCACCTGAGTAAAGAAATCGAGCTCTTACAGACAGATCAAGGTATTTTGGCATCCTGCACAGAATCATTCTACGCACTAATTGTAAATGGTTTACAAACCACCCAAGGCTTTGAGTGTCTGTGAGGCTGTTTTGCTCTCCAACTCACCAATGAATTCCCACTTAAGCTGGTCACATTCAGAACACATCCAGTTCTTCAGTTCTACGTGTAGCAGTTGAAACAAGCAAGCAACTTACTCAAAAGAAATCCCAGTTCAGCAAAGTGTTTCACTACAAGCTTAACAGCTGCTTTTACTCCATATGCATCTTAATGAATGCTACCACACACTGGGATACCATAGATCTCATTCTCTTTGATCTGATCCTTGAAGTGCCTATAAATCTGGGTAAGGGGTTGCTGTATGCAGTAGCAACATTTCACCTGTTCTTCTGCTTCCCACAATGAACAGTTACGCTCTATAGAAAACCATCGGATTTTAGGAGTTAAGATATTCAGCATTTATTGTTAATTGGAATTGTTACTGGGAGAAGAAGAATGAAATGCCATAGCATAACTAGCCATTAAGTGAACAGTTAGATTATCACTTCAACATTGATTAATTTATTTATACAGAACTCAGGGCTTTCCTCTCCCTCCCTGTGAACAGTTGTCAAGTTTACCTTTGTTAGATCCATTCCTAATCTGACTTGTGACAAGAGATGCATGATAACACTCTTATGTTCTTCCACTGACTCTCCTTCTGCATCATCATCTCTATCATCAGGAGGATCGAAGAGATCTAGAAAGACCAAATTGCTTTTATCACTCAACCTTCAAAGACTGTCTATATGTATGTATGCTAGTTAAATATATACATGCTAGCTGTTATCTTGTTGCATACGTATGCTGACAGTTTTCAGACAGGTCAACAATTAAAAGCTCCTTACATAAAGCTCACACAGTCCACTTACCAGCATCATTCGTCCCATTAGACATGGAAGAATTGAGTGACTCTGTGGTATCTGGACGTTTCAAACTGCTCCCTGTGCTGCTGCGAGTCAGGACTGCAGCAGACCCTGAAGAACTATATAAGAGTAATAAGTTCTTGCAATTCACAATGAGAAAATTCAGAAATTATTACAGTACATTATAATATTATCATACTTTGGCTTCAGTTTTCTAAGTTTGCATGCTATTCCACAGCAAACTGTGTAGCCTCTCTTAAAATGGTGTTTCTGGTCAATAACGAAGTAGAGTCTTTGGGGAGGGGCAGGCAACTTAAGGGGTTTTGTTTTTCATTTCTTTGTTTTGTGTTATTTTTTTTTAATAATTGCGATGGGGATTTGGCTATTTAACAGTGCACACACATGAAATACATCCTGGTCTCAGATTAATTCTCCGAGCTAGTGGCTCCTCTATTTCAATCTATGTTAAGAGTCATGTATACATGTATTTCAGCTGGAACAGGAAAGAAACTGCATTCCCTGACAGACAGCTGCGCTAGGGGATACAGTATTCTTATTCTGTTGCATAAAGAGAGGCTTGCCTTTTCTGTACGTTTATTTTAAGCCAATCTGTCTTGTTTGATTAAACAGCTCCTGCAAGTAGATGAGCCTGACACTCGAGATTAAAAACAAAACAAAAAAACCAACAACAAAAATAGAATCCGTATTCAGCACAGCCTGCATTCCTTCAGCTACTTACTCCATACATCGCTTTGGGGAAGAGCTGCTCTGATAGAATTCATCAGCATCATAGAACTCATCCTCACTGCTTGAGTAAGAGAAATCCGGAACTGTGTTTGGAGACAGATTGACATGGCTTGGAGAAGTGAGGCTGCTGCTAGGTGCTGACTGCCCGCTTCCTGTAGAGCATTAAGAATCACAAGTTTAATTTAAGAACAATCAAACAATAATTAAAAACAAAACACAAAATACACCAATTCTAACTTGCGAGTAAGACTGATAAAACCAGACTCAAGCAAACCTAGAAGCAATGATAGCTTACAAAACTCAAAAGCCATCATTAGTTAGGTTCATATTCACCATAGCTTAACAGGTAACAAAAGAAACATCACCCTCCCCCCAGAAAATAAGAGCAGAGAACAACAGTGAAGTATAAGGACATATTTTCTCCACAGTTGTAGATTAAAGGCATAACAGTGATACTGAAAACTTCTACAGATCCACAGTATGGTTTATGTTGGAATGGACCTCTGGAAGTCATCTGCTCCAACTCCCACTTAAAGCACAAGAAACTCCAAAGTTAGAACAGTTTGTTCAAATTCACATACAGTCAGATTTTAAAGATCTCCCAAGATGAACATTTCACAATCCTTCTGCAGAACCTATTCCAAATTTGATTGCTCTCGCTGTAAGGAAATGCAAACAAACGTTCCACTCCACTCGTTTCAGGAAAAAAAGTCAGACCATCTGAGAGTGACCATCTGAGAGTGCACCAGGTCAAGTCAGCAGTTAACATGCCATAAATCCATAATAAAATCACGTCACTGGAATTGCTGATGAAATACTGTATCGAGGGAACTGCATCAATGGGAATGAGCACTATCATTCCCAAAGAGAGGAATGCAGCATTACTAACAGTTTAACATCTCCTTTGTAGTTGGCCTGCACAGTGTTACTGTAATAGCAGACTACAGACAGCACACACAGCTTTTCCCTACACATCAGTTGTTTACAGAGAGCTATACCTGTACTATTTGGTGTTGGAGTCTGATTTCCAAGTGCTGCTATGACAGGTCCCACTGGTAAAGATGAGGGTCGCTGCTCTGACTTGCACAGCTGAGGTTCTAGGAAATATTTTGATACATTAAATACAGAAGTTACATTTAATTATGAAAGTTGTGCTTTTCTCAGGAAGGAGATTCCACATTACATCACCTCACTCAAAAAAAAAATCTTTGTCTAGACAAATCTCCCAGAGAAACATGTCACTGTTAGCTTTTCACTCTGAATAACTTTTATATTTCAGAAGCTGACATCAGTTAGCTACTGTTTCTTTTCCAAAAATTATACTTTCATTTACCCAAGAATATTAGATGTGTAAGCTAGTAGCACAGGACAAGCATAACACATGGGCTCATCCACAGAACTCGAGGCAGCATTACCTGGTGGCTGAGGAAACTCCATGCCTCCTGCTCTTTTCCTTTGCTATGCAGCACCAGGAGCAGTGAGCACCTGCATTGCATACACGTGGCATAGAAGCCACCCACCTTTATGTGGCCCCTCTGTGCAGAGGGCAGCTGCCTCTGCCTCTTTGTGAATATTGCTACCGAGCTTCTCTTCCGTACCTGGAGGTATAACAGTCTGGGAAGGCATTGCACTGATCACTGGCTGCTCCAAAGGACTGGGCTGATATACTGCATCAACAGGGTTTATAGTACTCTGAGGTAAAAGAAACAAAAGCACGGGTTTTTTTTTCCTCAATTAAAAAAAAGAAAAGCAGAGGTAGTAAGAACACCATGAGCATAAGAAGTGCTTAAATGCAAGGCAGCAAATTCCTGAGAGAGAAAGTGAAACACAAATCGACAGTTGAGGACATGAGAAATACTTTCAAAATAGTAATACTTTGATTCCTTACACAAATGCTAAAACTGAGTTTGCTACGGGCTTTACTTGTCCTATAACAAATTCATACTTCAAGTTCTAGTTGCTGGTACCCCAATGCCCATTAGCACATACTGCACACAAAGAGCACATTTACACCATTAAGTGCTGCTTTGTTGCCTAAACTCTTTTGAACACAAGCTGACAGTTTTCAGTAAAGGACACTTCAATCTTGTCACGAACACAGGCACTCTGAAAGCAAAGCACCCATCTGGATCACTACTCACAGAAGTCACTGGTTTCAGTGTGGAGTTCTTGGCTTTTATACCAGAAAAGCCTCCTGGAAACCTATATCGCAGCAGTCTTCTCATTCCAACTGCCATGATTGCACCTTGCTTCCCTGACTTTTTATTTTATTCTCTTCTAAGCGCTGTTTCTCGTATGTTTACATTAACAACCTGAATTTATATGTTTTTCTGGCTCATTACTTGGTAAAAGGCATGTAAGACCCTTTTCCATACATCTTGCAATTAAAAAATAGTGGTCTATGTCAAAACTGTGAAAACCTTTATTTGCCTGCCTACTAGGAGATCTTGCTACTGTCCTTAAACTGAAAGCTGTTGACCAAAGGAAGCAATACAATACCTTCTCCTCCTGACTTCCTACAAAAGGAAGGCTCCATCCTTACCTCTTCTCTGGTTAACTGTATTCCTGAACCTTACCCCACATTAAAAATCTGTGAAGCTCAGAAGACTTTTTATAGCACAGAACTTATTTCATATTAAAACAAAACTATTCTTCCCCAGTTAAAGGAAAAAAAAAGGTATAAAAACTGCCAAGTTTTTGTTGGTGTCATTAACTAGTATGCAAATGAACAGCCCAGGGTATATACTGTTACTCTGCTGTGCAACAAAGGCAGCTGTCCCACAAACATCACAGTTCAAAATCATCCTGTTCTCAGAACTGAGAGATTTTAGAATAGACAGCCCCATGATACACAAGACACTGTTGCTATGGCTGTCTCCCCTAGGTCTTAGGGAAACTAGTAATGATATGATACAGAAACACAGAACACTGCTGTGATAAAGAAAAAAGAACTTCAGAACTTCACCTTTTGACTCTGTTTGCAGGGTTGTAACCTTTTTCTTTAATAATTCTCCACTATCCAGCATGAACTGGAGGTTTGTCCTCTGATATTTTGGGCTATGCCTTCATGGTTTAGAAACAAATGAAGGAAGACCTGAACATATCATATTCTGATTTTAACAAAGTAAAAAACAAAAAACACGTACGGACAGCCAAACTGTAATTCCACCACAGCAACAAGTTCAAACTGAATTCCTGACCTCTACCCAAGCCAATATGGATCTCAGGAAAATCAAAATTTCAGCCTTCACAACATCTTGCTGCATCATTCACTATTCTTCTTCGGCATATGCCAGACCACAGACAGTAAGAATAGTAGAAAATCAAATGCTGACTCTGTTAAGTTTCAGTATCTGTATTAAAATTTCCAAGCTGGAGATCTGCTGTCCATATCACCTCTACCATAGGATGCTGTACATGCGGGGCTGCCTGCCCTCCCCTTCCCAGAACCTACTCTATTGCACTAAGGTCTGAACTATGTGACACACAGGGTAATTGTTTATCTTGCAACAAGCATGAGGCCAAAACCTGTTATGTGAATCTTTACTCCGAATTTCATGACACTAAACCAGACCAGTAAACATATACAAAGGAAAGACAAAACTTGGGGATTACTGTCAACTGTAACAAAACCAAATTTTAAGTTTTAGAGTCATGTTCTGCTGAAACTAATTTCATATTAAAAGTATTTGAAATGTACTTAAGTGATGAAAAAAGAGAATGAAGAAAGAGAAGTGACTTAAACCAGAGGACAGAAGTTACATTTAAAATGCAGAAGTTATAATAAAGAAGGAACACTGCTTAAACAGACAGAACAGAACCATGTTGAATGAGCAGCACTGCAGTAAAGACAAGCAACTTGAAGCACATGGATAGCTGATCTATTTTATAGTGAAGATACTTCAGATGGAACATAGAACTACTTCTATACCAGTGATTTCCCTTTCATCTGCTCACATGGCAGACTTCTCTAGGTGCTCCATTGTAATAATGCAATTTAAAACACTCAGTGTGAAACTGGCCACTGTATTTTCAAATGGCAAGGCTGTGAGCAATCTCAGAAGTTAATGACCCAACAGGAATTTTAACAAGGAACTTGAAGCAGTAAATTAGAGAAAGGGAGAACAACATTGCAAAATGAGTGGAAAGTCAGGTCTCTGTTCACATGTTCTGCAGAAGTAAAGGGAGATAAAGATTAGATTTAAACTTACTATAAGTCCATCTGCGTGCTTCTCCTCATTATTTTGGTCCTTAAGGAAAAAATGTTAAGAGTATCAACAAATCAATCTCGTATGTCTTAGCAGTTCCGTGTTATGTGAGAGCTCTAATAGCAAGCTTCTTTCAGGAACCATTACATTTTCAGCCACCTTAGTGTTCCTCACTGTGTGACACAGTAACTAAACTCAGAGGAAACAACTCCATACATCGTCACAGCACTCTGCAGAAAAGTGTTTTATGAGGATCTGTTGAACAAGCTCAATAACCTTCAGAAATATTCCTTCTACCCTGCAGGACACAGTCACATCTCACAATGTAGGTTCTTCCCAGCTAGCTAAGAGTCCCCCACATCACAGTCTGCAGCACTGGCGAGTCCCTGAAAACTGAAAGCTGAAGTACTCGGTTGGTGAAGAGGATTCAGCACACAGAACAAGTTTCCAAAAGCATGTTTGGCTTTTGAAAGGGAAAAGTACTTTTATATATCAAATGTTTTGAGCTTTTTCGTATCTTTAAGATTTAAAAGTTTTACCTTTTTTTTGTTTGTTTGTTTGTTTTTTAACAGCCTACCGTGGTTTATTTTTGCCTAGGAGCATTATGAGAAGGAGCAAGCAGTGCATAGAATAAACTGTCATTGGGGAAATCAAACTAGTAAGCATGAAGCTCATACCAACCCAGAGCTAGCACAGGTTGAACACTGTACCAACACTGGTATTAAATTTCACTGCACACCAGGAGAAATCTCTTCACTTCTGCTGTGCAGTTCCTATTAGCCAGTATCTCTGTGTAACCTAAGACATCTACGGAGCATTCTCTAGATTTCCAGTTAAAGTTATAAAGAAGATCAAGAGGGAAAAAAGCTGTAAACAGCATGAACAAATACAGGTAGCACATACTTATGTCTCAGTCCTTTGTACGCCCTTCCTTAGCTTACACACTTGTGAAATCTGGGCAGCTTTTTGCCATCAGCTAGCTGACCTTTCCTAAGCAGGGCTGTCCACAATGAAAAACAATACTAAGGGCAGTGAGGTCCATCAGGTTGTAGATTTACCACAAAGAATGAAAAATATCATTATTTTTTTTCCCCTCCAAACAGTTTCCACATCATGATACCTTCTCTAACTCCTAGGATATAAAACGCTAAGAAGCTGTTTTCATACTGATGCTCATTGTCCTATCTCCACAGCACAGCATCAGCTATGCAGCAAGCAAATGAAGCAATGAAACAAAGAAATGCCACTGATGTGGGCAGGCAGAAGTGGTCAGAAATGGAGAAGGCAAAGATGTAAAGCTAAATATCTGAACTATAAGAACTGCTTCACAAAACACGTCCTGTGTATTCCTGTCAGTTTATCAGACCACTGACAGACCACTATATACATTTATACATACTGTATCAGTAAAACTGGGCAACACCAATTGTCATACACAGGTGGGGGTGAACCCAAGCCCAAACCAATACTGCTCCTCTCCTCCCACTCAGTTTCGTTTAATTGCTTCTTTCTAAGTCAGGAATATACATAAAAAGTATTTACTTAGTTATTTTCATAGTGCCCTGGGTAACCTCAAATACAAGAGCCATCATTATGCCCTGCATCTACCAGCAAGTTTAACAAAAATGTAACTGCCCAATTCCTACAGCAGGCTGTCTTAATGTGTCAAACAGCTCAACACACAGTAAGAAACAGGTTTCTTGAGCACACCAATAAATCCAAATAGTAATCAGCAGGATGATGGAAATAGAGATGTTCTGATATAGAAATGTGGTAACCATTTTCAAGGTATGCAAACAAAATATATATACAATTATGAGGTCTGTCTCCTAATGAGAAAGGCACTGTAGCAGTAAAAAGGGCAGACATAGTGGGAGAAGGGGGAAAAGGGTGTGTGTTAACATAATGATTTAATTTCAGCAGTGTAAGTCAGCAGCCATATCTGCCTTATAGCTTTGGGAGAAGAAGCTTCAAGATTCTTAGAAGGTTATAGACTGGAGAACAGAAAGCTGCCAGACAAAGCACAATTTTATATCCTTAGAACTTCACAGACATGGAACCAACAGAACTGAGAGAGAAAACAAACAAACAAAAGAAAACACACACAAATCATCAGCAAATCTTTAATTATCTACAGCAGTAAGAAATCAAGATACCAACACATGTGAGGAAGAGGGGGAAAGGGATGGGACAGAAAGGCCATGTCATCAACAAGTACATTTGTCTAAGAGAAAGGAAGGAGATGGAAGCGATGAAGCAGAGGAGAGTTTATTAAAATACTGGGATGACGCTGCTTTAAAAGATCTTTAGATATGATTATTCTTTAGTAAAAATATCAACATTCAAACACCTGTCCTTTTACAGTGATTAATATTAATTGCTAGTACAGAAGGAAGGGATTCAAACTGATACAGTGTTTTTGTTAGTGTTTTTTTAAGTGTTTTTCTGGGACCCAGATTCCACCTACAAGCTCAGTTCTGTCTGTTCCTGGTAAACCATCTAACCAACTTCAAAATGATACACCTAGCATCAGTGCAAGATAAGCAATCACATTTGTCCTTAGCCCACTAAACTTACCCAAAACACACATAAGAAATGGGATTTGATCTCCGATGGAAAAAAAGATTATAACTCTGCTCTTTCAAATTTGCTACTAATTGCACAGTAGAACATTCAAATAAATAATAAAATCAACAATATTTCATGGGAACTAAACCTCTCTGTAAATAACAACTATTAAACACATTTATGTAGAAGTAACAAAAAAATGAGCAACTCATTTGTTGCAGAGGGTTTCTCCAAGAGCTACCTTAACACAGCAAGTCAGATAATGTCTGTGTAAGACAACAATCCTATTACAGTCTATCTATAACTGACTCCTCCAAGTCCCCGAATAATGGCACATTATCCACCAGTTTCATTATGCTGGAACATTTAAATATATTCAGTACTAAATAATAGCAAAATATAGGTACTGACAAGTCTCTTTTTGCTGTCACTACAGTGAAAGGTTCAGATAGCATTGCTGTGTGTGAAATGTAAACGGTTCTCACTGTGCATTAATGTGGCACAGAACTACTTCCATGTACCCCACTATTTGTAAAGACTTTTTTTGCATGAACCCGTTAGCTAATGCACCTTTCCTTCAGAACTTCACCATCTTTTAAGCTACTAATGCGAAATCTAAATTTCACAAAATACACAATCATCTTTTAAGTAATGACTTCTGCCTCCAAAGCAACCTGATTCTGAAGGTACCCAATGCTGCCACTTTCACTAGCCTCAAAATCTTGCTAACTGTATCTGTAATGCAGATAAGCTACAGCATCCTAGTTGAAAGCCATGAAAAGAGAAAGTTGACTTGGATGACAGAAAAAGATGCATACACCTATTTCTGAATATACTAGAGTGTGTTCTAATTGTCCTAAATTCTCATGCTTTGCAAAACACTGCCTACCATCACTTTGCTTCTGGTGTACAAATCAACATCATAAATAACATATCACTAGCTAGGCAAAAGTAACAAAAGCACAGTGATAATTGTAACTGCATTGCCCATGCTGCATTCACAAATGATACAGCCTATTTCAAGATGTTCCAGCAAGGTGATACATTTCAGATCTATAAAGACCTCATTAAACCAGTTCAGATTATTAACGTCATCATTTTCCCTTTCCCTATTCCTGCTAGTCATACTCTTCCACGAAACAGAAAGAACAGGTAGTTTTGTTAAGCTCATAGCCCTTATATTAGTTGAAATTCTGACTTACTGTGAAAATTCTGCAAGTTCAACTCAAAAGGAAAAATAAAAAAAAAAAGCTCTGTCATCAACACAGTTGATATGAGCAGACCAGACTGTCTGCTATGGAACTCAGTATTTCAGAAACATCATTAAAATAGTAGTATAAATCAACTTACAGCAGTTTCTGGATGTATATTCTGGAATGTGTAGAGAACATTCAGATTCCAGATTCTCAGAAGAAAAAATGTTCTCTCAGATTAATGCCATATAAATAAAATCAGAATAATTTACAGTGTACTTACTTTAGCAATCTGTAGCAAGACAATGCAGTGTTTTATTGATTCTACCATGCTCTAAGAAAATAAGAAAACAAACATATCAGCATTTACAACAACTGTATTTACATATATTTTTCATAGTTACACAGAATATTAACGAAAATATTTATCAAGACCTAAATAGACACTCACTTGTGTAGAAGCCCAACTTTCCCTCCCTTCACCCACCCCTTTCTTCTGTCCGTCTTTTGCCAAGGACAGAAGCACAGCAGCAGAAGTTTCCAAAGGCCACATGAAGTACAGCATTCCAAGAAGAAATGAAAGTCAGTTTCTAACTTTCACAGAAATGCAAGCAGGCAAATTCTGAGCAAATGTATCTAATGCATTTAGCAGTATTACTTCTGTTTTGATCAGAGGTATCCCTCATTTACATACTTGACAAGTTCTCTCTGTAAGATGAAGATAAGGGGGAGGGAAGAAGAAAAAAGTAAAGAAAGTAATCAGTGTGAAGGTAATGGATGTTCTGCAGAAGATGAGACAGTGCAAGTTTCGATACTTACTACAAAACAAGGCACAATAAAACAGAATACCAAAGAAAAAGCTGAACATGTGAGGCAGAAGCAACAGTAACAAAATATGAAGGAGCACTGGAAAACGTTAACATCAGCATATAAAGACATTCAGGATGACAAAACATGTAAAAAGAGAAAATTAAAGAAAGAGTAAGGAAGTTCGTCTTCTTAAGAGAGTTGGCTAATGTGATTCTGCATCATGTCACCTGAAAAACAAGGGCCCTACAGTGAACTATCCTGGGCCATCCTGGGCACAGCTAACAGGGCACAGCTACAGCCATTATCCACCACAACATCCCAGGAAAGGCAGAAAAGCTCTGGCCTAGCTCATATTTAATTAGCACTAATAATCAGACTCCAGCAAAGCTGTCTGAGCCTGTACCACACTTCACGTTGAGACAAACTTGGGTATTTGGGAGCAAATTCCAGCAAAGGACTGGAAACAAAAATGACAGGAAAGATGATTAAGGGAAGCTGTGATTGTATAACCTGAAGAAAAGGATGCTCAAGGGAGACCTTATCTATGGGTTTAAGTATCTGACCCTGTACTGTGCTCCTTGAAATCCACACTGCAGTGAGATTTTTCCATTATTCAGGGTAATCCTCCGAGCAGTACTTCAAGCAATAGACAGGTGAGGAGAAAGGGAAGTTGAGGACAGCACTGGAAGATTAACAGGCAGATCAGTGCTCTGAAAGAATGCAGGAGTATTCAAGAAATAGGAACAGATCCTATAGAAGACTCAGCATAAAAGACAAGGTGAGGAAGAAAACTAGAAAAATATGACAACGTTTACTTGGAGAAGATGATACTGATTTATCAGAGCTCAGAGAAAATTATTTCATGGCAAAGTGGTAATTTTCCACAATCCTTACAGAAAAAGTTTGTCCCTATGATTTACCAGACGTGAAGAAACACTGATGGACTGGAAGAGGCCTAGACTCAATTCTAAAAACATACATCCAAGAATAAGACATACATCTTAGTATTTACTACAAAGTAAATGTCTGAAAAACTGAGATGAAGTGCTGGAACAAGCAAGACAGAATGAAAGAAAATGTTCTCAGAGCACAGAATCCACACTCCTCGCTGTAGGCAATGGTATCTCATTCAAAGCTTTAACAGATCAGGAGAAGCAAGTTATCCATGTTAGTAAAGTCCCTGTCACGTGACTCTAAACAGTACATCTGTGATAAGAAGTTTCTTTTTGAACAGATGTTTCTGCTGGAAAGACTGTGGATTTATCAAATGGTAAAGATAATCTCTTCAGAGGTCATAGATTCATAGATTCATAGATGCATTAGGTTGGAAAGGACCTACAAGATCATCTAGTCCAACCATCCTCCTATCACCATCCCTACCCACTAAACTACTAAATCAAATCCCTTAGCACCTCATCTAAACGCTTCTTGAACAGCGCTAGGGATGGTGCCTCAACCACCTCCCTAGGCAGGCCATTCCAATGCCTGACCACTCTTTCAGAGAAAAAGTTTCTCCTCAAATCTAATCTAAATCTTCCTTGGCGCAACTTGTGGCCATTCCCTCTCGTCCTGTCACTAGTAATCTGGGAGAAGAGGCTGACCCCCTCCGCACCACAATCCCCCTTCAGGAAGTGGTAGAGTGCAATAAGGTCCCCTCTGAGCCTCCTTTTCTCCAGACTAAACAATCCCAGCTCCCTCAGCCGCTCCTCATAAGACTTGTGCTCCAGACCCCTCACCA
>VXAB01010208.1:83809-96358 GCA_013399175.1 Odontophorus gujanensis
AGGTCGTTGGTTTTAGTTTCTCTTTTCCTACTGCCCAAGAAAGTTTTAGGAAAGTTGAAATATGACCAAAAGAGAGACAGGTCATCAACATCTTTTTCCTGAAATGAGTGAAATAAAAGGCTATTTTACCCTGTTTCTGAACATGAAGTTTGCAATTCCACCACCCTTAATGAAAAAGCAAACAACCAAACAAACAACCTTCCATTTTTCAGTAACAAAGTTTAGAATTTTTCAAAGGAAAACAAGGTGACCATTCAGAATCTATGTAGTAGTAAAAAAAAATTAGAATAACTTACACTGGTGGTTTCTTTCAGACTTTCAATTTTCTGTAAAAGAAAAATCCCAACAGTGAGGTTAAAGAAAGAACTTCCAGCACGCAGCTTGACCTATATACTGCACAAATGCATTTTCATCTTAAATGCATGGAGGGAATGAAAAAATAGCAACATGAAGAAGATTGTTTCTACACAAAGACAAAACTACTATCATTCTGTAATTGAAAAGACTGAGATCAAGCTGCTAATTAAAACCTGAAGCTGCCAAGCTTAAGGATTTCTGAGAGTGACGTCACACATATTTACCCATTGAAGTCCATGCTCCACCTCTGCCTAACACTAACAGCAATAAGGATGAATTCAGTATGATGATTCACTCCAACTACACTACTCTAACACAGTACTGAAAGCAGTACATTCCAACAGCCAGTACTACTTGAAATTATAATCTTTATCCAAGTGAACTCATTTTTAAAAAAATCATGGAAAAAAATAAGTGTGCTCCTATTCTTGCTTTTCTAAACAGACAATTCATACACCTGGAAATCTGCCCTCTTATCTGGAAACACTGGTTCACAAGTATTTCCTGTGTGGAACTGCACACTAGGCATGCAAAAGGCATCGGCATGTTTTTTACATGTGAACATGACCTATCTACGAAGCACATGCATCCTGTTGATGTCCTTGTGTCTATCTGCTGAAGGCAAAATTATCCAATTGGACTCAGCACTGATCTTCTACAAATTCAATTACAGGACCTCTTTGTTTTAATTAATATGAATGTCTCATGTGACTTGAATCAGCTTCTTCATGATTCTCCAAGTGTGTAAAGAAACGTTTTTCCCCACACAGCACAGCAAGCCAAATTCTACACCGTAAGAGATCAACGTGCATCTGTTCACTCCTGTAGATTCACAGTCTTAGTTTATGTGGATAAAAATGCGGCTTCCCAGCAAATGCCCAGGGAAAATCTTTCAGTTATACTCTGTTCTGTACAATATTCATAAGGATGCGATTCATTTTCCTTCAACCTCTGACTTGGCACGAGGTGGCCAAACAGTGCCACAGGAAAGATTACATCTAGTCACATAGGAAACTGCCTCTCAGGGATGCTACACTATATTTACTTCTGCTGCAGGCACAAAATATACCAACAGTTAAGCATTCCTTTATTATTTTTCATGTCTCTATTATACCTCTAGTCCAAACTTCATGAACACGTACTGAGAAGATTTTAAATTGGATGACAGCACTTGAAAGTCCTGAACCTTACAGTGCCAAAATACATGCAACCCCAACACAAAGTTTTCATCAGCTGAAAGCCAAAACAGCTGCAATGAATCACTCAGTCTCAAGGCTTTATAGACAACTTTAAGCAGCCATTGGTAGTTTTGATTATTCTTGATCTACTTTTTTTCCCAAGATGTTATAACAATATTTACACACCAGAAAAATCACTATCTTATTCCCTTTGCAGATAAACTGAAATCTGTTCAATCTGAAAGCGATAATGGGTCGGTCACATGAAGCACTGGTCACAGTGCTTTCCCAACTCATCTGTAATCTTTCAAACAACAGTCAAATTAATACATTTCTATTCTTGCACAGATACAAAAGCAGAACACACCTGGGGTTGCACAGAAGATCTGGGATAGGATGAAACTAAGGTCACCTGGTTACTAGGCCTAGCCACAAATTATGTAATCGTAATTTCTTTTTATCTTTAGAGAAATGAAGTTTTTGTGAGGAGGTCAACCTAAGCAGAAACATCCTGCATTAATCCAATCTTTTCTTCTGTATTTGCACCCCATAGCTAAGCTGCAAGAACAAAGCATGGGGAAATGGAATTTTCTCTTCCATACCTTTGTCTGTACATATACACAGGGGTTGGAACTTGATAACCTTAAGTCCCTTCCAACCCAAGCTATTCTGTGATAACACCAAAAAGTCACAGATTCAGTCCTTGTAAAGATTCGCCTGAACAGCCAGTACAGATATGAAAGTCTCATTAGCTAAACAAAATAAGTATGTGGAAAATGAAACCCTTAGACAATAAAAATAAAGCCAAATAACATATACCACTGATTTAACACGATTTTCTCTCTTCAAAATCCCTATTCTTTGAACACCAATTAAGAAGAAATTTTACTAAGACGTTTAATACCTAAAACCAGGGAAACCACATTACCAAATGAAACACTGCTTTCCTGCAGGAACACATTACCTTCTCCATCTGTGTCCCTTGGAAAGTGACTCTTCTTCCAAATCATTCAATTAATATTTACAGAATGTAGCCACATGCTATAACTAATCTAATCAACTCACAGGCTTCCACTGAAATTGCTCCACCTAGCTGCTGCTTTTTGCACCTCCTTGATACCTGATTTTTTTAAAAAAGAAGCCACCGGTGATCCAGAAAGCTGATTTTATTTCAAGATCAAGATTTTTGCCTCATTCAATAACAACGCAGCTACAGAGAGTCAGAGCAGCTTATCTGGTGAAAAGAAGCAGCCAACTCACGGCTGGTATCAGTAAAGTGCAATTTAAATCCCTGTGTTCAGCCTTAGATTTACTTCACCAAACCTACTTGCTACGAGCCAAACAGCTTGATCAGGCTACACCTCCTCCACAGTATTTCTCAGTCTTCTCATCAAGTCTAAATCTTCTTCCAGCTTCCACAAATTACCATGTCTGAGAAGAAAATATCCAAGAGACCTTGAAGCACCTCAGAACACCCACACCCTAACCTATGGCATTATCTACAAAAGACAAAGTAGGTCCAGTGTTTTGTCCAATACTCTTACAAAAATAATCACTCAAGTTTTAAACGTCTGGCCACAAACAGCTGCAGGAAACAGCATTTAGCTATTTGGGAAACACATAACACACAACTAATCACCAAATCTCACTTCCTCAGATGAAAAGATTATGGGCTGAATGGCAGTACCCTGCAGTTCAGACTCAGCCCAGGGCATGAAAGCTGAACCGTATTTACATAAACAGGAAAACTGCTAAATACGGTATTAAAAAGCCTCTTAACTGCTTCAGTCCAAGAAGGGACACGATCAAAAAAAGTATTTTGTGATATCTTTTTCATTTTTAATAGAGAATAAATGGAACATGTCATAATAGCAACACTTAGATACTTGAAAACTGAGGAAGCTGACCTCGTCTAAATAAGCTTCTTCCTTTCTCTACAAAGCCAATCATGGATACCTTACAGAAATGAAGAAATCAGCACAACATGCAGAAAGTCTCTAGGGATTAGAAGTACTGTCACAGCAGGTGAAAAAAAAAAAAAAAGAGAGAAAAAAGTACTGCCTGATCTGCAAAGTAGCACCTGAAGAGAGGTCAACATTGAAGGAGAGTTCTTCCCCAGCAGTAAGTATGGAAGGAAAAACAGAGTGTCTTTTCTTTAGATCTTGCTCTTTTGGTCAGCTGTCTATAGATTAAACACACAGGATCACCTGAGGTAAATCAAGTCTCATATTCTCAGACTTCCAACCCGGAGCATTGCTGGTCATTGTTACAGAAAAAAATGCAGATTGAAAATGGAAACATGGGATTCTTGGTGTTTAGTTTTTCCCTTCACAATAGGTTTGCTATTCCTACAAACACATCCATTCAGTGCACATCTTCGTTATAAGATTAAAAAAATTAAACTGCAAATTTAAGTTATAATGCTGTGAAGTTGGATAACAGAATAGTAATCATTTCCTACAGACTGAAATCTTTTTAATGTTATAAACATGGCACCCAGTATTACTAAAAAATTCAGTTCACCACTAACAACACCAGTTACGATGTTATATTACTCCAACTGCTTTAATTATTTAGACAACTTGAATCTATTGATGCACAAAGCCATCAGATCAAGCAAAATAAGCAATATTTAAGACAAAATGTACTTGCTTTTCTTTGTTCGTCATCTTTGCAGTTCTGGAGCTTCTCATCAAAGAGCTAAAAGCAAGAGAAATATTGAATGGGTTTTTTGCTATATATCAGACTAAATGACTGAAAATTCAGAAGTAAGCACATTTAATAAGTACTTGAGTTACATGACCTTGGTATTATCACCCACAGCAGTTTTCGCTTAGTATTTCTTTTCAGTATTAATGATGAAACAAACTTGTAATTCCCTTTTTATATTACTGCGTCCTGTAAGAAACAAAGCCTCAGCTCCTCAGGCTAGTCCCACAGCTCAGGCTGTCATGGTTCTACCACAGTTTCAACAAGATAAGGTTAAGTAACAAAGGTAACACTCAACAGAACACCTCAAACTATCATTCTCTTATTTTTGTAAAGATCTTTGCAGCATATGGAATGCTTACCAAAAAAGCCTAAATCCTTATCAACAGTTCCAAGTACCTTCAGGTAAATGACTCCAATCATTTAAGACTTGCAAGCACTTCTTTTACAAAGACAAAAAGATTTCACAGCTTTATCACTGCATTTATTTATTTTATTAAGAGTGGAATATAAGATGCAGGCAAATGAAGCAGGGCAAATTCTTACTGAAAACCTTAAGGATGTATTTAAGGTAGGCTGAGCTGAAACATTTTAAAATTGCTTCTGACAGCATGCTAAGGTGCACATACAAATAGCCATTAAGCTGTTGAAGGGAAAAAAAAAATGTGAATAAGGGTAATGCTCAGAAGTTCATCATATCCAACCCTGCTCAGACAAAAAGAACACATTTGTGATGAGGTGAGCTAGCCTGCCTAAGAACGAGTTATTTCCATGATCCCCTTTCCCTTGAGGGCTCATTTCTGCTTCTAAAGCAGACTGTAGTTGTCATCTCTGGACATTCTCACATTTGCTTTTATTTCTTATTTAATTCCTATACTTCCTCCACTCTGCTGGAGTAAAAAAGCGATTAAAAGGAGTTAGGTTTAAATACCTTCCTTCAGTGAGCCATGCTTTGCTCATACTCTCCTGCTAGATGGCCTCGGAACACAAATTAAAGCTAACTCCTGAACGAAACCTCTGTAGATTAGCTTCAAATTTTGCTTGCATCTCTTTTCCCATTTCCATTCTTGTTGCTGCACTCTCCCTCATGTCCACCCCGCAACTAAATTTTTGCTGGATACTTCATATACCATACTTGTCCATTATAACAGGAAAAAAAAAGTCCAAACCAGCAGAACTGAAGCAATCTTAAGAGCAATTTTAACCTGCTGAGTCATGGGAAAAAGCGTCCTAACCAGCAGCAAAAACTTTGTTTTTCCTCAACAAGGTGAGTACTGAGAGATATGACCTTATCACTCCTCACCCTACCCCCCACTCTTGAAACACATAAACAAAGTGGAAAAGAACTGTACTGGTACAGAACTTTAGATAGATTGTTTTCATTCAAGAACAAAATAAAAATAAACGGAGTATCTCAATAAAGTCTGAAACCTATTTGCAACTGTAGCTGTATATTACTTGGTAACATTCTAAAATGCCACAAGACAATTTGTTTTAAAATAACAGATCTCTGACACTTCCAAGTTACACATACAAAAAGATGTTTCAGATACTGCAAATTTTCTAGGTAAATTCAAGTTATTCTGATTTTCCAGCTTTAACAATCTCAAGATCTACTCTAGGAAAAACAGAGACCGTCATTTTCAGCTTCTTTCAGCTTTTAGTCTATTACAACTTCTAATTTTCTTAGTCCTAGAAAAAAAATACCATTATTTCCTATGAGAGCAAGAAATACAATTTGAATATCAGCAAGTTTCACACACAAGAAAAGGACTGCCTTCTGCAGCACACATTCAGCTCAGCCAGGTAAACTATTTGCTTCCCACATATATTAGAACATGTGCAAAGCACAAAACATTACTTTCCCCCCTCTGCTGAACTTCCTTTCAGACAGACCTTGAAATCTCCACAGTACAGTAAGTATACCCATCTGTTAACTTACCTTCAGTTGGTCTATCAAGATCTGTAAGTAAGCGTCGGCCTCAGTAAGTTTCTTATCAAAATCATGAACACTGGGAACAAACCCTGAATCCACACCCTAGATAGGAGGAAAAAAAAAAAAAAGAACATATAATTAGATGACTTTTATGGGGAAAAAAATTAACAGCAATATGGTTTTGAGTGCCAACTGGCTGATAAATGTTGCCTTGCATGCACTGTATAAACACAGGCACACAGCTGAGCGCATTCATCTCCTATTTGCAGCTAAATCAGTAACAGCAAATTGCTGTGCATTTTCAGTGTGGGCATAATCATAACACAGCAGAGCATTTCATTACTTATAATTGCAAAAAAAAAAAATCCTTAAATAACACTAATTAAAGTTCCTTTGAAAAATATAAAGGAGAATTCAGGATTTTTTTTCCCTGAAGAATGCCTTGTGATTCTATGTTCTCACATTTCAGTTAAGGAAGACAAAACCATACACAGGTGCATGATTGCACTTCTCACACCTGAAACCACTTCTGCCAATTAAAATGCAGCTGAATTCAGTGCTCCCCAGTGAAGACTGAACAAGCAAGTGCTAAACCAATTCTCAAACACAGGCTCACCTCCATACTGCAAAAATGAGCACTTCTTCCTCCTATCTCCCTAGTTCATTTACAGCTACAGCAATTTGCATTCTTTTCCTATATTTGATTTATTACATTTCATTGCATAAATACCAACATGGACAAAATATTGCAAGGAAAATGATTATATTTTCTTGCTCAAAAATTTATTTTTGTTCATAATGTAAAATTCAAAGAATGTAACTGCACAAAAAAAACAAGTTCACAAAACCCACTCATGGGAAAGCCCTCCCAGCAAGAAATTTTTGACACTCCCTCTACCTTGAGAAGTTAAAATTTACAGAAACTAAGGCAACAACCAGATGAAACTGGTATTCTGTTCTCTTGACAAAGACGGGAGCCAAAAAATTATGGGGATAAGGTTTCATATATCAAAACTGAATGAACTGTACAGAAAATTTCTGCCACAGACATACAGCAGTACCACTCATGGTGCAAATCATCTGTACGCTGCATTAAAATTATGGTTTTTATTTTAGTTATCAGTTTCAGACTATTAACATGCAACAATCTAGTATCTATAGTGGCTACTTAGAGATAAAACACCATTCCTAAATTTCCTGGTAAAGGAAAGCTTGACTAAAACATGGAAGTGCAACAGCTGAACAGACACCAACACCAAATATCAAGTTAAAACTGTAACCTGAAAAGTTCTATTAGAAAGTTAAAACATCAGTCAACACAAAGAGAAAATTACAAAAGACAAGCATAGCGAGTGCCAAGCTGACTCAGCACTGAAATGAAAAGTAATTAAAAAATTCTGTGTACATGAAGTCAAATTTCGCTACAATCTTTATCTATATAAACGCTATTTAGATGAAATTTGATAACCTGCTGAGCTAATTTACTAGTCTATCTTACAGGAGGTTAGGTTAATAATTTTAAGTCCTCACATGGTTTAAAATCAGAAATGAGATAAGTTACAAAAATATCAAGATTAAGAATAGCAGGAAAAAATGTCTTGCATAAACAGCGAAAACTCAATATCAGTACTTGTAACTCACCAGTAATTTAGAGACCGCAGGCAGACAAAGAGCAGACAGACATAAATGACATCCTTATTTCTTTGCTATGTGGTCATCCAAAGACATAGGAGAGGAAAAAGGGGGCCCTACCTCCCACCTTCCCTCTCTTCCTTCCTCTGCCATGTAGGAAATCAGCCTTCAAAAGAAATGGGTAAGCACGCTCACGTGAATGGCATTCAACTGCTTGTTAAATTGGGAAACTGCCTGTCTGAAATACCAATCACTTTTTTTAATGAGAAACTTGCATTATATAGTGCTCACCTACTCATTAACTGACAAAAGAGCTGCTCACAGAGATGGCAGAACCTCCACCCTCTTGAGGGCAGAGTTCAGAACTCCACTGGGTTTGACCCTGGCCAAGTTTATCTAACTTAGGAGCTGGTCCCACAGGAGAAGCAGCGTGGACCAGGCTCTCTTCTGACTGAAGCTATGCTGTGAACAAGTATCTTCAAATCACAAAGAATAGGAGCTCAGGCTGTTTCTGCTCTTCAGAAATAATAGATTCCTAATATCAAGACAAATCCAAAGTAATACACGCATAACAGAAAAATTCTAGTGTATTTCTCAAATAAGAACTTCAGTGGAAAATATGCTGAATGAAGGCAGAGAAGCAAAGAAAAAGACAGAGGCAACAGCAAAGACTTGACAAGGGTTGTTCTTGTAGAACAGGTTTCCTGGCTGAGGAAAAGCTGTTCAGAGCAGAATTTCTTTTCTTTTTGAAGACACTTCTGTGATATCCTTCATCAAGTTACGCTTCCAAGTCCAGCAAAGAATTTTAAGAGTCAGCTTAGAGGACCAGGTGTTCTCAGTTCACTTCCAGTACTTCATCAGAAATGTATGTCCTGCCTAGTGTGTTTGATTTTCTGAAGGACGTTGCCTGCAACAGCTACTGATAAAAAACTGAAAAAAGGAGACAGTAAGCAGTGAGCTACTAAGTAACAGTATCCTCTAGTCTCAAAAAATAAATTTGCAGTGGTGACATTTCCCCCCTCCGTTAGATTTTTCAACCTCTGTAAAGTTCAGAATACACCCGTATCAATAAATTTTTATTCCATCTACTATTCTTATTTGCAGCTTTAAGAAGTTAATCGATACACATCTTGGATAACAGGAGGCTAAGGGAACTGCTACTAGCAACACATTTTCCCAAACACTTTACCAGCACACTTGAACCAGAAACAGCTCTGTTCTCCTGTTGTTTATTCTCACCCTTACTCTGCTCTTTCTTTAGAGTCAACACAAACATTTGCCTTGCCACATAGCCAACACAATATGCAAACTAATCCGAGTTGAAACTAAATTGGGAAACAGAGGGTTGCAGGAAAGTAGTCTGAATTTCAGTAGGTTCTGACTGCAGCTCCCGGTGCAGCTCTTCTCACTGTGCTGTCTCTTTCCTTCTGCTTGGGCAACTGAGACAGCACTCCTTCCAGCAGCAGCACCAGCAAGTCCTGGTGAAGCCATGGCACAACTCCTAATATTTAAGCCACTGTTATCACTCTTCTCATCAACCATCACAGATCCACTTCTCAGTCCACAATTTTCTTACCCTTCTATTTGCTACCTACGAGGCAAATATCTTGGTCAAATTATGGAGATAGCAAGCGATCAAGAGAACTTTTAAAATTCCATTCTCTGTAGCAACTCTTTACCTAGTCACTACAGTGATCACTGGCAAATCAGGTAGAGGCTGGAACAGCCTGGGGCTTTATCTCAGGGATTTTCCTAGGTTTGGGTAGGAAAGCCTTCATAGCTTGCAAGTATTTCAGTACTCTTTAATGTGGAGTATTTCTATCATTATCTAGTCAGAAAGCATGAACATTCAGTCACCAGATGCTCTAGCAGTACTGGAATGACGAAGGGGAAAAGTACATCTCAAGACATGGATTTTAAGGCAAGAATGAGCGTGAAGGTTTGAGCTAATGGGAGAAGAAGAAAAGAGAAGAATAAAAAGACTCATCCCTCTAGCTCAGGGCAATTAGGGACACAAAAAAGCACTACCAAAATAAATGCAGACACGATCAGCCTTTTACGATGCTTAAATTTATTCACTTTGTTTCCTAAATTCCCTTAAGGTATGAGAATATTTCCTGCAGTATTTTAAACAGATAGCTCCTGGGGGGTTGTCGTTGTTATTTTTGTTTCTTTAAGGTACACAGATGTTTTAACAGAGTTCCTGCACTTTTCAAATCAGAAAAGAATCAACCATGTTATCGTGGTACCAGGAGACACTGAGTTATCTCCAGGTGGTTTTAATATGGGAGAGCTCTGGAGGTAGGAAGTACCAGCATTTACAGGGCCACCTGAAGACTGAAGAGGAAAGCAGGACATCTGGACTGACCAAGAAGACCTGAAGCACTTCCTGCTTGAAAGCAGTTGTCATCAATTCCGGTGAGGAACAAAAAATCTGAAACAAGTTATCATCCTCCTACCTCTGTCCAGACAAAGAAGGAAACCAAGGCACAACCTACCTTCACTTCAGGTACACTCTTCCCCTAATAACACATGGGTGTGAAGCAGCCAAAATGCTGCCACTGCACAGCCACTGACTGGGTAACGGTCAGTGCAGGAACTGCAAGAGCTACGGGGGAAAAGCACAGGGGGATTCCAACAGTATCACACCATCTGCTGTGGTCTTTTCAATAGACAACACTTGTACTGTAAGAAATAAGAGTAACTTACTTTAAATGTAAGCACGTACAAAGATAGCAAGGAAAACAATAAACTTCAGCTGGAGTGTTCATCTGAATTGTTTCCTTCCCATTTTTGCTTCATTTTGTACTGTGTTACTAATTGTCAGCCCTCTGGACAGCAAACATCATTTTGTTCATTTCTACATATTTATGACTCAGTTATTCCCCAGTTCCTTGACAACAACTCATTCTCACAAGGTTTTTTTCAAATGTTTCAAAACCACCTCCATTCTCAAGGCTGAAGAACAGCACAGGATGTTAAGGCCAAAGAAAGCCAGCAATACGTCAGAGCAGGGAGCACCAGGTACTGCCGCAGCTCTCCACCTCGCACCAGCTCCCGGTCCTTTGCTGATCTGCTATGCAAACACAAAGATCACCTCCTTTCAGCAAACTTTCTCATGCCCAACAGATGCCTGCTCCACGCTAAAAATGAACCAGAGTTAAAGTCTCACTTTCCGAACTTGAGCACTCCAGGACCAGACCAAGCAAACTGTTCTTCACAAAATACTGGAAGCTGCACGAAAATTTGATGAAGGAATCAAGGAAGTATATAACGGGGGGCAAAAATAAATGGATTTTTGGTATCAGTTTGAATAGATTTGTATGAGAGCAACCCACGTTTCTGCCTGGGCCACCTAAGAAAATATCTTTACAGAAAATCCTCTCCACAACGGCACTCTGATGCCCGTAACCGCGGGGCCAGTAACCCCTCCTGAAACATCTGTCTTTATCGCCCAGATAAGGTAAAGCGAAGAAATCGGGGAAGCCCGACGGCGCCCGGGTGGGGAACCCGAGCACAGCCGCAGAACACCGGTGCTGCCCCCGGGGCTGAGGCCGGCTTCCAGTCAGTTAGGACTCGGCCCCGGCGGCCCCCAGCAGCCTCGCCGCCACGGCCCCGCTCCCCGCCCGTACTCACACCGGCCATCCCTCGGCTCGGAGCGGCGACACGAGCGGCGCGGAGCGGCTGGCGCAGCGCCCGGCCCAACAGCGCCGCCTCCGGCGGGGCGGGAAAACGACCCCGCGTGTCGCGGCCTCGGCCCCGCTG
Organism: Odontophorus gujanensis; assembly: GCA_013399175.1. Classification (NCBI taxonomy): domain Eukaryota; kingdom Metazoa; phylum Chordata; class Aves; order Galliformes; family Odontophoridae; genus Odontophorus; species Odontophorus gujanensis. The sequence goes on from VXAB01010208.1 coordinate 95,387, forward strand.
TCCGCATGACGGGAACAGCGGCCGCGGGTTGGCTGCCCGCCGGGGGCCGCCCCGCCCCGCGGGGAATGGCGGCTGCCGCTGCGCGGGTGGGGCTGCAGCGGGGGCTCGTCCCGCGTCGGCATTTACAGGCGGCACGATGGAAAAGATTCTTGAAATCGAGCGGTCCACGCAGTACAGTGGCCCGTGAGGTGTTAGCTCTCAGCATTGTATTTATTGAAGAGGGCTGAAGTCACATTTTTATTTACTCCATCAAATATTACTAGATGAAGTAATAATTCAGTTGCTTGTGGGTTTTTGTTTTGTTTTGTTTTTTAAGGAATGTTAAAGTTCTGTAAGAGAGAAAAGAGAAGAAAAAAGAAAAGAAAAAGATTGCCAAGCACTTTCTAGCAAGAAATTAAAGCACACTTACTGGGAAAACAAAACTCCCTGAGGTTGGATGGGATCAATTCAGGCTTGCTCTCATTCTTTAGACTGAGTAAATGTCGCATAAATCAGTGTTAATAAGCTCCTTCTCCTACTGTGATATTAAAGATTTTAATATGTTTATACAGTGACAGCCTTTAAGACAATTCTCTTGCTGTACTCTTAAAACATTCTAAACCTTTATTCACTACAAATAGCAAATCTCTTGTGTTTCTACAGTGTCATCAGACAAACCAGGTATGAGAAAATCCCTAAGTCTGGGTTTCTGAGGGATTACTGAGTCTCATAGACACATGCAGGACAGTGCTGAGAACCACCCTGAGTCCATCATCTGCTCTCAAAACTAGAGAATTACCAACATCCAGCCTGTACAGTGGATTCAAACATAAGCACCATTTCTGATTCAACGCTAGGTTCAATGTTATTGCTCCAATTTCAAAATGAGATGGCATATAAACATACATCAGGCTTCCAGGCATCTCATGCTGCTTGACTCAAAAAGGATTAACTCTCAGTTTAAAACAAAGAAAAAAGAACTTAGTGTGTGAG
>VXAB01010208.1:98761-116368 GCA_013399175.1 Odontophorus gujanensis
AGATAATAATATATATAATATATGAGTAATTCTGCTTCATTTCTGTTTGAGAGATTATTTGTCCCCTGTCCATCTTCAGGGACATACACGGGAAAAATGTTTGCACAGACATTTCTTCACTTAATTAAATCATTCTTACATTTTCTTAGTGATGAGAAGCTGTTCAACCTGTACTAAGTTATCCATTAAAATTCTGTTTCAGCATGGACTTAGCAACTTTGAGTCATGAAGAACAAAGAATGATCTGTAGTATATCTATACAGACGTATAAATCCAGAGATGACATCTTCACTTTGCTGGTCTGAAAGAGCTCCCTTGCTGTGCTGGAAGAGTGTTTAAAAAACTAAGGAGCAGAGTAGGCAGACACTAGGTATGTTAAAAAAAAAAAATAAATGCAAAGGCCTTACGTAGAAAGTAGATAAACTGGCCCCTGTACAGATTTAGAATAGTTACTGACAACTGTTTCTCATTCCTTATTCAAGTGGAAGGTACTTACAAGAAACAGGAAGTCTGCTAAAAGGAAGGAAAGCTGAAGTGAGCTAGCACCTATTATAAACCCGAGCACTAAGATTCCTATCTGACTTATTTGTCCTGAAGGTTAGAAAAAACATCCCTCAGTTATTATATTGAAATATACCCTCCAGCCTCAAAACACCGTTTTCAGTCTCCCCATTCCATCGCTTTTATTCCTCAGAATTCTGCAGTCCAAACCCACCCATGTTTAAAACCACCACAGGTCTTCCAAACATCCAAAATAAAAATTCCTTTGAAGAAATATTTATTACTTTCTCAGAAATCCGTTCTTTTCACGTGTCTTTCATCAGCCAGTGGAAGGGGTGAAGGAAGGAAAATCAGAGATGCACAGAAGAATCTATCTCCTGCCTTTGGCAGGGGATAGCTGTAGGTTTCTTTTTACTAAGCACATGTGCCCACAAACATCCTGTTCTTTTCACAGCATAGCTTCAACAGTAATTTCAGGATCAGCTACAATTTCCTCCAACATTAATTTGAATTGTTACTTGCTTCTTTGGCTCTCCTTAGCAAGAACAGGCACCTTTGCCTACTTTTTGCCAGCTTTTCAAATGTGCGTTCTATGTGGCAGTGGTTCACGTATTTCCGTGTATGTAAGGATTCTTAGATTCCTTTATTTGTTGTTGCTTGTGTTTTTTACATAATCATCTCCCCATCCTAAAGAACATCTTATTAGACAACTGTGGCACGAGTCATTAAAACAGACTGGTACATAATCCACAAACTGCATGATACAAAAATCCTGTGTTCAAGCTTTTATGTGCCTGAGTCTATTTGAACTAAAAAAGGAACAATTAAGCTGTGGACCAGTGAATTAATCTTTGTGTTGCAGCAGACTTCCTATGACCTTCCAGACTGCCAGCAAAAGGAGGTCACTGTATTAGTTAAACACTAATCTCAATACACAGTGGCCCGTTAATAAAGGTTATCACGTTTAGACTTGTGTATCAAGTGCTGTACTCACAGAACAGAGAAGGCTTATAGCAGCTGGGAAGACCTAAAAACCAACTATTCAGTCCAGCTCAAAAACCGAACTCTTTCCCATGCTCAGAAACAAACAAAACTTTTGGAGGTTCTATTCCTTGAATAACTCATCTTAAAGCTGGTTTTTTTTTGTTTTTTTTTTGTTTTGTTTTTTGCCAGGCTGCAGCAGAAGGAAAAAAAAAAAAAAGCTGTATTTTTTTCTCACATACAAGAAATAATAACACAATAGCATAGCATGATCAATCTGTAGGTAAAATGCACAAATCTCATCAGCCTTGCTACGAAGACAATGTTGCAGTCATATAAACCCAGGAGTATTGCCGTGAGAAGACAGCTTACTGCACATAAACACACAGTACTGTAACCCTGTCAGCACTCTCTGATCAGGACCTTATTTTCAGACTATCTCTCACCATTAACGGATCCTTCCAGTTTCTCCTCTATACTCTCTTTAAAAAATAAATAAATAAATAAATAACAAGGGAAAACAGTAGGTTACAGATTGTAGTAAAGCAAGCTGCAAGAGAAGTTACATTAAATCTAATCAAAATGGCTGCTGTGAGATTAGGTGCAAGTAAAAGCTCCCTAATGGTAAAAGCAATTTAGAACTGAACAGCTGCCAAAAGATCACTGATGAAAAAAAAATCAATGGGAACATTCAAAAAAGAGATTAGCTAACATACTCAGAAACAATTTATGGGAAAAATCTGCACACAATGGTCAGAGATCATTATCCATCTATCTGTAGAAAAAGCTGGCTATCCATTGCATTTTACCTTAAAAAGGGTAACTTTGGAAAAGGATAAAATAAAAATAAAAATACTTCAATATCTTTTCAGCTAAAAGATCATGATGCACAACGTGTAGTATTTGCACTGCACTAGTAAATGCTGGAGGCTTTCTTTAGCTGATAGGAGACTTACCCTGCTCCTTAGTCCCTGTCACAAGCACCCTGAAGCCAGCCTGACCTTTGTCATGCTTTGACCAGGCTCTGTTTTAAAGTTAGTACCACTCCCATCTGCTCCAGTTTTTACGGGAAATTGTGCTCCAGAACTTTTTTTCTGCCAACAAATTTGGGATAAGGCAATTAGTATCAGGACCAGGGAACATTGCCTGAATATCTGTGAGTTTCTAAATGTGGAAGAACAATGTCTGGTCCCTCTTCACAACAGCTCTGACAAAGAGATGGAGGCTAGGGAACAAGGGAGAGACATGAGTTACTTTCTCCAAGCTGATTCTAGCTAGACTGACAGTTACAAAACCAACCAAGGAACAGAATATCCACACAAGAACTCTTTGACATTTAAAAATCAGTGAGGTGTTCAACTGCTGATAGGTGACTGAAATGCTTTTACACTAATTGGAAACAGCAATGAAAGAGAGGAGCCTACATCACTATAACAGAATTTGCTGTGGCCTTAGCCTGCTGGGTTAATGCAGTAGTTACCTTGTCAGCCAAACGTAACTGGTTGTGGGGCATCAGCTACCCAGAAAAATATGCATTCTATCTGCAGCTGAGAGAGCAAAACCAGTCCCTGTGTTCTTCTCTATTTTCAAATGCAAGCACCATTACCTCAGTTTTTACTGTAATTTGCCAGTGAATGTCTACAAATAGAAGCAGCTAAATCCTCAGAGCTATACGTTCACTGCTGTATGCAAGAGGCAGGAATCACTGATGGCTGAAACACTGCAAATTTACTATGATTGTGACAGTTAAGCCCCTGTTACATTTTTCTATTAGAAATGGAATTTAGGAGAGAAATTACAGTATGTTCCCTTATGCTTAACCTTTTAATCCTTTGAGTCTGCAGCACATCCTTCGAAAGTTACCTGCATAATTCATGGTGACATCTCAGGCATGTCAAAGACAGCCAGTGGACCCTTAAAGCAATCACTGCCCTATTTATGACCTGTAAGAAAAGCATGCTTAACCAGTAAGCAAGCACACTGCAGTGAGATTTAGGATGATAATATTTGTACAAACTGTATTTCTTGTGATCCTACTAAATGCAATAAAGATGAGAATTAACGGTTTCTGCTGAGGGCCTTCTATCATTCAGAAAAAGGATGCTTCACAAGGCCCAAAATAAGCTCTTCTCTCTGAATCTCCCAAACTGCCTGGCAGGATATGACAGGGATTTAAAAAATAAAACATCTATACTATGAGGAAAAGGTGACAGATGAAACACAGCTACTTGAAATGGCCCCACCCTTTATTATGATTTCCCAAATATAGAATAAATGTTGTAATAGAGTTCCTATATTTGCTTTGTTGTGAAGAAGTTGTATGCGTTTATACTTAAACCAAATGTTGAAATACAACATAATGCATTACTTTTTCTGGCCTAAGCTTGATAGCATCTAAAGATCAGATATAAGCAACTTTGACAATGCTCCACAGTATGCGCTTCCCAGCAGCATTTCTAGGTCATGCACAGCAGTACTTGGAACACAGAAACTACAAAACACCACCTCAGAATTAGCAAGCTGGTGCTTTTTTTTTTTCCCCCATGTGTGCGTCTATATGGGCAACAGGATGAAAGAAAAGCCTCAAGATTTAGTTATAAAGACACAAGGTTACTTATAAATACACCATACTGTCTCTGAGTGAAATGCATACTTTATTTTCATTCACTGTGACCTACTTACAAGCAGAACTCAGTGAAACAAAGTCTATTACACCCACAGAGTCAATAGAGTCAATTATGGAGTCTTTATTCAGACAGAACTTCCACTGATTTTTACACAAAACTCCTGTATTTTCTCCCCCAAGGTCAGAAGTAATGCAGCATCCTTACACAAAAATGACTAGATGACAGACATGAGATTCTTTCTATACTGAAATCAATAGGATTTTTGCCACCAATCTCAATAGAGAGATTTTATCAGCAGTGCCCAATAACGCAGAAAAGTCACACTTCATAGCCAATGTCAAAGGGCTGTTCTGTGGTTTACTGAGTGGCTTTTTAAAGTCACTGAGGGCCTTTTAAACCATAGGAAGACATGAGACGTAGCAGGGTTCCATACAAACATACCAAAATACCATCATTTCATTGCTTATGTGCATCCTTCTAACACACACAGTTCCCACACCTATCAGTAGGTTGAACACAATCTCAGTTCCTTATCCCCTCTGTATAATCCATTGAAACCAACCCTTCTTTTGTTCTCCCTCCACCTACTGAAGACTCCAGTACAGTTACTATAGATAAACAAAGTCTAATCTTGTCCAAAGAAAAAGCATCAAATGCTCTCCTGTGCATAACATATTAGGAAGCTTTATCTGTGACCTTAAGAAATGAGTTAAAGTGCTGCTTCACTGTTACCTCATTACACCTTCCCCTTTGCTTCACTGTCATTTGGAATCAAATTTATGGGTTGCTCTTTGAGTGAGCTCTATAATCAGTGCATAAACACATCCTCAGGCAGAAACTTTTGTGACAAAGGCAATCTATGATCAGGAAGCTATTGGTTCTCTCTGGGAATTCACAGACAATCTGTAGTGTAGTCAAGCATTTTTCAATGTGAGACAATCTGCAAATACCTTTGTTTTCACTAGGAAATGTCTATTCCAAGTGCCAAACTTGGAATTTCTTGTTAAAACAGAAGAAAATGTTGAACTTCTCAGCATCTCTCTGTCCTTACAATGAGACCTTACCTGACTGTTGGGAAATGGCAGCAGGAGCAGGGAAGTCACAGTGATATGTACGAGCATAGTTTGCACAGCAGCGCAGACTATATACTCATTGAGAAGTATTAGATGTTGATAGGAGGTCACGATGTCGCTGGACCAAGTGACAAAACAACTCAAGGCGGACATGAACTGCTTTAGCTGAGCAACCCAAGTTGCCAAGATGTCTATGGGGAAACTTCTGCGATTATGTTGTTCAGCCTGCCTTCAGCAAAGAGGGTCTCACAGGACTGCTGACAATTGTAACTATAAGTATTTTTAGAGTAAGCTGTCCTTGATAGTCTATTCTGTTTAGCTAGCAGGTGTTCCCTTTGAGCTCTGTGTTATGCATTGGCCACGCTGATACAGTGCTCAAAGGAAACTACACTGTTTGAACCTTGAGAAAAGTAAAAGCAGGAGATGGTCTGTGGCAAGTGGGAGAGGAAAAGTGCACTTTGAAACAGGGGACGCCCTGCCAGCGCTGCCTTTCACATCCGCTGCCAACGCATTCCTGCCTGGTTTCTTAGGATTAGGATGATATCAAGTCACCTCCTCCAGAATGTGTTTCTCACTGCTGTTAATTGTTGGGAGTTGTTTTAAAGTTGTTTTTCTCAAGGCTCTCTATCAATGGTTGTGTGATATTTTCTATACGCCCCTGTCTTAAAGACTATAAGAATAAGGCTGTCTGGGTAATAAACTAAAGCCTGATCACTCATATATTGAGTCCTGTCGTGCTTCCCCGCCTGAGAGCAATCGATCTGGACCCTGATATCCGCAGCACCTGACTATTTCTTCCCCTTTGCTCACACTCACAGAGCTCCTTTTCAACATAGCTGCCATTTATCATATCTTGAATTCAGATAACAGATTCTGACTGGTTCAAAAACTAATAATCAATAACACAATACTTTCTTTGCTAATCCCAATTTTAATATAAATTTCAAAATTTTCTACTGCAGTCCTCAGGAAATGAAAAAACAATAGATGTGTACATATGACCATGAAAACTGAGTGCAGACAACTCCGTGAAAGATGGTAAACTTATGGTACAATGAGAAAATGATTTCATCAGTAGACAACTGTAATACAAGATGCTGAGGGTGCAAGAAGGAATGGCATGAAACAGTAAAAGCAAAGCCAGGCACCATTCCCTGCACTTTGTTCCACAAAGTTCCAACTTCACAAAATGTTGCTAAAGAATTTAGCAAGAAGAAAAAAAAAAAAAAAAGCAGATAGATCAAATAGAGAGGATGTCATAAAAATCATACTGCAAAAGCCAAACCTAGTCCTGGTTCTCAGGGGAATTTTTGCTGTTTTGCCAGACAGAGGAGGACTATTTCAGACTCAGAACTCCATGTAGCACAGACCTTGACAGGTTCAGAAAGCAGATCTATTCTATCACAAGACAAGAGGAGGACAGATAGCACAGCTCTGCTGTAAATGTGTGAAGAAACAAGTCTGGAAATTTTGCTCTTACATAGTTGCTCTTTCCTCTTAACTATAATAGCATTGTTGAGCACAGAATAGAGGGATTTGCTGTTTCAGCACCACCAGAACCCCAGAAAGCCCTGAAAAATGTTAGGTTAGGATTAATAACAGACAGAAAAATCATTGAGGGAACCAGCACACAGGAAGATTTCATACCAAAATACCTTGGCAGGCATTTTTCCCTATCAAATAAAAAAAACTCAAAAGATTTTTCAGAGGGAAGGCTGCAATTCATGAACTGTCATTTAAATGGGGTAATGTGATGGACTGAACTGCCTTCGTCGACCACAGTGGCAAGTTTCTGTACTACATTTGGTGGTCAACGGTAATGATTTACAAGAATCTATAAATACCAAGTATTTCCCCAAATAGTAGTGAAAAACAGATCTATAGCCACTATACTTAATTTTGATGGCTTAACACAAATGCAATCTCAAATTCTGATACTGCTCAGCAAATAAGGTTTTTGTGGGCCCCAGGATATCCTTGGTAAATGCTGCATCTCACATTAACAAAAATTCCCTGCATTTACAGCACTACCTTTTGCTGTGCATATCCTCTGTCTTTTCTCAGCTGGGATGGTATGCATTATGCATCATACAAAATAAACTAGAAATTGGGTCGGGATGCAGAAGAAGGAAAAAAATACACCTTTACCAGCTGACAGGACTTGCATAATGGGAGAATCAGATGCACAGCAACATTCCTGCTTCCTCTCTCAGATTACTTTTGTGGCAGGAATAGGAAAGGAGAGACAAAAGCTAAAGCAAAATCATTTCAGATCAATGCACTGGACCACATCCAATCTTTCAGCTTTTTATTACACACACAGAGCAGTGGAGACAAGACTTGTTTGTCTTCCAAGGAAGTGTGCTGTAAAAATAAGAGCTGAGTTTTCAGGTAGGAGTTTAGTAATCTGAATTCTTGTTTATGAATACAAAGTATGCTTACTGAAGTAACTGAACATAAATAAAAGCAGTGATTGTTTCAGGTTAGATAGAAATTTGAACATCAAGAAGACAGAACACGCTTGCCAAACTATCCTGAACTCTCGAATTCAAATCATGAGCATCCCTGTGAGCAGAAAGAGCAGCTAAGTGATATGAAGGACAGGAGAACTTACTTTCCAGATCTGAAGTGCTTATAAATTGGTGATTGAGGTACTACATGAGAAAAAAAAAACTCACAGTGTTTGAATTACAGAACATTTAGAACAGGGATATGTATTACAGCATGAAAAATATATAGTATCAAGAAAGAGCTTCCTGACAGGAAGGTGCATTAAACTAACAGTATTATCCCAAATGTCTTCATCTACTTGAACAGATTTGTGCATTTGAACTGTGCGAACCCATGAGGGAATGAATGCCTTGAGATCTACCTCATATGGAAGCCTTAAAATAAAGCCATAACACTGTATATATATTATGACCAAACAAGGACCAATCAGGAGATGAAATACATTACTGTTAAATATATTTTTACATTTTTTGTAGATGTTCTGCCCCTCCTTTACAACCCCACAGAGTAAACAAGTACCAATACTGCAATATGTAACAACAAATGAAGGGAAGGAATCGGTGTGACAGAGCCAGAATTGTGTTGACAGTAAAATCAAAACATGCTGTTTGTTTTATTGCACATATGTACTCAATTCAATTCCTTCCTTTATAATCAGGTATTAAATGTATGAATGCTATTTGATATTTTACTGTCATCATTCAAAGCCTGCACTTTCTTCATAATCAAAACTTCTCAATGTCTACTAATTTTCAATATAAAGATGGCTGCTAAAAAGCCTAGTTGCAAACAGAACAGGAGAAGATTGCCTCAAGCAGCAACAAAATGCAAACTACACACTGGAAAGACTGAATTTCCAAGATCAAGTGAGAGGCAAATCTTAGTGGGAGACGCTGGAGGTTTAGTGCTTCAGAAACTCAGTTTCACACATGTGGAAACAACATCCCTGTGACAACCTGACAACTTACTTGTTTGTAACCCAACTTATAACTTATAAACCAAATCAGATATTTGGCCTTCATCTCATTACTTAGGGCTCTGAAGTGTTAGACAGATGTGCAACTGAAGATAAGCAGCTGAAATTAAGAAATACAAAATCCATTAAGAAATTTTTCCTTTGTTTCCTTCAAATTCTATCACTGCCCATCAGCAAATTTTCACTGAGGCAAAAGATTCAAATCTTCACCAATCAGTACTGAGAAGCACAAGTACACACAAACATTTTTCCTCTAGAGCCTTAAAGAGAAATTGTTCCCCTGCAGATGGGACTCTAACTTACACACAGGTCAGCAGATGGTTGAAATCTTGGTTTTTAAAGTTCTGACATTTTCCCAACTAGGCCCCAGGCTGTCTGGACCTCTGCCTGTCTTTGGGAGTGAAAGAAAGTGATAGAAAGGAAGATACTGTATTTTTTGAGAGTTGCTGTTTCTGAAGCGCTCTTCTTTTGTACAAGACATCTCTTAAAAAGGGTGGATACATTTACAGCTGTGACTGTCTTACAGAACAAAAGTTCTATTTGAATCAAGAATAAAAATTATAGAAAGAAATTCCTAGCAATACTGCATGTAGTCTGGGAGTCTGTTCCACATCCTATGTAGTCCCAGAACACATACTGTAGTATTTACATCACTGTCCATTCACTATTCATAACTGACAGCGATCTATAATTCATATAAGCTAAAGCCTATATAATACTGAGTGAATTTAATATAATGAACAAACTTTGTATGAGGCATACAGCATTTACATTGACTATAAGAACTACAGATATAGTTCCACAGAAAATGTTATATACCATAGTATAGGTAAGATATTAGTGCTGAGATATTTTTAAGTTTTCACTTTACAGACATATTTTAATCCTATGCTACCATGATCACAATTTGCTGGATGGCAGGGATGTTACTTTAATAATATGCTAACAGAAAATAGTATAAAACTAAGGTCTTGTACACTAAAAAAAGCATATATACAATTGCTGACTTGACATAAAATGCACACAAATTGAAATTAAAAGCATGAGATGTTATGTGACAAAACTGGTGTTCAAAACTTAGCAATATTATTTACAGCAGTATTTGGTATACAAGACTGTACACCAAATACTATCAATCTTCTAAGACATTTAGCTACTCAATAGAGAATACAGTACATACAATATAACTGCAAGTCAGAGACATACTACAAAAGGTTTATCTTAGTAACTAAAGATGAGAGATTTCTAGATTTGCCACTATCAAGTTCTCAAATATTCAGCAGTATTTAACTTCGTAGTACTGAAAGACTGCCAGAGCACTGCATTCCATTACTGCATTAGCAATTACCTTGCATTTTATCAGTTATCCTTGGGAATAGTAGATTTAAGTACCACTGTTAGCTCAGCATTATGGAGGTATGTTTATGAGGCTTATTGCAGTGAAAAGCCAGAGCACAGCAGCAGCATTTAGGAAGAATTGTAGCACAAGGAATACAGATGCCAGCGACAGCATGGTGTACAATAAATATTTATCATCAGAAATATTCACACAAACACAATAGGATTAACAATAATTTCCATTTCCAAATCATTGATTTAAAAAATACGTACAGTACAATATATGCTACAGAACTGTTCCAGTTTATAAAAATTAGTAACTGTTTATGTGCCAGTATGCCTCTTGGATATTTAGTTTCCAGTTCTATGCAAAATAATTTAATTCTTCAGCTAATGCATATTAGAGGAAAAGCAAAGGAACTAATAAACATTAGCCAAAAATTATTTTAATCAAACTTCCCTAGAATAATTACATCAGGAAAAAAATAAGTTATCCAGACAATACTATCACAGTATTTTGCTCTAGCGATGCAGATAAAATCATTTAAGGAGTACATAACAATGATAATAGTATCTTACCCTTTCTACCGGTGAACCATAGCATGCAATGACGAAACATAGCAGTGGCAGATGGCATTGGTGTTAGTAAATGTGAATAAAAGGATAATAGCAGAGAAATGGTGACTGGCAGACAAGACACAGAAATGTAGATGAAATGAATACAAGCTGGTAAATCTTGAAGCAAAGCTCCACCTTTAAACCAAATGTTGCCTCTAGTCTCCACATAATTGAGCATTAAGTTCTATCTGGATGCAAATCGCAACCTGCCGACCAGTCTTGATTCTCTTCATATAGAAATGTTTAACTGTATCTTGATAACGAAGATCAGAAATGTTCAGTAAGCGAAACCCATAATCAGAAGCCCATTACTTTCTCCCAGTGAGTGGTTTATTCTTTGTATTTTAAATCTCCAAATCCTGCCAGAGCCAGTCTCTTTCTAGCACATATGTATCCACTGCAGATGTAAATCCCTGCCTAACCTGCAGCACCCCTAGATCCAGAATGTTCTCAGCGTGCTCATTTACGCTGTTCTGTTGCCAAACATTTAAAATCATCCATCAAATACAAGTGGAATCTATTAAAAGAAAAAAAAACAATCTCTTCTTTCAGCTCACCCTGAAAATGGAAGGTTTTCTGATCAACAGTTATTGTGAAGGTGCTGTCGTCCTCATCGTCTATACCAATCACAGCTCCCTGTGAAACAAAGAACACAATCCTGATAAGGCAAGCAGTGACATCAGCAGCATACACTCTATCACTACACCACTGGAATTTAAAAAGCCTTGACAAACTGTAAGCACACTGTATACTGTAAAAGAGCAGATTCTCTGTTTAATCAAGGGTTGTAAGCCAGTTTTTTTAATAGAACAAATTACAGAATTTAATAAAACAATATTTGTAAAATTTTTATGATAATACAAATCTTTTACCTTTGCAATGTTGGCTTTATGCTATAACATCATTATAGTAAACAGTATTCTACTATTCTTTACTTCATTTCAACTTATAATATAAAAAGTGGGGAACAATACTTTTGAAGTACTCTCCATGTCTAACCTCCCATTTATTTCTGCTACTCTACAAAAGAAGCTCCTGACCTAATTTCATCTACCAGTCTATAAAAAAATCATTCCAGCAAAATGCATTTGTCCCATCATGTCATGTCACTGGTACACTGCATGATTTAATTCTCAGTCCCTAAGTAAATACCAACAATAAGGGAAGCTACCTTTACCTTCCAATTGGTGGTGACTTTTCAGAAGGGAATGGAAAGGCAATCTGTGCTCAGCTATTTCCAAACCCATCCACTTCTGTCATTCCTGACCCCTTCCCTCACAAAAAAATACCTACAAAATAGCACAATTTCACCCAGCCAAGGAATACGCTGAAAACAATTCTTTCTAGACCTATACCAACTCCAAACAAATTATGACATGTAGTTCAAGACACTTCAAAAATCCCCAAAGGATTTACTTAACTTCTTTCCTCCTTCTCCAGGAGATCCAGCATCACACTCTGTTTTGTCCTTCCCCCCTCCCACAGACCAGGAAGACATCCCTGGCAGATGATCATGTTTAAAGGGTACATCCTACCCTTACTGTGCAAGTACACAGCAAGTAACAGTAGCACCAACACCTGTGAGTCAGCTCCAACAAGTGCTCCATCGCACTTAGCCAAGAGTCAGCAGCAGAGGAGGGGTCAGGCACCAGGCCAGCCAAAACATCCGAATCAGTTTGGTACAGATATAGGCGCAGAGAGATCTCTGTAACTCTCATTTGCACACATTCCTCACAGCCTCTCTTTGAGGTGTTTGGCTGATGGAATCCACACATTTGGCTGGGCCAGTTACAGGCACCACAGGGCAGAGTGGAAGGAACATATCCTATACAAGTACAGAACCAACCGTGTGTAACTAAGAGCTATACAGCAGGCAAGGAGAGCTCCAGACTTTTTCCTCCATAAGCGCACCACTTGTCTTTTCCAAAAGCACATTTTTCATGGACAGGTCTGAAATCACTAAACAAGAGGGACCTCAAAAGTACAGCCAAGCAAAGGTAATTGCACATACTTCTGGTACCATGACATTAGAACAACCTCATGACTAGCTGTTATGCACAGGTCACTCCAAAAGTAATGCCTCCCATTTATTTCCATGGAAACTACAACAAGAGCACAAAAGCACTGTTTGATAGAGCAAATTCTCAGCCACAAAACACTGTTTTTCAACAGTCACCACCATTAGCTGTGCATTTTTTGCCAGTGATAAACAAGAGCCTGCATGCAGTAAAGACCTGCCTCTGCTGAAACACACCACCCACCGCCTCACTGTGCTCACATCTACTGTTTGGTCTCCATAAACATTCAGCAAGCATTGAGGAATGTCAGTGGGTGCCATTTTTTCCATGCGGAGGAATACAATGACACATCTTTACTTCATACATACTTCGACATCAGACTACCCCTTTGCCACCATATGTCACATGGCAACAAAATATAATGGAATATTGGTGGGAAGGTTCAGCCTTTGCTGCCATATCACCAACATCTGCCCTCTGACATCGTGGGTTAACGCAATAAAATAGGAGGCATTACTTTTGGAGTGAATGCCTTGTCGGTGAGGAACCATGCAGCACAACAGTGACACAACATGATCAGCCAAAAGCATTTTGCTTACAGAAAGCTTAGACAGGACCTAAGCATAGTACAGATGACACAGATTCTTCTATGAACACACCTTCCTAAATAATCCATGACAATTAAAAAAAAATTTGAAGATGAAACTTCAGAGCATACGAAGGATGGGTACAAAACAAATGCATTCCAGATAAAAAAAAGGAAGTACTTTAGAAATCACGTTTATTTATGTTCACACCTACAGTTACAAATCAACAATTACTCTACACAAAAAACCTCTTTGATAAAATTTCACATTATAGAAACCCATCTGTTCAGGTCCTGGTATTGTCATCTACCAGAAGAGCTGTTACAAAAGCAGAAAGAAGAAAGACCCCTTCCGTCCTCACAAAATAAACCCACACACATTCAGAGGAAGGAGTCAGCAAATCTTTGCAAAACACCTAAGAGTAATCTAGGATGGGAACATGGCAGATGGGGAAAGAGAGAAGGATTCTTTTATCTTAAATACAAGTAAAAATGAGTAATGCAATGTTGAACAGATTGTTCACTTTTAATACTTCCTAAACTGACAGGCTGATGCCAACCTCCACACTGACAGGCTCATGACACTATTAAAGCAGACAGTTTTTCAGACTAAATTTCTCTACACAATGCAAAAAACACTCTTACAAATCTTTAGGAATGTAACGTTGCAAAAAGTTGTTTGAGTTTATATTATCCTTAAAGAAGTTATAAATTGTGATACCAATACATTAAAAAGATGAAAGTGCAATAAAGTCATTTGAAATTCAAATGAACGGGCATTCTCTGTATGAGTCCAACTAAGGTTGTTGGGACCCCCTTATTAGGCCCATAGGAAGATCAGAAAGCATAAACAACAGAAGGAAGGAGTAACTACAATAAAAAAAGGCAGAACTCTTCTGCAACACTCATCAGACTCTGTGTCAGGCCACAGATCACCTTCCCTATATTCCTTACATTTCAAGATTCAAAATGCTCCCATTTATAACATAGCAAAAGGACATGTGCGTGACCACAGACCAGAAACTGAGCACATGTAAAGCCATCACAGCATTCCAAGCTCACTTCAGTACTGTCACTTCAAGCCACAGAATGTCCCAAGTCAGGACAGGGAACACTCAGCTATCCCAACTTCCTACCTCTATTTCCCCGTTTATTATCCCTTCTCAGCTGACATTTTTAAAATGTCTGTCCTTCCCTTTCCAGTATTCCTTTGCTTTCCTTCTGTACAGACAACTGGCTGTGTGGCATTACTATGCAAGTACCCAGAATGAAGCACAGTCAGGTGGTGAGCCTACAGCATCCAAACTGGCAGAATGAAGGACACAGGAACAGAATAAAGAAAAACCAGAAGAACAGAAAGAAGGCAGTCTTGGAATAACTTCTGTAGCTACAGAACTTATATCTACATACATTTACACCCACATGAAATGAGAACTGCAAAAAGCAACTTTATCACAGCATTTTATTGCTAACCCATTGTACTTTGTCCTATGATGCTTTTTAGACAATGTATAAAATGCATAATGCTTTTATACAATATCACAGAAAAACTTGAGTTGGAAGGAAGCCATAAGGATCATCGAGTCCAATAACAGAATGCAATTAGTCTAGCACGTCATTTGACCTCTATTGCTTTCTTTCTTTAAATATGTTCACTACTTCAGTGTTTTGTGGAGTCAGCAACAGAACATAAACCTCAAAAGTCTCCTTGCAGTTCTCTCCCCTAGACCATATTATCCGCAGTGAAACATTAAGGAACAAAGAAAACAATACTCACCCTGAGTCGAACACATCCTCGGCGTGATCCTCTCATCATTTTGTCTTTTGACTGAAAGAAACAAAAAACAGATCACTGGATTAACAAATTTAGTAAGAATTGCCAGGAGAAAGTTGTTCAAGACAATTGAGAACAGAAAAAAAAAACACAAAAAGTTTGGTATAACGTTTTATTGACTGAACAATCTCATTTACAAAATAAGTTAGTTCCAACACAAAAGAGAGTACAGCACCACAGCATGAATTAGTACTGCCTCCAAATGTAAGAGTACAATATCATGCTTCAAAGAAGTTCTGTAGGTATCCTGAAGAAATACTTAGAAGATACAGTCCACACGTTCAAAGAAAGTAGGAAAATGTGAAGAAAGGCATTTATTAGGGAATATTAGAAATTGGCAGAGTACTGATTTACATCTTCCTCCTTTTCTGCTCTCAGGAAAGTGTCAATATAGCAGAACCAGTTGCGCAGGCAGAACTGGACAAATCAAATTACGTTTCTGACAGAAAGCTTCCTGTATTCATCATCCTTTATATACAGACACAAATACCATATTCAGACAAGTTTCCGACTATTTTCTAGATACTACATCCTGTTTTTATTCCAAGAATTAGAAAAGTTATGTTTATAGCCTTTTAAGTAATAAGATTCCAGATCAGAAAACAGGATTCCTGCATCCACAACCAGTGCCTAAACATATAAACCACTGAAACTCTTCCTTAGTGTCTCTGTCTGAGGCGTGGACCAGCTGCTTACAAACACCCAACCCACTTCTAGCTTGGAACTGTTCTAAACTTCCAGCTATTCCTACCACTGATACAGGGTTTGACAACAACTTTCTACCAATATTTTAAATGTTACTGAGTAACATTGTCAAACTCAAGTAACACACACACACACTAATCCTTCAAGATAAAGGAAACATAGGAAACATTATGAGGAGTCCTAAATATTTTGCCTTCTTATAGATACAAATCATCTTCTGGTTTTCCGCTACCTCTCCTTCATTGTTTTATTTGACATACTACATGCCACTGCAGCCTTAGCTACAAAGGCATTCCAGCCCAATACAGCCCCTTCTCTGTTACCTCCCCAATAGACAAGCTACATTCTTTCAGGTCATGGAAACACTCTACCTCTGCAATCACATGAACAGGTTCTCTTGCTGTCACCTCCTGAAACATTCTCTTCTTTCCAACAGCATCTGAACACTTCTTTCTGGACAATATATGGCTGTGATTATGACCAGTTCTACTTTCACTGTGGCCACTATACAACAAGATCTGCCTGATTTTAGTGGGAAAAAAAAAGACAGGAACCAGAAATATCAATCTTCATAGCATTAAAGTATTTTTCATCTGCCACACATTTGAGAGATAAAGCTCCGTTACAGCTATATTACAGCTATTTCTCTCGTGGAAAGCACGAAACAGCTACAAGTTCTATTCATTAAAGGTAATTTAGTAGTGCATGGGAATTACCAAGTCATGGCCTGAACCAATGGCTGAGCACCAGGTGAGAAGGTGTGGCTAACCCAGGGAGCTCAGGTGCACACAATCCACCTGAGTGTCCAGAAGGGATGGAGCCTGGGTTCATCCCTCCTCACCCTCATTTAAGGGTTAGAAGCGGAAGGAGCAGATTCTAGTGACTGCACTCCTCTTGAGCTGTCATTAGTTGAGGGAAAGAGTGAGCTAATTTTTCTGCATCTTCTATTGCTCCATAGTGCTTATGTCCCAGTAGAAGGCACTGCTGTTGCCTTTTGCCCCGCAAGTAGTCAGAGCTTCAAATAAAGTGAAGGTTTTGTTACTAGGGACACAATATTAGAGTACAGTTACACACGTGTTTTTTTATGCTCTGCCAGTACACTCCTAAAATGGGAGAACGCTACCGAGAGCTTACCGCTCCCTCTAGTGGCTTCCTGAAGAAATACTAGCATGAGCTCAGCAAGAAAATAATACCTAGGCTCAGGACCTGCACGTACAGATGAGCAGAGGGAAAGAGGAAAAGCAATCCGGGCAGTGCAGAGTGCAGGCAGGCAGGCACCTGCTCAGGTGCTGGAAGCAGTCGAGAGAAAGGATGATGATGAGATCAACTCCTGGTGCAACGAAAGGCAGAATCCTAACAACCCTGACTTTCTTTGCACAGACTGATCAGCAGCTCAACCACAAAGGGTGCTATAAAAGCCTTTACTTTTCTTGTACATCACATTTTAATGGAGTGGAAATTGAGTTTAAACTTTATAGTATGTGTTGTTCCTAGTCTGCAAAAAGATTCACAAGATAAACCATAGGTTCAGTGTGGACCTATATATTGACCATTCCCCCATCTTCAGACAGAGCTTTAACTGGTTCACATGATTACAATGAAGCAGCAAATCTAATTCACTCTAAGTGGAATGAAGCTCCTATCACTGTAGTATCCAAACGGAAGCATGCAGCTATCCTCACTAATCATGCTGCGTGCTCTCAGAAGAAAGTGCATCTTGTACTCATTGCTGCAGAACAGGACTTCAAAACATAGAGTTGATGTGCTTACACTTGTTCCCCTCTCCACTCCCAAACAGGATTTTACAAAAAATAGATCTCGGACAGCTACGCCTTAAAG
>VXAB01010208.1:116429-292362 GCA_013399175.1 Odontophorus gujanensis
AGCTTCCTGTATTCATCATCCTTTATATACAGACACAAATACCATATTCAGACAAGTTTCCGACTATTTTCTAGATACTACATCCTGTTTTTATTCCAAGAATTAGAAAAGTTATGTTTATAGCCTTTTAAGTAATAAGATTCCAGATCAGAAAACAGGATTCCTGCATCCACAACCAGTGCCTAAACATATAAACCACTGAAACTCTTCCTTAGTGTCTCTGTCTGAGGCGTGGACCAGCTGCTTACAAACACCCAACCCACTTCTAGCTTGGAACTGTTCTAAACTTCCAGCTATTCCTACCACTGATACAGGGTTTGACAACAACTTTCTACCAATATTTTAAATGTTACTGAGTAACATTGTCAAACTCAAGTAACACACACACACACTAATCCTTCAAGATAAAGGAAACATAGGAAACATTATGAGGAGTCCTAAATATTTTGCCTTCTTATAGATACAAATCATCTTCTGGTTTTCCGCTACCTCTCCTTCATTGTTTTATTTGACATACTACATGCCACTGCAGCCTTAGCTACAAAGGCATTCCAGCCCAATACAGCCCCTTCTCTGTTACCTCCCCAATAGACAAGCTACATTCTTTCAGGTCATGGAAACACTCTACCTCTGCAATCACATGAACAGGTTCTCTTGCTGTCACCTCCTGAAACATTCTCTTCTTTCCAACAGCATCTGAACACTTCTTTCTGGACAATATATGGCTGTGATTATGACCAGTTCTACTTTCACTGTGGCCACTATACAACAAGATCTGCCTGATTTTAGTGGGAAAAAAAAAGACAGGAACCAGAAATATCAATCTTCATAGCATTAAAGTATTTTTCATCTGCCACACATTTGAGAGATAAAGCTCCGTTACAGCTATATTACAGCTATTTCTCTCGTGGAAAGCACGAAACAGCTACAAGTTCTATTCATTAAAGGTAATTTAGTAGTGCATGGGAATTACCAAGTCATGGCCTGAACCAATGGCTGAGCACCAGGTGAGAAGGTGTGGCTAACCCAGGGAGCTCAGGTGCACACAATCCACCTGAGTGTCCAGAAGGGATGGAGCCTGGGTTCATCCCTCCTCACCCTCATTTAAGGGTTAGAAGCGGAAGGAGCAGATTCTAGTGACTGCACTCCTCTTGAGCTGTCATTAGTTGAGGGAAAGAGTGAGCTAATTTTTCTGCATCTTCTATTGCTCCATAGTGCTTATGTCCCAGTAGAAGGCACTGCTGTTGCCTTTTGCCCCGCAAGTAGTCAGAGCTTCAAATAAAGTGAAGGTTTTGTTACTAGGGACACAATATTAGAGTACAGTTACACACGTGTTTTTTTATGCTCTGCCAGTACACTCCTAAAATGGGAGAACGCTACCGAGAGCTTACCGCTCCCTCTAGTGGCTTCCTGAAGAAATACTAGCATGAGCTCAGCAAGAAAATAATACCTAGGCTCAGGACCTGCACGTACAGATGAGCAGAGGGAAAGAGGAAAAGCAATCCGGGCAGTGCAGAGTGCNTACTACATGCCACTGCAGCCTTAGCTACAAAGGCATTCCAGCCCAATACAGCCCCTTCTCTGTTACCTCCCCAATAGACAAGCTACATTCTTTCAGGTCATGGAAACACTCTACCTCTGCAATCACATGAACAGGTTCTCTTGCTGTCACCTCCTGAAACATTCTCTTCTTTCCAACAGCATCTGAACACTTCTTTCTGGACAATATATGGCTGTGATTATGACCAGTTCTACTTTCACTGTGGCCACTATACAACAAGATCTGCCTGATTTTAGTGGGAAAAAAAAAGACAGGAACCAGAAATATCAATCTTCATAGCATTAAAGTATTTTTCATCTGCCACACATTTGAGAGATAAAGCTCCGTTACAGCTATATTACAGCTATTTCTCTCGTGGAAAGCACGAAACAGCTACAAGTTCTATTCATTAAAGGTAATTTAGTAGTGCATGGGAATTACCAAGTCATGGCCTGAACCAATGGCTGAGCACCAGGTGAGAAGGTGTGGCTAACCCAGGGAGCTCAGGTGCACACAATCCACCTGAGTGTCCAGAAGGGATGGAGCCTGGGTTCATCCCTCCTCACCCTCATTTAAGGGTTAGAAGCGGAAGGAGCAGATTCTAGTGACTGCACTCCTCTTGAGCTGTCATTAGTTGAGGGAAAGAGTGAGCTAATTTTTCTGCATCTTCTATTGCTCCATAGTGCTTATGTCCCAGTAGAAGGCACTGCTGTTGCCTTTTGCCCCGCAAGTAGTCAGAGCTTCAAATAAAGTGAAGGTTTTGTTACTAGGGACACAATATTAGAGTACAGTTACACACGTGTTTTTTTATGCTCTGCCAGTACACTCCTAAAATGGGAGAACGCTACCGAGAGCTTACCGCTCCCTCTAGTGGCTTCCTGAAGAAATACTAGCATGAGCTCAGCAAGAAAATAATACCTAGGCTCAGGACCTGCACGTACAGATGAGCAGAGGGAAAGAGGAAAAGCAATCCGGGCAGTGCAGAGTGCAGGCAGGCAGGCACCTGCTCAGGTGCTGGAAGCAGTCGAGAGAAAGGATGATGATGAGATCAACTCCTGGTGCAACGAAAGGCAGAATCCTAACAACCCTGACTTTCTTTGCACAGACTGATCAGCAGCTCAACCACAAAGGGTGCTATAAAAGCCTTTACTTTTCTTGTACATCACATTTTAATGGAGTGGAAATTGAGTTTAAACTTTATAGTATGTGTTGTTCCTAGTCTGCAAAAAGATTCACAAGATAAACCATAGGTTCAGTGTGGACCTATATATTGACCATTCCCCCATCTTCAGACAGAGCTTTAACTGGTTCACATGATTACAATGAAGCAGCAAATCTAATTCACTCTAAGTGGAATGAAGCTCCTATCACTGTAGTATCCAAACGGAAGCATGCAGCTATCCTCACTAATCATGCTGCGTGCTCTCAGAAGAAAGTGCATCTTGTACTCATTGCTGCAGAACAGGACTTCAAAACATAGAGTTGATGTGCTTACACTTGTTTCCCTCTCCACTCCCAAACAGGATTTTACAAAAAATAGATCTCGGACAGCTACGCCTTAAAGCTGGAAGTTTTACCTTTTTGGTTGAAAGGGATAACATTACGCATGGATTTTCAATACATCCTTGATCAAGAATTCCTGAATAAATAAAGCATCTCATAACCACTTTGAGGAATGGTTCCATTTCACTGAACAAAATCTCATATAGCAGAAGGACATATAATTCCAATTATATAGGAATTGGTGTTAAAAAACGGATGCTCACATTTTCCTTTCTTATATATAATAAGTTTTAACACACATTAGGTATTTTTTCAGTGATCAGTTTTAAAACCAGATAAAATGACATTTCCAATAAAATTCCCATACACTGTACTGATTTTGATGATAACAGACGAATAGGTTACAAGCAGAGAGCAACAAGAGATAAATCTCAGCTGAAGCTCAAATATAAACTCATAAAAACAAACAAAGATATATGGTGTTACTGCTTGGGGAGTGTATGTATCTGCAAAAATAAATCTGTCCTTTATCGGTTTCTTTTCAACATTCACAGAGTGAAGTTTCATCAAGTACAAAACTGATCTAATGTATGGCATTTCAGGCAACCTACATCTTCTTTGATAAATGAAAACATTGCCTGGGTCTATTTAAAAACAAACAAAATTGAAACAAAATTAAGATCCCAGCCTAGCTCTCCCCAAAGCCTCCAAACCCCCTTCACATCTTTAGAACTATTTCATTTGCATTTTAGCTCTTGCATGGGAAGATTAAGATTTCAGTATAAAATCCCACTGTTGTCTGCCTCCAAAACCTCTCAGGCACAGGCTCCTGAATAGGTGCATTCTTGTCTCAGTGCTGCCAAAGAAATCTCTAAGGTGAGTACACAGATGAGCAATAACATCGTTCATGTCATTTATGTCCCTTCAGGGAGGAGGGACATGGAACAAGGTCTATTTATAAACACAGTTTTATGCAGTTCAACTACATATACAGGACAATTTTTGTAATAGCTATCATTCTTGTCAAATGCTAAGGCAACACTCATTTTTCAAGCCAAAATAAAACGTGACAAATTAAAAACCCCAACATGCTGCTCCCAAATCATTCCCTCTAGCTCAGTCCTCTGAAAGGAGGGCCTCCCCAAGCACAGAGACAGCACTGACATCTAACAGCAACAACAGCTGGGATTGGCAGTGCTTACAGGAGAGCCACAGCATCTTTAGCCCCTTTAGGCATTCTAGGTCTGATAAAATTTACAGGAACAGTGCCAAATAGACCCCAAAGTTGCTTGAGAACTCTATTTCTCTCACTGCATGCCCTGAAATGAAAATGAGCTACAGGCAGCTGCTGTGCTTAATGCTTTGACTTTTGTGGATACAGTCATAAAGCAGGAACCAAAAGCTCAGCCACCTCTACACAGCGAGCAGAAGTAAAAACTTCTAAAAAGCAATACACATTACATTTAGAGTCTCGGTTACATTAAATCAACATATTTCTTGCCTGACAGTGCACATGCATATATTAATTAGCACTGAAATAAAGGCTGTGACAACTGACTTCTAGAAATTAAACACAAGTTATAGTTTGCTTTTTGAAAGGAACATGTAGGCAGATGAAGATGACAATGAACACCAGAGGAAAAGTTGCCTTCTATCAGCTGGAAAACTTCAGTACTGAATTGTTTTTAGTACTTTAGATCTGTGTCAGTAAAATCAGAACCACAATTAGCACGTGACATGCACGCTACTGCTTCACCAAACCATCCCATCTTGGTCCAGAACCTGCAGGAGTACCCAGCTCCACTTCATCAGACAAGAAGGCTGACTGTGGAGGGCAGGTGACATGCAGTTCTGAGTGCCAATACAAAATTATCCCATCAGATGCTTTTAAACAAATCTGAGTAGGCACAACATATTTATAGCAGATGAGAAATGCCACAGACACGCAGCACAAAGTGATGATCAAGTATGGAGAGAACTGAAACCAGACACATTGTCTAAATACTGAAGAGAACAGTATTAATAAAGCATTACTGAAAGCAAGTCATGTGGTGTCACACAGAAATCACCTTTTTTTTGTTTCCAGGAAATAAATACTCAAAGAGAAAAAACAGATTTTTGAAAGACCACATTTCTAAAGATACCAACATCTGTGTAACTGTAAGGGGTCTTACATTACAGGCAGAATTACAGCAACAGATTGATGTGTCATCCGCAAAGCAATGATTTATCTTCCAACCTTAAAACCCCCAGGAAGAGAGGAAAAGTCTCCACACACCTAAGGCCTGCAGATGGAAATACCTGCCTCTCCTTTTCCCATACCCCTGTCCTGAAGGGAACAAAGCTTAAACAAGCAGAGTTGTTGTATATGATGAAAAATATTTTCAAGTTAATGTATATTTTAACTCCTAGGAATATTCTCGCATTATAAAACTATACAGTGTCTACCGAATTCCTTAGGAATAATTATCTCTTTATAAAAGAGAGCTGCAGAGGATATGTATGCAAAGCAAAGCCATATATGTGTATTTTAAAAGAGCAGTATACGCTAGGTATCCAAGAGTAAGACAAGTAGGAAAACGGATGCTTAGGGACACAGGAGAAGTATGACAAATTGGTATGCATTTTGTTTTGATATGTTTTTATAAGGAGTCCATTATGTAAATTACAATCCTGTAACAATTTACTGCATGAAGACCTTTGAAAAACATAGTTAAAACTAGGTAAAGAATTCAACCTAATGTTGAGTAACAGCCACCTTAATACTTGTATCGCATCCGTAAAATCAAAACTATCTTTTTACCATACGTAGTTTGCTTACAGCTTTGTCTGCTTTTAGACATAGAGCTGTTTGCAGTGCATGTGACAGACCAAGTTATAGCAGAAAAAGTGTCACATCAGCTCAGAACGGAAAACAGAGACCATAAAAAGTATGTTTGTACAAAAGCTTTTTTTTTTTTCCTATTTTCCTCAGGTTTTTGCACACAGCTTTTGACTGAGAAACAATTTGGAAAACCAGGAAAATATATTCAACTTAAAGTCTCTTAGTGGAGGGGCACAGAGCCATGGCTCCAGCTTCAGAGGCATCATTTGAAATAAAGTTAATGAGATTTGTTTTCAGTTTAACATCAAAGACAGATTCATGAAACCATAGCAAAATCTGAGCTTCCCTCCTTAACATCTGGATCATACACTCCACAAACAGTTCCTCAAGGCAGCACAATGACTACTGAAGTTGCCAAGCAGCAGAAATCTTTCAAAAGCATAAGGGGAAAAATGCTGTTACAACATCACAACCTCTTCCTCCTACCAACTGTTCTCGTACAGATTTTTCCTCTGAAATTGTTAAAGCCTGTGTGTTTTCAAAAATATTTTGATGAAACAACTAACAGAAGCAACAACAGAATAGCTAAAGATTCAAATCTATTCTTAAGGAATGTACTGGTATGAGAACTTCAGAATGATTGGCGGCTACCCAATTTGGTTCCAAAAACGTACATCACGGAGTTATCCTTTTATTTCGACCCTCAGCCTCTACTCAAGGCAGCTCTAAGGCCTGCAACAGTTCAAACAATACCTCAAATAGCTACAAAGTTTTAAAATACTTTAAGGAGCTGCCCTCCCTTGTATCCTGACTATGCTTTTCACACAGCTATGCCAATTCAGCTTTCAGAATACAGAAGAAACAAGAACTTTGTATCAGACTTTCAACCTCAAGGGGCTCTCTGGATTATTTCTACAGGATTCCCAAGGGCAATCACAGCTAGAGCCATGTATTTGACAGCACTGCTACCAGAAAACACAACAAAATCAAACTGCATTCACCTCCCTCTTCCTCCATAGCTATTCCTTTGTTTTCACGTTCTCTGCTAGCACAATGCCAACACATGTTTTCACACTGAAAGCAAACTACAAAAGGATCTCAACTGAAAAAACAAATGAGCAGAAAGTTGTTTCTCAGCTGGAATCCAGCTTAAGGAACAACTTCACAACTCCTCTGACAACAGAGATGATCTATTTGAAGGCTTTTCTTTTAAATATTGCCAGTGCCTCCAGCTACATTCTGAAAAAAATGCAATGCTTCAGTAGCCTTGCATCTGCTGCACCTCTAAGAGAGAGGACTCACAAACCAAAGAACGTTAAGGAAATAAAATGCAATTTGTCAAACCATTGGCCAAACTGATCTAAAATGGGATACAGTCATTTATTTCATACTTTGCTTTTCTTTTTTTGAAAACAAAACAAAACAAAAACATTTACTGCTACCAGACAAATCATTTATCTGAGCAAAACCATGTAAAGATGATCAATACCTGGATGCCAAGTCCAGGTCATACTCTCTGGAATATATTGCTCATAAATAAATTTACAGAAATACAATTATAAGCAAAACTGAGGATGAGAATAGGTGAGAAATGTACAAACACAAACTGCAAACCATAGGAAAAGAAAGTAGAAAAAGAGCAGACGATGTAAGAATTTTTGCCTCGCTCCTTGAAATTTTTCATCATGTCAGGAATGTAAATGTAATTGAATTCATTTGTTTCTCATGTACGTATTCAGAACATATTTAGGTTAATAACTACTCAAGTTAGCAAAAGAAAAGGCATACTAATTTAGCTGCTTCTGTACTGTAGCTCTGCTTAAATGCTCATTCCACATGAAGGGGACATTTCTGCAGCCTATTTTACACTATTATACAAGGAGATAAAATACAACGGTGCAAGGACATGCCTAGGAACAGAGCTACTCTTTCGTATCTCTAACAAAAAGTTCAGCTGCATCAGGAATTAACGCCTTGCAGCTTTCCACTGCTCCTCTGCCAGAGGCAAGCTGCCACTTGCAGCTGCTGGAGAAAGCTCCTGCATGCACAACTTTTTGGACTGAAATGGGCTAAGGAGTCTGCGAGAGGTGACGAGAAGGTAAAAGTAGTTAACCATAAGCTCTCCTGTCAGCCAAGTTGTTTCCAGGTGTGCACCTATGCAGCCAGGTAGAAACAATCTCATCATAACCCCACCCATGCATTACGCACATTGGGAAGGGCCAGTTTCAGGCTCAAAATCACACAGATGCACCTACACACAAAGTATTGCTTCAGACTGAAACTGGCTCAGAGCAAACAGAGTGCTCAGCTGCATGTATTTGATCACACAGTTAAGCCTTGACTTCAAAATACAAGTGCATATACACAGAAACACAGGCAAAATCTCTGAACAGCCATTTCTTACACAGAGCTCCCAAACTCCTAACATTCCTAATTATTCAACACAGTCTTTAAAACCACCATTCTAAAACTGAAGTACTTTGCAGACTGATACAGAAAGCATTCTGTAGGAATGGTTAACTCAGGACTGAGTGGCAGAGGCACAAAGCAGTGAATGTGGTTTGATTTTCTGCTCCCAAGAAGAACTTCTAGGGGAGGTAGTTAAAAAAAAAAAACAAACGAGCATTTTGATTTGAGAACTCTAAGTCGTTACAATAACAGAGTACATATGTTATATCAAATAGATGTATAATACGTATGTATGGATGCCTAACCACAGGAAGTAATGAGATTTCAGAACTGAAATCATTAAACTGGTGAAGACCACAGAAGTCACTGCAGTAACCAGAACTGTCATTCAGCAGGCATCAGTGAGCATTTCTATTTCTGCAGCTGAGCACAAAAAGACTTTGCACCTCGGACCTTCACTCAGTGATTCACCTCGAACAGCTGACACACGAAGAGCCATTAAAAAGCTATAAAGGCACCTTTACTACTCCATCGTACTCCAGGGGCAGGCAAAGCAAGAATTCTGAATCAACACTGCTTCAGCTATCACCACCGGTTTATGCTGAGCTGTAAACTCGTGGAGCTGTGGAGCCTTTCCCTAGTACAGCTGGAAATTCAGTTTTACACTTAGTTGCGCTGTGGAAATATTTGTAACAACGCCGTTTTTACATAAGAAGCTGACCGAGCCAGCAAGTCAGCAGTCAGCACAAAAAAGGAGGCAAGAAACGCATCGTGTCACTGCTGTTCCACGCGTTCAAAAGTAGGAAGCCCTCAACGGAAACATCAAAACAACACCAAATTGGAAGAGCCGCGCTACTGAGGCAGCGAACCGGGCACGCAGCGGTACCGCAGCCCCCGCCCGGAGCGCGGCTCCGGTGGAGCCACCAACGGCCGCTCCCGCCCAACGGCCCCGCCTCAGGGCCGCCCCCCNGCCTTCCATGATAGACGCCATCTTAGGCACCAAACCGGCACCGCCGGCGCGGTGAGGGGAGCAGGGAAAGACACAGCGGCGGGCAGGAGGGAACGGGGCGGGGCACGCAGGGAGGGGGCGAGGCCAGCAGCCACACTGCCCCGAGGGGCGGGGGGAGGGGCGGGGAGAGCGGGAAGGTGGAGTGTGAAGAGGGACGGGGAGGTTGAGTTTGTGTCACTACTGCCTGCTGAGGCAGTGGGGCCCCCCTTGGGACTCGGGAGGGATGCGGGAGAAGGGTGTGGCGCTGTGCTGCGGGCGGAGGCTGTTTTTCTGTCAGCTTTCGTTTGTGCCTCGAGGTTTGCTTGACCTTTTGGCCCGGCAGATCTGGTCCAAGTGTCCAGGTCTTTGCGACCAGCGTGTGTAAAGGGTGTGAGGTGAGAATGGCACTCCTTGGCACCGGCGTCACCTTGTCAGGGTAAGGCTCGTCCAAACGGGACACAGCTTTCCTGCCCGCTGATCCAGGGACGTGGACTGAGTTCCCGTGGGGCTGTGAACAATAGTAAATCTCCTGTTAATTGCGAGGCCTGTTCTTTGGCGCTGCTCCACTTGAGCATAAATGCATAACTTCAGCTATGCTTCAGCACCAAAGCTGAAATAGAGATCCTCGTGTCCCTCTGTAGAGACAGACAACAGTAGCAGAGGTGGTGCTTGTATCTCTTGTGTGAAGTATACAATATTTACAGAATATTTATTATTTATTTCCAAGTAAACGTGTATTTTTTTTTTCTATGATTAAAATACAAAGAGCTTTCTAAAGTAGGGCTGAAGTGGATCTGGTGTCTTAAAATACTGTGCTAATTTACTAAGTTAAACTAATTTTAGCAGAGAAATCACCCCAGCTTCCCCATTTGTGAAAAAGAATCAGTCCAAGGCAGAGTTTTTCTGAAATAAAACATAAAATAAGAACTACTTCTGTATTTCTAATTCACCCTCGCATTTTACACATCATGTTGGTCACGAGTTTGTTACCAGGTGGAGTTAGTAGTTTTGACTTTAAAATGCCTCTTAGAGTCACCTGGTGATATATTTATGTGTAGTGTTAGCAGTTTAATCTGGCTAATGCGTGAGTCCCTCTTGGAGCCCAGTTTGCTCACTTTGATAACAGTCTTTTGTGGGCTGTGTATGATCTCAGTAGTCCATTTTCTCCATTTTCACTGACTAAACAAAGCACAGCTGCCTAGAGATTATACCCAGGCAAGCAAAACAAAAACATCAGGTGGTGCCAGAGCATTACTAGTGCTACCACTTCAAGCTATAGTTGAATTGGAACTTTATCTCAGATCACAACTTTCACTGTATTGTGCCACAAAAGTTGAAATTATGTGAAGTGTTTGTGCAAAAAAACCCTTGGCTTAACTGTGGAAGGGCTGTTTGTAGGCAAAATGTTCTCAATAGCTAGCTCAGGTTAACTAATAAAAGTCCTGCAGAGGATGGAAAATTGTGTTAACAGGTGAGGATTCACCTAAAGATTTCTTTTAAAAATGTAGTGTGGGTATCCTCTTCAGGTAATTTGGCAGAAATAGAAAAATCATTGATTTTAATTTAAAAATAAAATTGTGATAAATACATGTGATAATATAATCTGTAATGAGCATTCAGGATGCGTCATCATACAGTTTTAAGTACTTTCTTTGCATACAGGGATGATGTATTTTCTGCAAATATCAAATTATTCCAGTGTACGTTGAACATGGGCTGTAAGAATGTTGTTGGAGACAGTAGACTTTTTTTGGCTCCTTCAAATCATTTACAAGTGTCCATTCAAATGGTTTTGAGAGACTGGTGTAGTAGTTTTAATTAGCAAACAGAAATCAGCCCCAGCTGTGATATAACTTGCCTTTTTGTACTCTATATGTTACATCATCAACACTACCAATTTTGAATAAACTACTTGAAATAGAAGTTAGTAAGTGACTTCCTTAACATAAGAATTCAGTTAGCCCTAAAGCAATCTGTCTGTATCCAATCTGGAGGAGTTACAAAGAGCTGTTATTTTTTGTAATTATAGAGAGTTTTCTTCTGATGTTCTCCGTATTTTGCCAAACTTGAATTAGGCCAATATGTCACCGCTTTAACATTGAGTTCTTCCTGTTGTCCCCAAGCATTGCATACCACAGAGATCAGCAGAGCTAGGCGGAAGGCACCAGCTGGTACCTTGTGCTGCCTTTGACACTCTGCTCCATCCGCTCAGAATCTTGTCCAGCGTCATTCTCTTGGAGGCCTCAATTAAGTCATTTTGCTGTGGTGTCCCAGCCACAATATTTAGCCCATATAGCGGTCTCTGGAGCGCTCTGACTGTCCCAGCAGGAATGCAGGGCCAAACCTCAGATATGCCTGATCCTGACCGTGTTTTCCAGGACTTTTCAACTTCCACTCTACTTTTTTCATTTCTTCTTTTTTCTCTTCCTTTGCCCAAACTTGTCAAATCAATTGCATCTGTTTTTTTGCCCTTTACAGTCTATGGTTTCTAGGAAATTGAAAGACTTGGTCCATTTACAATAAATACCAGAGAACCAGAGTAGGGGGACTGAGAAGCAGGAATATACTGAAGGAAAGTCTGATGCTTTGAGAGGGGAAATACTTTTCTATTGTAAATTTGCCCCGCTCTTTGAAGAACCTCAGTGATGAAGTTGTGTGGCTTGTGGTTTCCCTTAAGGGTGTCTGGAGTGTGGCTAGCATCAGGGAAAGCAGCAATGGCTTCTCCCAGCAGCTGCAAATGCTTGGGGTTCTGTAGAACATAAGGAAGCCATTTGAGGACAGAACAAATGACATTTTGTTTCCTATACTACTTCAGGAATGGGTTGATAGTTTCATTTTATATTTCTTACCCTATGGGGTCATTGCATCAACTGCTGATAAAGGTAGTCGTTGTTATTAAGACTGATGGTATAATTTTAGCCTGGTGGTGGAGGATGATTTTTTCTACCTGTTGGTAGCAAATAATGTCATTTATTTTTACCTTCAGGAAAAAAAAATCTCCATTTGATTTATGTGTTACAAATGCACTAATAAATTATGATTAAGTGGAAGATGAAGCCTTCTGTGTCATCTTTGGTTTCCTGCTACTGTACTGTAAAGATATTTTCTGATCCCTCTGTGCATATGCCAGCTACACTAAGAATAGAAACAATGGCAGAACCTGAACATCGTTTATTTTATTTCTTCAGAGTTATGTTTGTTTCAGAGGATTAGAGAGAGGAAGATAAATAGAAGGGAATCACCTTTACCCTGCAAGCAGTCATTTTGATAAAAGGATAATTAAATTAAGTGTGCCAGTAAGGACCATCGTAAATAGATTTTCACAATAGATTTATTATGCTGTCACTGCTTTTAGTACAAGTGTTTATTAAAAAATGATCATTTAAAATGTCGAGAAGACAGTAGCTGATTATCTTTCTGAGGTAAACAAATAATTCTATCTTGGGCCTTTCTTGTCAATATTCCTATATGGTCTCAGCTATAAAAACCGTTAGCAGTAAAATTTCCCAATCTTGTCTATTTTCATCATATTTTTCTCTCATCTAAATTAATTGTCATAAATTCCTCTAGGTCATGGATGAAGAGCATTGCTTAGGGTTAAGCAGACCTTCCTGACTCTTCTAAGTGACTGCAAATGACAGCAAGTTGAGTGGAATCAAGTCCTGGGCCTGAGAATCCCTGTTCTGTTTCTACTTAGAGCTTGCCCAGATGTTCTTCCTTTTGTTGCACATTTGCAGCTGCACTGGGAATATTACAGTATTGGAGCTGTTTCCAGGAAACACATGGAATGTGTTCAGCCAGAATAGAGTACCATTTAAGAAAAGGGATGAAGATTCTCTCTTGTATTTAAAGCAGAGATAAAGATGAATCTGAAACTTAAGATTTATTTTGTATTTAGTAGTGCTATATTTATGGAGGATTATCCAGCAAAAAGGCAGCTACCTCACCTAGCTGGCTTCTAAAGGGTAAGGAAAAGTTTGTCAGATGTTGCAATATGTGTTGGAGATGGGGTGTGATGATATTCAGTTAAGCAATTTGTGTGACTCACTTGATGACCAAATCCCATTGCAAGACCTGTAGAGAAGCACGTATTAAGGGCATTATGAACTCAAGCAACTTTTTAACAATAACTTAACTTTAATTTTGTTCTGGACTCATAATATAGTAAATCTAGATTACAGTTATGCAGGGCAGTTTGCCACGTTGTTATCTTGGAGTTGCAGGGGATGTAAACTGGCATTTTAGGGCTCAATATTTCTTGAAGAAGGCATTTCTGAACTTGTGGATAGGCTTTGACGTCATGTTTGCCACTTGGGTACCTTCTGCACTCCTTCTATTCAGAGAAGGGCCAGGAATTCCCCCATATTTCTGTGTTACACCTGAGGACTCTCAGTGGTTAGAGATGGAGGTATTAACAGCAACATAAATATAATATGGAAAGCACTTCCTCACAATCTGTAACTTAAATGTACTATAAATCCATTCCAAAGGAACGAGGAAATTTGCCTTGCCTTTATTCTGAAGAAAGATGAGCTATTTTTCATCTGCAAGTAGATTGAGCTCTTAAAATCTAAAAATCAATCTAGCAATTAGAAAAATGATGGAATGAATTTTGCAGGCAGAATGATTCACTGTAATCTTAGGGGTTTTTTTGTTATAAAACATGCAAAACAAAATTTAGTCTTGAGAGCAAGAGGCTGTGTCTTTGCTGAGTCCTACAGTTCAAAGTTCACAGCATGCTGAATCACATTTTGTGCTCCTAATGCATTGCTCAGATGGGTGATGTCTCAGCATTT
The DNA here is from genome assembly GCA_013399175.1 of Odontophorus gujanensis. Taxonomy (NCBI): domain Eukaryota; kingdom Metazoa; phylum Chordata; class Aves; order Galliformes; family Odontophoridae; genus Odontophorus; species Odontophorus gujanensis. The sequence goes on from VXAB01010208.1 coordinate 130,490, forward strand.
GATTTAAGCATCTTATCATCTTGTGGGCATAATTTATTTAAAATTTAATGCAGCAGTCCATGCTATTTTCTCAACCGCAAATAAGTGATTTCTACTTTAGTCTGCACAGAGACTTAGAAAAGATATAGAGGAATGCTGTACAACTGGAATGTTTGCTTCCCTGCAGCTTCAGTATGCGGCACGCTGGCACAAAAAGGCGAATAAGCATAATCTCCTTTCCCAAAGCTTTCCCACCATCACCTCTTTTTGTAGTGCCTGGCCTATCAATATGCTTCAAAAAAGCTTATTTGCTTCTGTAGTCAATGTGTTTTGCAAGTGTGCAATAGATGCACTGTCTACCCACAAATATTTGGCTGTGTACAGAGGGGGTTGAGTAGAAAATTTAACAAGGAAGAGGTAAGAATTGATTTAATATTCTAAAAAGTTTTATTCCTATTCATGAGTATTACATATTTTGCTTAATTTCGAGAAGGAGTGTTTCTTTTTTCATTATACAGTACATTTATGTATTATTGATAGATACTGCAATATCCATGTTTTTAAAACTAGCATGCATACATATACAAGTAGGTTCCAAAATATATGCATGTTATTAGAATTAGGCTGTTATAAAGAGTATCTACAGTGTCTGGTATGCAGTCTTATCCCTTGTTTGTTTGTTTGTTTGTTGTTGTTTTCTGTCAAGGGGCAAAATTATGTAGTAGACAAGTATATATCTGACTACATTAATTTTTGGAGTACTAGTTAGGAAATTTAATGAAGTGAAAAGGGGGTAAAATCGTGGCCAAGGAGATCTAGAACTGAGCAATCAGTCATACATCACAAGTAGGTAGATTAAGCTCTATCCCATGAGTGCTTCTATTATTCATTTTATTTCATAGCTAGCAGTACTAAATGGGTATCTGCTGAAACTAAGTTTCAGTTGTGTCAATTCAGAATGAATTCTTGGTCCCTTCTGCATTTCAAATCTGGAATTTGAGGCCAAATTGTTTTTTCCCTAAATCTAGTACCACATCTAGTGATTTCTGCATAGAAAGGGCCTTATATACAATATAATCCCTCCTCTAATGCCTCTTGATTTTGGAATGCTGAAAAGACCTTTCATTAAAATTGCTGTTCATTGCATAAGGATTTGAAACAAAGGTAACAAATATCCTATGAGAAAACTGGAGAAGACTTTTCTTACCTGAGAATGGAAATACTCTTGGTGACTGCTTAAAGGATTTGCTTCCTTCTTGTTCTGATGGAAGTGAAAATGCAGAAGCATTTTTTTACATCTTATTCAGTTCTCTCTCTTCTATGAGAAATGGTGAAACAAGCAGAAAATTGATTTAGTAGAAGAAAAATAGGTAGCCACCAGGCTACTACTATGCAGAGTATACTCAAATTTATCCCCAAAAATCATGGTCAACATTTAGACCTCAAATGTAGAGAAGAGATGGATGTTCTGCTATTTTGCAGCTGTCAGGAGACAACTTCAGCAGTGTGTGAACTAGCAGTTCCATGTGTATGATGCAGCCACATCTGATCCCCAAAGTGAGACCTAGTTTCACCTCCTTCAGCTTCACAGGGAGAAAAAACAGCCTCAAAGATCAGTGGAAAGCTCTAGGCCATCCTGGCTAGGTTTCCAACCATGGTGATGTGAAGGTAGTATCGTGGAATGTGCTATACACATTCATTAGATCTCTAAATGAGAAACCTCTCACACCAGTTAAACACTCTGCCTCAGGTACTTTCTGATCTGAAAGTCACTGTAGGTTTGGAAAGGACAGCAGGTCAGTCTCACTGCACTCACCTGCTCTTACCATCTTCCATAGCTACTAAACATTGACTCTGATGGAGATAGGGCCCTAAGTGATTTGGACCTTTGTTCTGAGCCTCTGCCTCTATTAAATTCTTATTTTCGCAGTTAGTTAAGAGACTGTATAGGTACCTTTGCAAGGAGGGTTGCTCTTTTGTTGTTTTGTACCTTAAAAGTGTGGAGTTTCTATGGGGATCCTTAATGAGATTATAGAGTAATTTTACAAAGAAGTACTAGAACCTTGTTTTGCTCATTTTTTAACATTTTCAGTTTCACTGACTTTCACCAGAAATGAAATTGGTCGGGGCTGCTGAAATAAGCCCAGAAGTTATGGACTGAAACAAAAGGAATCGCACTCAGCTCATAGGCAGCAGCACAGACAGGGAAGATGTGGCAGCTCTGTTACTCCATTTTTAAGCCAGGATCTTGATGAAAATCCAGACCTAGTCACACTTACTACTTCCAAGTTTCAAATGTTCAGTCTGTTCAATTCATGCTTCTGAACATCCAGAGAAACTAGTCTGGACTGTGATTGGTGCATAACTTCTGAGTGCTACAAAAACATAATATTCAAATCTATAAATGCTACTGGAGTTAGCCAGATTCTCTGGATGATTATCAGAAAATGGGGAGCTACATCAGTTGCTTTCTGTTGCCCACAGGAGTTAGTTTTTGAGAGCAGGCTTGTGGACATTACACTAACAAGTGAGTCTAACTATAAAATAGTGTGCAGTAATACTCTAATTTCCTCAGCAGAAGTTGAAGTTGGTAAATTTTAGTACTTAATGGTTTCTTACAGTTGTATATTAACTTGAGGCATAAAAAATAAACAATTTTACTGTTCAGGTTTGTGATGTAGTTTGTAGATTAGCAGCTTTAAGTCTTTTGGAATAAGATACTGTTGTGGTTGAACAAGTCAGCTGTCCTAACTCTGTCCCCTCCCAGCTCCTTGGGCCCTTCACTGACAATGGCTTTGGATCTGTACAACACTGCTTAGCTGCAGCTATAAACATTGATGAATTATCAACATTGTTTTTCTCCTTGAACCCAAACTGAGCATTACACCAGTCACTCTGAAGAAAATAAATCCATCCCAGGTGAAACTAAGACAGATGTGAAAAACTGAGAATGTGAGTTTAGTTGGATGTTTCCAGCTCAGGCTGAGGAGACCGAAAGTTGTTCCTACTTGTCTTTCCATTGGTCTTGATGTGGTTACATGTACATAATGAACACTGACTTAAGCATGTAAATAATCAAAGTTTAATCTTTAAGTTCTAATATTCATGTTGCTTAAGAAAAGGGGTATCTAAGCTTTTTGTCAGTATTAAACTGGTTTATGCTGACCAGTTCTAATTACATTGTTTCTAGATGCCAAGCAGAGGAAAGATTCAGATCTTCTGAATACAGCAAAATCAGTAGCTACTAAACTGTTTGTTTTATCAATCGTACAGATTTTGGTTTGCATGTCTGACAGTTCTAGACAAAACAAAATCCAACCCACAGTTTTCCTTATCCAAGTGTTTACATTTTGATAACATTAGCTTATTTTGTCTGTAGCATGTCATGTCTACATAGCTTTACACTTTTGGATGGGAATTTAATCTGTTAAATATCAGGGGTGGTGTCTCATACATTTAATTACTACAAAGTCTTTGCATTAAATGTAGTAATTGCACTGAATTTCTGAAAGAAGAGGAGCACGAGGTAGCTGATCAGCCTTACTCTGTTTCTTGTCTGTAGAAACATACATGCCTTTGCTTCTTCTTTTTTTTTTTTTTTTTTTTAATCTTCAATCCCATATTCCCACTGTCTTTAATTCTAGACTTACAGTACTTTAAAGATTTCTGGGGATAAGCAGTGCAATAATTGGCTGGTGCAGTGCCTGTGTGAAGCACAGGTAATACTCCTCTAAATAGCTGATGTAAATAATATTTGGCTAACTAAAGTGGTGGCTGTCATTTCTGTTCCCAGTAGCAATATGCAAGTATTCGGTATAATGAATGCTCAGACTAATTACCTTTCAGAAATGGTTAATTTCTTTCATGCATAGAGAAAATCTGTGGTATGTAATATGCCATTCTTTGTGGTTTTTGATTGTACTAGGCCAGGATTCCCAACATTAAGAAATGCAGATAGCTAGACAGAGTTTGGGGGGATGGACAGTTTATAGACAGATATATATGAGTAGATAGATATGTGTGTTCTCAGAAAGAAATTCCAGATGGAAAAAATTGGCATATCTGGGCAAATCAAGATGTATGGTAGCTTTAAATCAAGTTTGCTTTATAGTGGAGGTGCTGCCTAAGACTTATTAATGCCTGCATGAACAGTGCAAGCTGTGAACGAAGTGTTTGGCAGGGGGTCCCGTGGAAAGGCTACGAACTATTACAAGCTGGGGAGAACTTCCTGGAAGCTGATTCCATATTAGATTGTTTAAATGGGAAGTCAGTAGACTTCATATTCTAGGTACTTTAACATATTTGTTTGTGTTTAAGTCTTGCCAATGAAAGCATAATTTTAAAGAGAATTTTGGTTTCTGAGCTCCCATTATATTTTCAATCCTTTCTTGGCAAACTTGAAGGCAGAAAGGTCTGATGTTTCCCTGCTTTTTTGTTTGCTTTTTCTAATTAAAGCTCAGATAACACATTCAAGCCCTTAACCCTAGAGGCTGGAGCTTTATTAAAACAAACAAAGAAATCAGAATTTGGGAAATAGAGAATCTTGCTAGCTGGTAAAGATGAACTTGTTTTCTCGAGCATGCCAAATTTGAAAAGAATAAGTAGAAAGATAGAAAATGAGTAAAGAGCATCTTCCAAGAAGTTTGGCCCTGTTTGTATAAAAGTGGGGCAAAGGAAAACTTCTATCTCACTTAACTTTTACTTTTGGGTGGCATTTGAACAGGCCTTGTGTGTTTGGCAGCTCATCTGTTGAGCCATCTGTTTCATATTATGAATGTTCAGAAGGCACTCTGCATCCAGGGATACAGTTCCCCAGAACACAAGAAATGTGAGTTGGATTTGCAGTCTAGCTATCTGTAAACATGGATATGCAATCACACATGCAAATAAATTCTGTTCATTTTGGAGAAATTGAAGCATTCATACAACTGGAGAAACCTGAGAAAGGATTTAAGTGGAGAGCTTGTTTCCCTTGTACTGTGCTCAGGCAGTACAGAATGAGAGAAAACCACCTAATGTCTCCAGGCAGGAAATTTCTCTTGTAGATTGAAAAGTTCTTGATAGACCAAGAGCTGACACAGTAACCAGTTTTACAGTCTGTTTAAACAGTCTTAAAGTGACTAGAAGAACTAGTCACTTTAAGAGACTAGAGAAACTGCAGTTTGGTTCACTGCATTCACGAATCATCTTTAGACCCAGCACAGTGCTAGGCGTGAACTGGATAGTCAATCAGAAAGCTATGACCAACTCTTTAAGAGCCTCTGTGCAAGTACATCTTGGCCAGGAAAGAGAATTTGATCCATAAACTTTAATGGTACGTTAGATAAATTTTGTATTATTTATGGCATACTAGTGGCACTTAACTTTTTCATATGCTAACTGTTTTGAACATACCTTCTTTTTTCAGAATATACTGCTTGTTCCACCCCTTCCTAATCCTTCCTTTCTCCAGAACGCTGACTCAATTCCTTTTACTCTTTCAGCCAGCTTGCACTTCTCGGCATTTCCTTGTCCAATTTCTAGTGAAACACAGTACTTCCCTCCCAGCAGCACTGGGCAGCTCTGATGCAGCTGCACAATAACACAGACCATAGCCTTTTCACAGAATACATTAAACTATGGATTTGAGCAGCATGTAGGAGAAGAAAATTTTGCTCATTTGGTGCAGTGATGGGAGCAAACCTAGAATCAGCCAGCAGACTTAAGGGATAAGCTTCATTTCATCATTATTATCTTCCTAGAGTATTATGTTTCCTTTCTATTGATCATATGAAGATCAATAGAAATTAGCCCAAGGCACAAATTGTTTGCGTTACAGCAAAGCTTGAGTCTTCTGGTGATGAGGATCAGACTGAAGTGGATTGTTTATAATGAATGGACCAAATGGTGAATCTGTTGCGTTGTTTGGGCAGATATTACACAATGTGATGCACACAAAGATTCTCATTATGATGTCATATTCAGTCAGGTGCTAGGAAATATTTATTTCTGCTAGAAGGAGCATGCGTTACTATAATTGCATGTACACAATTTGCACATCTACAAATTTAGTAATTTTACTTTTTGTTATATATTTCATCTGTTCATCTTACCATAGATCTCAATAGTACTTTGCTTACTCAAGCTGTATTACTGTTCAAATTAGTCCCCAGAAGGGTACAGGAATTGATGGAAACATTATTTCAGCAATGTTACAAAACTGTGATACCTAGGAGAAATGAGTTCAATTAAAATTTTGTCAGCTTGGATCTTGTTAGTAGAATAAATGCTTTTCTAATATGAACTATTTGTCACACTAGTACAAACTACGAGAGTAGGGGACAAAATTGTAGGCATGTAGAAATGTCAGATATATAATAATGGTAAGGAAGAGAAAGGCAAAAAGAGAGAGATTCTCTGCTGTTTTTAGAACCTACCAAGAGTGTGGGTGCAATATTTTGGGGAGAGGAATCTTTTAGATTAATGCCATCTGGCTGGCTTTCATCTGTGCCAGTTGTTATGCAGGCCAAGCCCCCCATCCTGCCTCCAGAACGTTTACTGAAGAAGAAATTTGATTAAGAAACACAATAATTCCCTGTTACCTGACTGGCAATATATGAGTTAAGTAACTTAGAAACCCAAGCAAGCAAACTAAGCTTTGGTGTGCCTGTCAGAGACCTTGATCAAAAGCTTCTTCGTCCATGTTCTGAAGCAGTTTTTGGATACTCTTCCCCTTTCAAGCCTCACTTGGAAGCAAGAAAGCCTGGCTGTACAATCTGCTCCAATTTGCTGTCCAATATGCATGATAAATACACTGTTTAAAGCAAAATAGGTCATTTGTCTCGTTCTTTTAACTAGCAACTACTTTTGAGATACCATGCACATTGGTTTTGTTTCCTGTACTTCATTTTTCCAAAAGAGATCTATCACACCAAGGTTTTTCAAAGCCTGTCTCTGTGTGACAGTACTGGCAATTCAGTTAGTCTATTAAATTATTCTGCGAAGGCATGTCTCAATCCTACACTGAAGATACCTGTATGTTTTTAATTTGTGGCAATTCCATATGCTGGGAAAAGGATTTGAAATTGTCAGAATTATATATTGTATTGGATTTTTGTAATGAATTGGATTTGAATATTTTGTGATGCCATCCAGGCCTTTGCTGAACTTCTGTTATTTAAAGTTAACAAACATCTTGTGCATCTAAGAATCACAACTACAAAAAACGGGACTTGATAAGCAAGAACGAACATCAGATACTTATAAATACAATATAGATTTTCTTGACCTTGATTTCTTGATCTCTGACAGGTACTGGCATAGTTTGTATTTTTGGGCCAATATTTGTGTCATCTGGCTCATGGAGCTCTTTTGTAGACCTATGCAGGAGACTCACAGCTCATTTCTAGCCTTGGACTTATTCCTTGCTTAGGAGAATTGAGGATAAATGGAGCAACTCATATTCATTTTACAGTTAACTAAATAGGTCCACTGATGATTTCCAAATATTTTTTTCTTCTGCTTACTTCCTTATATGTAACTTACCATCATGTAGAGCTATCACAAGAAAAGGAGACAAAAGCTCATTCAATCATTTTTCACAAATATTTCTGTAAATAAATTCCATAGGGTAAACTTGATTTGAACAGGAACTAGTTATATATCTTCAGTAAACAGAAAGAGACTGATAACAAGAATGTTTCAGCTTTGGAACTGGAGTGCCTTTGAATCGTGAAGATTGCTTTAGGAAGAGCAAAGAGCCTCTTTTCCTGCAAAACTGATGTAGTTTTCTGGTCTTATCTAGTTTACAAGGCTTCTTCCTCTGTTTTATACTGAGGACCTTTTTACTTTCTTCTGGTACACCTCTGTGTTCTTTGAGTAATTTTCATACCTCGTGTTTATCTGTTATGTGGGCAATCTGGGGATTTATCCTTCCAAAGAAGGACAAACGTTGTGTTTACATAAATTAAACTGACATAGGAATATGAAAATCTTGTTTGATACTTCTACATCATCAGTAATTTTGACAAATCTAATATAGAAATGTATGTAGAAACACCAATACATTCTTCAGTTACTTATTAGCTTTTGTGCATGTCATTTAAATAAATATTACCAATACAGCAGAAATTAACTCAGATTGTCTTTCAAATTCTGGAAAGCATTTGTAAGGCCAGATATTTTTAAAGGTAATTTTATTTGTAAACCAAGCAGCTTTCATCAAAACAACTGTTGTGAGACAGCAATGATGTGGTTTTCTAACTCATGGTAATTACTGCACTGGAAATATTTTCCATGGCTGCTTTCAGTGCTACTGAAACACAGTTAAAGACTCTTTTAAATGGGTGATCACCAAACCTTTATAGTTACATCTGTTGCAATGCAAGAGGTGAATCTGCTTCAAATTTCTTATTACAAACTAAAGAAATGAAGCATAAGGTCAAAGAGTTACACAAGTCTTTGTCAGATGGTGGAGTTCAAATTTCACTCGTTCTTCTACATCTGATCAGTCACATGCACACCTTAAACAGTTCCATTAAGGCTGAATCATTGCTGCATTAGTTTTGCAACTTAAAACAGAAAACAAATGAGTCATTAAAGGAATAATTTGGTCATCTCTAATGGTATTTCATGTTTCAATTGCACGTTTGTGCAACCAGACAAGAACAAATACTAAATTTAGAACTTCTCACTGCACACGTACTTTGCAGTAAGGAGGTAATAATCAGACTTCAATATTTATAGTATGTTCAAAATATTTTTCACTAAAGAGCATATTTTAAGTGCCATCTCATCAGCTGTGTTACAGTGCTAGGGTTCATAGTACTGAACTGATTTAGAAGAATTGAAAAGGAAAGGTGATGTGTTTTAATGACATGTCAGTAGTTCAAGAAAACAAAGGATGTTTTAAGGCAGCATTCCTCACTCTTACATGCTGACACCAGCAGGATTATTTGTTTTACACTTAAAGGAACACTCTGCCTGCCAGTGTTGTGCAATTTTTTGGCCAAGGAGCAGAACATATTTCTCTCCCTGCTACAGAGCATTAAATCAAAAATAATCCCACAGGGGCTTTCTCATTCATGGACATACAGCAGAGGTGATTCTGAGCTGGGGGAGAGCAGCAAAAAGAAATTCCTACTGAATCACACCAAATGATGCTTCAATCTGCAGAAGGGACTGCGATGTATTGGCTGATAGCCTTCACAAGGTGCAGCCTGCAGTCTCTCTTACAGCATTCATGTGCGGTACCAATGGAGGCAAGTAATGCTTCGCTCTCCTTTCTCACTATTGTCAATAATTTATGATCTCCTCCATAGCAACAAAGGCGTTGAAATACGTATTTTAATTAGCACAGTTTTAAATGTAGCTTAATCATGGCTAGCTAACATAGTCAAATCAGCCTTGTCTACTCAGGGCAAAATCATTAAAACCTTTTCAAATGCCATTTATTTTCCATCGTTGTTAAGGCTTTTGACCCATCTGCTCACCATCCCTTTGGCAGCCATGGTATCATAGCCCACCTGACATCTCTGTTCTTGTCACTATCATTCATGTACACGAGAGAGTTTATTGCAGAAACCAAGTGGAGCATGACTTAAACGTAGGAAAGATTTTTACTAATGTAAAATTAAATACATGACTGTTGTGTTGTCCTGAATAAGGATGAATATAAATGCATGTTTAAATGTTTTTTTTTCTGCTTGAATCAGTGCTTAGCTTAAAGAGTTGCAGGTTCTAGGTGAGTGATTTGGGAAAGTTTTGGGTTTTTTTTTGTCTTATGCCCCATACTATTGCATCAGTGCCATTTTATTTCAATTACTTCTAATCCATGTTGATGTTCTTAGGGTTGTAATTAAGAATAGAAGATAATGAAGGAAAACTGAGAAGAAACTAAGAATTTATAAGAGAAAACGAAACAGGAGTACTGAAAAAAGAGAGGGTCAAGATTTACAGTAATGGCCTTAAAATGTCATAATGCCATAATTAGTGATGAGATTGTCTTAGATGAACAATTCTTCAAAAAGAAAAACAATTTTAAGTTTCAGCAACATGTTATTTTACCTGATTACTTAATGTATCCTATAATTCTGAAATGAACTAAGAATCTTTCTGATGGGCAGAGTGGGTTATTTTTAAGTTATGGACGTACTGGGAGTTCAGACTATAGGTTTTTAAAATATATTTTATATTCATTTTAAAACACAGTAGACCTGTAACTGTTTTAGGAAGGCAAGTCTTGCATTCCCTGGACTAAAAGTATAGACAACATGCCTCAGGAAGAACAGAACAAAGGATAAGCTTTTTTGCTTGCTGCTTTGTAAGCATGTTGGTTTTCAATCTTCATTATTGTTGAATATACAGTACACATTACAATATTGATGTGTTTAATTTATAATGAAGACTGTTGCTGTTGCATCAGTGGTATTACTTGTTCTATTTCTGTCCAAGTGTATATTAAACTGTACAAGGAATGGCTGCATCTTCAACTATTATACCTGCAGTGCAACATGTCAAATTAATGCTGTTGAAGATTTTTCTGGTTTCCAAGCATGATCTTGAGCTAAAAATTAAATGCTATGTGAAAAATGTTATTCTGCTGTGGTTCATCCATCTAGTGTACTAGAGATCAAATTAGTGTTTTTAATAAATATCTGCATTTTATCCAATTCTTTCTGGGCTTCAGGAATTGTCCCATGAGACTGGCCCATACAAATTAGAGAAAATATTCTTACAGTCTTAGAAATTCTAGTCTGTTGGTAAAAATTCTAATTATCAGTTCAAAAATGGCTTTGCTTTTTGGGTTCCTAAATATTTTCAATACTAAACGCATCATTTCCCCCAAAACAGAGAGGTAAAACCAATTATTCTATCCTGTGCTCTATTTTCGTGTGACAGAAGACTGACAGAGCAGAGAACTGTGTGTTCAGATGAGTAGATACATAAAGATACCTTCATGTCCTATTTCGTGCTCCTTTAATACTGATACAATTTGATATAAATTTGATCCTCCCACAGCCCCCTTTAAAATGTTTTCAATGCATCTATAACTCCGAAAGCCTGCAAACCACCACGAGGAGTCAAGAGCACAGCACGAGAGGAATTAGCAGCTTAGTCATCTGCATACAGTTCTCAGAATGACTGCTGTACATTTGCTGGTAACTGGGCATCTCTGTAGAAGATGTGCTGTAGCACTCAGGCATTACAGGCTTTATGCAAAAAATTAACAGATGCCCATGGAAGATCTTACAGAGAAGGTCAAGCTAGATTATTTTAATGGTCTCTTGTGGCCTTTAAACGTAACAGCCTTTCAGGAGTCCTACATCCAGAAAACTTGCAGCTGCATATAATAACATGAAGAGCACATAAAGCACATCCTGGGGTGTGTTACTGTTTAGAGACACACCTGCAGCTGGGATTTCCTAAAAGAACTTGTGTCACTAGTCCTGGAAAGTACTCTGACATTTCTGATAAAAGATACCTTCAGACCAAAAGGTCACAAGAGCTTTGTGTGGATCTCACTTCTCAGGAGGGACTTATCAGAACCAGAAGTGTGGTAAAATGCTGCTGTGTGTTGGGAGCCTAGCTGTTGCTTGACTTTCTGAAACATGGGCAGGCTTTCTCTTTGCTTACTTGTGAGCAATTGTCTTTTATTTCCACTCTTCAATCAGAGAATTGCTTTTTTTTTTTTGATTTTTCTCCCCAGGTTGTTGTGTGTTTGTGCATACGTTTCCTATAGTTCTGTGAAAATCTGAGGGGTTTTATCTCACAGTTTCAATCCTCCATTTGGTATCTGTAGTAGTAGAGCTGCTGAAATAACAGAAAGCTGGCTAAGTCATTCCATGTTGAGGTGTGCAGGAGGCAGGAATGAATCATTGCTCCTGACAGCATCCGGAGCACACATGGGCTGTAATAACACTTTTCCTAGAACAAGCAGAACAGGTCACACGGAATACTTACATGTTGTTTGGGGAAAAAAACAGTGGGCTTCCTGTGTGCAGAGCCATAAACAACGCCATCATAAAGGAAGGCATGGACAATTAGATGATTTCCAGGGAGACCAGTGGATCTCATTAAAATGTTATTAGCCTTACTAAGGGTACTTGATGACTATAAGACACGTATAAAACACAGAGGTCATGAGTGTCTGATTCTCACTGGTGCGAGGCCTTTCTAAACTGCCTAGCTGTAGCACAGCTTCAAATGCAAGTTGGCTGTACTAGAACAAGTCCTACTACACACTTGCACAGTGTCTTACAAAGGGGTAAGACTGCACTGAAACAGTTCCGCTGTTGCTGCTGTCGGTGCTCAAGAACCAGGTGGCTGTTTTTGACTTTTTAGTAGTCACTTGTTTGTCCCATGTAGATTACCTTGGATGTTTCGCTTTAGAAATATATAAATAAATAAAGAATATTAAGGTCTGGTGCCTATTTGCCAAAATGTGATAGAAAATCTTGTTCCACTTACTGTTCTCCATGTTCTCTTGAAATTTTGATTCTGGCTTAGAAGTAGATAGCTCTTTCCTCTTGGGAGCTGTCATGTCTGGATTCACACAGATCTGCAGCACAAGTTATTGGCAGCGAGCTGATGAGTGCTGCTGTACTTATTACAGAGATGCCTGAGGCCAGAAGTAGCTGTTCTAACTCAGGTAGCTGGGGGCCCAGAACATCAACACCAGCAAAGACCTACATGGCCACACCAACTCAGTGTTGACTGAACAAAGCTCATTATCATTTTAATTTGCAGAGGCCGCATAATTACCTTGAGTGATTCTTGCACGGTGACTCCAGGCTGAGTGGTCACTTGTGGTGACCACGTGTACTGAAAACCTGGCTGTCTGTCAGAGGAGCTGGGCTTTAGAGGTCCATAACCACGTCCCCAGAGCTGCCCATTAGCTTCTACCTCCCTACCCTCAAGCCCCAGGCAGTTTATAGGGACCTCAGCACTCTCATTCTCTTCTGTGCCCCACAGACACTGACAAGCTCCAGTACTGCTGCCCCATGGAAACACAGCTGTGGTTTTGCAATCTTCTGGTTTGTCTTCCAGATACTAATTACTGTGGGATATTACTCCAGTTTTAATCAAAGAAGAAAAAAATCAACCTACAAAGATAAGAGTCTGTGCTATTTTCTAGGAATTTTACAAGGTAAATGTGTGACAATCAATGTGAATGGTGTGAATACATTATACTATTCACTTTTAATATTCTTACCCTCCATATCATCTTTTTTTCTTGCTGAATTGATGACTCAGAAAAGGGTCAGGAAAGCAGAGCTTCTAAAAAAAAACCTCTATTAGAGAAGAGGTGAGAAAGAGGGATCCCACGTGCCCCATGCCAGATGTAGATAGCAGCTAACAAGGGTTGGGGAATGACAGGATGCAGAGGTGGGTGTGAGCATTAGCATAAGCATGAAACTGAGCTGGAAAAAGATTTCCGTGGCAGGGAATGAAGAACAGAAGAAGACACAATGCATGCTGCGAAGCCTCTCCAGTAGATACGATTCCTGATCATTTCCTGTGCTCTGAATGGCAGACTCGTACCTGGCCCATCTTTGGCTACAAGTACAGAAATGAGAACGCTTTTCCTCCAGTTCCTGATGTACCATTTTCAGCTGTTTTGCACACAAGTGCTTCTCAAAGGCTCAGAGAATCGGCACTCCCACCTGCTCCTCTCGCTAGGACGTCTTCTCAGCTTTTCTTCCACTTTGTTCTCGTAGGAACTCACTGTTCACCCGGGGTATTTCCCTCCTGGGGTCAGACGGGTCGGGCTGACCCTGCCGGGGGTTGCATCGGCTCAGCGCGCCCCGCCGGGCCCACGCCGCCTCCCCCTGGGCCCCGTTATCAACTATGTCGTAACCAAAGCTCCAAAGCTCTACAGCTCCGGTCTGGGGACTTCCCCAGCTAGGCGCTGTCTGGACCAGGGGGGTTGGGATGCGCGAACCATTAGGAAGCATTAGGGCCAGCAGGGGCGGTACGGGAAAGACTGGGAGCCGAATATTCGGCCACCATAGAAGGCGCGATCCGTATCAGCCTAGCGCTCCGGTCCGGGTTTTTGCCGCAGCCGCCTCCATGCTCCTGCTCCAGCGGCGCTCCGCCGCCTGGCTTTGCTTTGCCGCTGCCGTCCGCGGGCGGAGGCTTCGGCTCCGGGCCGGCGGGCGGGGATCCGGTGCCGGGTTTTGGCCGGGGCCGGCCGGGGAAGTTGCCGAAGTTGGGCAGCGAGTGGTGAGTCGCGGCGCGTCCTTCCTGCGGCCCGGCCGGTGCATGATGGAAGCAGCATGGCCGCCCACCTCTCCCTGACACAGGTACTTCCCGCCGCGCGGAGCGGGCCGCTTGCCTCCCTCGGGCCGAGGCCCCGCCGCCTCCCGGGACGGAGGAGCGGGTCCCGGGGCTGGAGGGGAGCGGCGCGGCCCCGGGGAGCGGTTCGGCGCCGCCTCAGCTCGCGGCTTTGTGCGAGCCCCGCGCTGTCAGGTGGCGGGAATCCGCGAGCCGGCCGGGCGCTGCCGGCCCTGCAGCGCGGCCCCGCACGGCTGCAGGTGCCTCTCCGTGCCCGCGGCCTCCGCACGGTTCCTCGGCCAGGGAGCGGCCCGCGGAGGGCTGCGGCTGCTGTCAGCGCGGTTGGGCTTTTGTCTCGGGGAAGGAGCGGCCGGCCTCAACAGAACAAACGGAAAGCGAACCCCTAGCCCGCCCCGCGCCTGGCGGAGCCGTGGGGCACGGCCGTGCGCGCTCCGGGGCGGTGGTCCGGGTCCGGTGCTCGGGAGGGGCCGTGGGCTCTGCCCCGTGCTCCGGTGTTCCAGTGACGGTTTAGCTCCGGAGGTGCTGGTGTGGATGGTGTTAGCTCGTTTTCAGCTGCCCGTGGGGCGTGGGGGTGCTGCTTTGGCGTACTGGCTGTAGTGCGGGGCTGTGTAGGTGATGGCCTTAAAACTCGAAGAATTTCGGCATCATCTGCTGTTCAGGTGATCCCTCTTTGCCTGTATCTCTTTGTCGCTGGAATTCCCTACCTGATGACCAATAATACAATTATTGGGACCACCTCTGATTGCCTAGAGGTTCGATGGGTAATAAACCGCTGGCGGGTTGTTTTGTGCAGCAGGGACAGGGACGCTTTCGTTCCGACCCATCAGGCCCGAGGCTGTGCTGGTTGCTGTGGTGCTTCGATCCCACCATCGACTGGCACGTTTATTTTAACAACAACAAAAAAACCAAGCTGCTAAATAAGCGTGATTCACCGAAGCATGCGTGAGGCAATTACAAAGCTGTGAGTAAGGCTGCTCAGTTTGCAGTTATTCCCCTCTGGAGCTGGCTTTTGAGGAAACCCTCAGTCATTTCAAGTTTGAAACATCCCCTTGCTGCAAAGGAACGTTAAGTTTGCACAGAGCAGTAACTGATTCCGTGGTCTGCTGTATGGGCATGGGCTGTTCTGGCTCTTTATGTGGGGAGAGGGGAGGAGTGTCTGCTGTAGTGCATTCTGCAGTAAAACATGATTGCTTACAGGCTGTGTAATCCTGTCATTGTAGAATTTATTGACTTTTTTGGTCACGTGGAAGAGGAACTAAATAGAAATGTGTTAATGTTGACAGAAGCAGAAAAATTGCTGCTGTCCTTAAAACCATTGTGACTACAACTTGCATCAGTGGTTAAATTGAGGAAGCGTTTTCTGTTGTTGTTGTTGACCATTTGTTTATGTGAGGGTTTCTTTTTGGGGGGGAGTGGAAGGAGGGTGAGTTGAATAATTTCAGAAAGTCAAGAAGGCCTGAAGATATTTTCTTAAGTATAGGCTCTAATTCTTGGCATTTTACAGTTATGAAAAGTCCTTACAATCTTAAGTGTTCTGAATGTGTTTAGTTGTAGTATGAGGAAGTGAAAATGAGTATGCTGTGGGAGGGTATGGTTACCACCTGCAGTGAGATCAATTACTTACACCAGCAGGAGAAGTATGCAGGCTGGTCCTTTGCTGCTGTAGGCCTCATGCAGAGAATCAGAAGCAGTCGTGCTTGACCTGCAGTCAAGCTCACAGTTGTCTCAGATTTTCTTTTCCCCTTCCCATGTGTTTTTGACTGATTTAACATAGCAATGAACTTGGGGGTTTCCAAAATCAGGCTGGGTTATTTTCAGATGGCTTTGCTTCTGTGGTGTCTGAGAAGGCCAACATCCCTTATTTGAATATTAAGGCTCTACTTAATAACGTGAAATGTTGGTAAGTAAAAGCATTTCAAACCTGTGTGGCTATAATGAAATTAATCTCACTGAGTATTCTTAAAGAGTGTCACAAAATGAATATGATTATCTCTTCTCCCCTTATCCCCAGTTCTAGTAATAATCTGAGGTATCTTTAGTGTGGAAACAGGATAGCAGCACCAGTGAGGAGGAAGTGTTGGTATCTGGCAGTGTCATCTGTTGTTGGAGAACTCAAATTAAGCTATAGCCAAGGAGAAGAGTTTATTTTCTGACCTTACAACTATGGCTACTTATCTTGTTTAATTTAGAGAGGGGAAAGCAAATAGAAAATGCGTATCAAGAATGTGGAAGATATGTATGTTGAAGGCTAGTGTAATACGGGCATTCAGAACATTCTGTTGCTTTTGAGAATTAAACCTGTGGTTCACAATGACAAACTGTGTGCAGCTGAAAGCTTGGAGAAATCAAGGTGGGGCTGTATAGAAGTATCCAGGGAGAATGGGAAGATAAGTTCTTGTTTTCCACATATCTTCAAATATGTTTTTATGAAAATTGTGTTAGTCGTCTTAAGAAGTAGTTGTGAGCTGCTTTGGAATACCCAAGGTCACATAGCAAGGATTTGTACCACGTGTCTCTGTTTCAGTATCGTTCCATGGGAGTCTGCAATTCCACATGCTGTTGTCCAAAGGACTCACTGAATATTTCAGTGAGACAAGTTAGATACCTGCTAGATTCCTATCCAGTTACTGGAGTGTATAGGATATAAATACATGAGAGTATGAAGGACTGGTTTGTAGTAATAGATATATAATAATGTAGAGCCAAAAAGCAAAACTGTCCAGTGACTTAATTCTTTTTCTCTTAAGGTATCTGGTGAACTCCAGATTTTTGTTAGGAATCACAAAATGATAAAGTCAGGATCTTGGTTTTTATTTTTAAATATATATATGTATATTATTTTATAGACATGAGAAATCTGTTGTTCCACTTTCTGCCCTATCTTAAAGATCAGGAAATCTGGATGTGCATTTGCATGAATGTGTGTTTCAGCTTGTGCAGACCAACGAACCTCTTCTGTAAAGCAGATAGGACTTAATTTTTTGGTTGAGATTGGCCAGCTGTGTTAGTTAGTGGCTGAAAGGCAGTGGAGCTGCTTCTTTGTGTTTTACAGACTTTGTTCAGCACTGATTAGAAGATGGTTGAGGTTTCCTGGAGTGATCTGAAAGCAGAATTGAACAGTATTTAATTATGCAGTGGCAGATGTTAGTGCAGAAGGAAGATGGCAGAGTTTCTGTGCATGCTTCAGCTGCTTAAGGGGAATGAAAGTTCTGACTCTTTAAGTGCATGGTGATAGATGCATATAATTTATAGGAAATATTTTCTTAACTTCAGCTGCAGTGTTGTTAAGAGAGGGAAAACCGTTCAGTCTGAAAGAAGCTTTCACACAGTAACTCCTTTTACCATCTTCATCATAAATGTGAGAGAAACGGCTGATTCCAGAAAACAGTAGACTACTTAAAGTACGAGCAAGAAATGACTGTAGAGAATGTCTGCTCTTGTTTTAACAGTTCAGCATATATAATGCTGTGTGGTCAGATGAATGTGGAAGAACCATCGAGGCCTAGGCAGGACAAAATTTCAGAAGAATGGATGGAATCAATGTGACCATGCAGAATGTGCAGTAGCAATTGTCATTTTGGTCTTGTGTTTTATGTGCTGGAACAGAATGACTGTAGCTCCCTCTGTCTATGTGAGACTCTAATAGTGCTGATGTCAGTGAAGTAATAAGAAATGGCATTTGGATTGAGGAATTTTATAGTGGGGAAAAATACACAAAGGCTAGATCCAGATACTTCTTTTAATGGATGCATCACTTGGGAACATGTACTTTCTATAATGAAGCATGTCAGCTTCAAGCTGAAGTTGAGTTGCTCTTAGCTGTAGCATAGAAAGTGACAGAAAGCATTTAATGGTAAAGCTTCAAATAAGAAAGAAAAGCAATGAGAGAAAAGATGAGTTTATTGCTGTTTGGAACAGGCATCACAGTAAACACAGCTTGCCTTAAATGTAACTGCTTTTGCCCGTGTGGTTGTGTTGTTATTTGCTTGTTTTCTTACTGGTTTCTCCTTTGCTTGTAACTGTCAATACTGTGCCCAAACTATGCACTGCTGTAGGATTCCAGGTGTAGTAGTCGTTCCTTGGCATTACATTTGTCTTTTTTGGACTAATTTCATTCTGAACCTTTAAGAAGCAGCTGCTTCTAATAGTGGAAGAAGAACTGCTTGTACTTTATTTTTCCTTCCTGTTTTAACTTCTCTGAAACAGAGAGCTGAGATTCTTCCTGTGTCTGAGAAGAGCTTTTCTATCCTGAGTCATCTTGAGACCCAGAAAAGAGCAAGAGGATGGCTACATGAGGGATATTTACTACCAGATAGTGTCATTTGGCATGGAAACTGTTAAAACAAATCCTAAAGCTTGTCATCATGGTAGACTGTGGTATTTTGGTTGAGATAGAACAGCTCTCCTTCTATCTTACCTCCTGTCCCATTTGGTTTGGAGGGATGCTTTGTGTTTGTGTTTTTTTTTCCTCTGCAGATTGCCTCCCAGCCTGGGCTTTTTCACTTCTGAGAGCAAAGGAAGGTTGTGAAAGTTAGACCTAAATAGGAACGTGCCAGAGGAGTGGAAACATTGGTATAAAGGCTTGACAGCCACTAGAAAATGAAAAAGACAGGTGTCCCTGAAGGAGGTTTTATTTCCTGGGTTAGTATTCTAAAGTTCAAAGGTTTTGTAACAAAAGTGGTAATTACTAGAACAGACGTTACTCTTGTGACGTGATAAACTTTTAAATGCAAACATAATAACGTATTTTTATTTTTGCATGCAGTGGAATCTGACCTTTTCTTCCACTCTCCTTTTTGCTTTGAAAACAAGTTTAGAGTTTATGCTCTGCAATTGCATAGTACAAATCCCATAAAAAGAGTGCTCACAGGTAAATTCTACAGCAACACCTTTGGAAGGTGCTGAGCAGAGGTTTTCTTCTTGCAGATAGAGAACATTCCTGACAACGTTAGTATCTTCTGTTGTGGGCTGCACTTTGCAGGAAAAGTCTGTTACTAGTAAAAATAGTCAGGTATTTTTTTTTATTACTGTTATGCTGTTTGGTGTCACAGGAAATTCCAGTTGTTGCAGTGATACCGATGTTAAAATGAACACTGGAAACACTAGAGAAACAAATAAGAATGACTGGCTTGTACTCCGAGTGCTGAATGAAAAGATTGTTTCGCACTCAGTGTTTTCCTTGCAGGACTCCAACATGATATTTCCTGTCCAGGAGTCACAATGATAGGTTTGGCTGTAATAATGAAACATTTGGCTGTATGAAGAGTGATGTTGGGCAAGAGGGATGATGTGAGCTTTTACTTCTGGAACACACACTGCCCAACTTTGCTCCAGTGTTTTGCTCTGAGCTTTAATGGGATTTTGTCTATACCGGTACATTATGATGCATTAATAAGCTTATTACTAACATTTGAATGTTTAGGTGAACAGCTCCTCTAAAATGTAGCTGAATTGTTAAGTACAACATTTGACAGCTAGTACAATATGCTTTGGGACATGCTGGAAAGTGCTGTTGTATTGGTGCTATGCTAGTCAGGTCTGGCAAAATTTGAGTGTATTTTGTCAGGCAATTCTAAGGGATATGTAAGTGCCTGCTTAGGTAATGGCTGAAACAAGAAGTTTCTGTGTACCACAGCAAAGTCAGAGGGGGATTCAACTATATAAACGGAGGTATTTCAGCAAATACTGGTGGTGGTTTCCCAGCATGTGAATTTTTGTTGTCTGTTTATACGAGAGTTATTTACCACTGTCATCATAACCCCAATAAATGATCAAACAACCCAGCTTCCAACCTTGAATATTCAGTTTTGAAGTTCTGAATGAAGGTGCTCTAATTGCCTCTAGCTGTTCTCTGTAATTTGTCTTTTTGGTCATTCTGTTAATACTGCACGCTTTGGTGAACAGCATCACATTAAAACCTTGATTTCTAAGTAGTCTCTAAAACAAAACTTTCCCTTTAAATATTCTTGAACAATCAGCATCTGTGAAAGAAAGTCTGACACCTTTATTAGCTGTTGTTATAGGGAAATGTAAGTGCTTGGACTTAATAATCACTATTTACGTGTGCAGTGGTAAGGCCTTTTCTGTAACTGTGATTGCTGCCAAAGCCTTGAACATTGCTGCTTTCTGTCTTTCAGTGCAAACTTCTAAACTCTGAAGTCAGAAGAAGTTACCTTGTTTGGATTCAGTTTGTACAAAAGTCAGTGCGTGTGATACAGAGCTTTAAGATCATATTCCTCTGAGAGGGGAAAATTATATTTTTGAATGATGTTCATATGTTTTGGTTTTTTAATGTATTTTGTGTAAAAACTTGTATTATACTTTTTTTCAGCTGGGTTTGCGAAGGCACCACATTGCAATAATTCTGGGTTTAGATGCTGTTTAATCCTTGCTCACTTGAGTTTAGGTGACCTCTAAGTGGTGGTGGAAGTAAGGCAGAAGTGATCTTCGGCAGTGATTCAAGTTAAAATATCACACACACCCCCTTTTTTTTCATCGTTGCCATGCATTTAGTTATGAATCCACAGACTTAGGTATCCAATATTTAGTAGACTAGTTGCTTAAGACACTGAATTCTAAAGAGTGATTCTGTGGATATTGAAATCCAGCTGTCTTGCTTTGTATTCATTAGCGAGCACTTATTGGACTGTATCATTTCAGGCTTCTATTCTTTTATCTGTATTGGATCTTGCATAAGAATTTGTGTTTCGTGCTGCCCAACCTGGTGACCTGTCTGATAGTAACCTGATAGTGATTAGTGTCAGTGACTCCAGAATAAGAAGTTAGTCTTCTAAAAGTTACAGTATACTCTCCTCATCATTTTGCGAAATAAATATAATTATATACGTGCATGTTGTTTTATGGAGACCAGCGAAAATTATTTCCTAGCTCTAGTTATATGGGGAGAAGGGAGTTGAAATGTGAATTCTAAGGTTAATTGAGTATCTTTTTTTTCCTTTTTTTTTTTTTTTCTTATAGCTATCAAGTGGAAATCCTGTGTATGAGAAATTCTATCGACAGGTATGTATGTTCTTGTTGAGAAAACAGACTTTATTTAACATAAAAGAATATTCACAAGAAAAGACAAGGAACTTGCTTTTCTCCATGATAGATTTCCTAGCTCCGTGAGTCACTGAGTTGGATAATCTTTGCCACACACCTGTCTCTCTTCTTGGTTGCAGTTGCTTAGTCACTGGTACGAAACAAAAAGGTGGATGAAGAAAGGGAGTTATAGCAAAAGCGTGATCCAGCTTCTGAAGTCAGTTAGCATCTTGCATCCATTGGCTTGTACAGCCTAGTGACTTTGGAGTATTGTTGTCTGGCAGACTTAGCAGTTTATCACAGGGATTCCTTGAACCTGATGTTACTATTAGTAATGTGTCAGTGGATTTGTTTTCCACGGAACTAGTCTTCTGACTTGCTCAGCCAAAAGCTTTTTCTCTCTTAAAAAGTAGCTTTGGAATGTACTGTCTAAACACTCTCAGTTGGACATGATGACTTTTTCCTTCTCCTCCTTTGTATAAGATGTCAGCTTTCAGAATAGCAGTTTTAGAAAGACATTTCCCTTTTTCTTATAGTATTTTCTTATAGTATTAGCAGAGCGTGTCTTGTTTCTTTCATACTAGAAGTGCTTAAGAGCATTCTGTACAAATGAAGAATAAATTCATCACCTGAAATAGCATTGATGCTTCTTACTCCTCCAGTTTTATCATAAACTTAGTCATTCATTTTACACAGTAGGTATTGTGGAATTAAAAATAAACGCAGCTGATACTATGTTACTCTGCTGTTGCTGAAAGAGATTCTCACAGTGGCTATGTTCACCTGAGTATTCTTTGCTAGAGCTTTTTGAGAGCTTCTTTAATGAGTCTGCATCAATTTGAAAGTTGGTTTGTGATGCACGTTGGCTTTTTTTTCTACCCCCAGGTTGACTCTGCTAATACTGGGAGAGTGTTAGCTTCTGATGCAGCTGTTTTCTTGAAGAAATCTGGATTGACAGACTTGGTACTTGGAAAGGTATTTAATGACATATATTTAATTATCCTGTCTCTTGCTTCAGGCAATGTCCTCTGTAAATTAAAATACTTGGAAAGGTATGGCAGGGTACATGGGATACATGATCTTCCTTAATGTGTTTTCAGTAGTGCTATTTAATAGTTTCAAACTTTGGTACCTGTGTTTCTTCTACTGTATATGTTACTTGTGATGGAAATTAAAATAGCATTTAAATTTGCTGCCGCAAATAATTGCTGTAGTAAAAGTTAAGAACTGAACTTCCATCTGAGAATTAGATTGCTTTTAAAGTGAGTGAGAACATGCCAGCTTCCTCTTAGTGTTTTGGAATACCTTTGACTATTGTTTTTATGTTTTAGATTTGGGACTTAGCTGATACTGATAGCAAAGGAATCTTGAACAAACAGGTATGATTGTGTGATGAATGAGGTTACTCTAACTGCTAGCAAACCTTGCAATAAGACAAACGTTAACATTTCTAGTTCAGGAAGGCAGTTCTTCTAATAGGATTTTTTTTTTCTGGTATGTACTCCCCATTTCATTGTAAGCTACAGTAAATGCAAGGCCCTTCAGCTACCTCATCTGTTTCTCTTCAAGTCATAAAATGAGCTGCTGTGTATATATGCAGTACAAAAGAGGAATAATTTAAGGTCTAATGTACTGTATTTACTATTAAGGTAATTTTTCCTCTTAATCTTGAGGGAAAAAAATGCAGAAATTAAAATTTTATAAAATTTTCATCCCTATTTATCTTATTTTGTTGGATTCCACATTGGTGCATTGTGTTTGGGCTTGTTCCTTCAAAGCTGCAGCTGTGAGAAGTATGTCAATCAGGCATACATATCAGCAGTGCATATAGTGTGATCTGCTGAAAAGCTCTGATGTGATATTGCTGTTTGATGGTTTGAAGTGCCTTTACTTAAATAATGGCCTGCAGAGAGTTAGTTGCTTTAGTCCACGGTAAGAAGAGGTGCTTGTAGCATTTATGAAACAAATCTTTCATCAACCTTCCAATTTGGTTCATCTCTTTTATATGCTGTACATTTCTTCTCTTCTCCACTGTCAACTGCCACCTTTGGGGTTAACTCATTTCCTTCAAGATAAACGGCTATACTTGCTGCTTCAGTTTCTTACTTCTCTATCATAGAAGAACTGAGTGCAGAGAGCTGATTATACTAGTCAGGAAGCTACTAAATGCATGGAGCTAGTAATTACAAGTCTTACCTCAATGGAAGAATTCGGTGTTTTTTGACTGCTGCTATCATTTTGTGACTCCTGCTCTTCCGAGCTGTCTGTGACCCTTGTATGTATAACTACCAGAAAACCCCTTAATTCCTGCTCTTGTATATTTTCATGTAATACAACTGTTACAATTTTATTTTTCCTTTAGGAATTTTTTGTAGCTTTACGACTTGTAGCATGTGCACAGAATGGATTGGATGTTTCCCTGAGTAGTCTTAATTTGCCTGTTCCTCCACCAAGATTTGTAAGATTTTATTTTATGTTTAATATACATATCGACTAATTAATAAGAAGCTTTGAAGTTAACAATTAGGAAAGCTTATTACAAATACCAAATATTTCTGAAAAAGATGCACATGAAATAGGGGAGGGGAAAACAAGGAAATGTGGAATTAGAATAAGGTGCTACATTTTCTAGAGGGGTTATAAATGTGAAATGATGTGAAATTGGAACATTTATGGTGCTTGTTCTATTAATGCTGTCCTTAATGGAAGAAAGGTTTTAAATTTCTTACTGTAAATCTTTAAAATGCTTTGAGAAGCAATGACTTCTCAAATCAGGCAATAGTTTTGAAAGCTTGGAACTGTTTTTTAAAGTGGGTTTTCTGTTTTTTTTTTCTCTTCATTAGACCGATACTAGCAGTCCTTTGCTGCTCAGTGGAACAGCATCAAGTGATATACCGTGGGCCGTTAAGGTAAAAGAAATATCATGCTACTACCTAGAACAGTCATACAGTTTGTAAGGAAACAAAATTCTGAGAAGAACATGGTCCTGCTAGCTATCATTCATTAAGTATGATAAATCGACCGTCCCTTTAAATCTGTAATTTGGCGAGTAGACCTAATTAGTGTGGAGTTGGGGGAGGGGTGAAACCACTTGGGGAATCTTGGGAAGAAACATGATTTATTGAGAATAGTTACTCGAAGGCATGAAAATAAATGAGGACTAAATCTCAATGGATTTTGTGTAAGTCTCTGACTTAACAAAATAAAATAAAGGGGGAGGGGGGAGAGGGAAATGTAATTTCTGTGTATCAGGAACGTCCATGTATACCTTTCTCACTGCAGTTTTGACAAAAGTAAGTCAATATTTTTGAAATACCTAATGCTTTGTAGACTGAAAGTGTGACTGTTTCCGTAAGTAATATTTTTCTTCTGTTCCTGCAGCCTGAAGACAAGGCCAAGTATGATGCTATTTTTGACAGCTTAAATCCTATTAATGGTCTGCTGTCAGGAGATAAAGTGAAACCTGTACTCCTGAACTCAAAACTGCCAGTGGATATCTTAGGACGAGTAAGAATAGCTTTTTATTATTACTTATCAATTAGTTGTTAATTCACAGATAACAACTGTGCTACACTCATTGTTATCTGTTTCTCAAATCCTGTGTTTGTAGTAATATGCCTAATTACTGAATATTGTCATATGGAATGACCACACGTGTAATTGTTAAACTGTAATTTTTTTCTTTGATATTTTGATAGATTACCTCTTATTATACTGAATTAGTTTTGTGTTTGCTTTAACACTTTGTTCAGGACAGAATTCCATTAGTGCTTTGATTTCAGACTCTTCCTTTGCATGGTCTGCATGAATGTATATCACTTAGTGAAAACTGCTGTTAGATTAGCAGGACTTTAAAAAAACAAATGTGAGACAGTCTCCTTCCACTATATCTAATGATATAAAAAGGCGAACACTACAGTTTAGGCAAATATCCCTATATTCTTCTTTTTATTGGTAGGTGTGGGAATTGAGTGATATTGACCGAGATGGAATGTTGGATCGCGATGAATTTGCAGTTGTAAGTATCCTGTATGTCTCAGAATTTTGAAAGTTGAATGACAGAGGCTTAAAATAAATGAATTGTATGTTAGATTCTAACTGTGCAGTCTTATTTATTGCCTTTAGTCAAAGGCTTTAATCAGATTTTACTACTAAATTAACATCAGTTTATTGCGTGTATCATTACACAGCAATAACTTTCCCTCTGGCTTAAATGAAATATGAAGAGATGCTACAAAGATATTTCTTAACCAATTCTTTCTCCTCCTCCTCTTCTCACTCATGTGTTTCTTTGTGTGTGTGTATATGTGTTCAGGCCATGTTCTTGGTGTACTGCGCGTTGGAGAAAGAACCAGTGCCAATGTCCTTACCTGCAGCTTTGGTGCCATTATCCAAGAGAAAACCTATTAGTGTTCCAGGAGCAATGCCACTAATTCCTTCTTCAGCATCTTCCAAAGATTCTCATCAGTCCTTACCACCTGTAGGCATTTTAGCTGCCAAAACACCATTAACGCAGGTATAACTCTGAAGGAAATCGGGGTGAAAGGATTTGTTCTTACTGTTGTTTTTTGGGTTCTGCCTATATGAAGTGTCCTGATAGACATTTTTAATTTCCTCCTCCTTGTCCTATTGATAAAATCAAAGAGGCTGATTGGAAGACCAGATTAAGAGAAAAGATAATACAAAATTTCTTCAGATGTCTTAAAATGTGAACAGTTGGATAAAAGTATATTATTTAGTGAAGATTTTGAAGATATTTTAAAAATAAATTGCTTCAAAGCATCTAGCTCAACCTGAAGACTAGAACACCAAGAAAACAGTTTGGTCCAAGTGTGCATAGGCAGAATGTATGTTCTGACTGAATACTGGTTTGCATATGGATAGTTGTAATAGGAGTGTGTATGTACTTACATGTTGTGCATGCAAGCAGTTTGTAGAAGACGTTAATGAAAAGAGTAGATAAATGCAAGCTATGGAAAAGAAGATGAGAAAAGGTCTAGTGTGTCCACTGAAATAAATGAGATCTGGTGCTTGTTCTGGATGTAGTCACTGAGAAACTTAAACAGAAAAGGATCTTACTGAAATCTGATTATTCCCAAATACTAGATTCCAAAACATAATATACTGGTTATATTTGAAAACGAATGTCGAGAAGGGAATCTGAGATGAGAGCTGAAGTGCTTAAAGTGTAAGATGCTGCTTGGGTGCTTATATTTGAGTAATCAACAGAAAACTGGCACCTCAGGTCTGATGGTTCCAAGACCATCTGACAGTTTACTCGACTGACTGGGTAGTGTACGTATTGCAAAGCAGCGCATTCTGGATCAGTGTCTTGGTGTATGTTTTCCTTTATACAGCACCATTTGGGATTTGTATATCAAGTGTCTTTATACACTTAAATTGGTGTCCATAAGCATGCATGTATGCAGAAGCTGAAGCAGTTTTCGCTCATCCTCCCACCATCTTCATACAGTAAAGAGTATGGTATTTAGAAAAATTGCTGAAGTAAGAAATATGGCTGTAACTCCTATCTTCACCTTGGTAAGAACTTCAAACCTACAATTTAGAATGCCCCAGCTGTTAACTCTGAGCTTGACCAGTTCTTCAGTCCTTCCAGCTAAAGCTCTCCAGCTGCATGAAGAGGAATGTAGCTGAAGGAGCCAGACTGTGAGTACAGTGGTGAGACCAAAACCCCATGCTAGGAGGAGATCTGGCCCCCAGGGAATACTTCTATTGCATAAGCAAAGTAGAGCAGTATCAGCCAACTGTGGTCATTCCCTGATACCAGTGTTCCTGATTCTGGAGTGTTTTACAGATGCATATATATGTTTATTTTTGATTATAAAAGTGATTCATAAACTAGGCACCTTTATCACTTTTAAAATCTGTGCTGTAGTCCTTGAATTATGTGACTCTGAATGTATACAACTGTCTTAAAACAGAGCTGTCTTTATCTTGGTATTGTGGGTTTTTTTTTCCCTCTACCCCTTCCTCTCCCTTCCCTTCTAGTGGGTTGTATCGCCTGCAGACAAAATTAAGTATGATGAGATCTTTGTGAAAACTGACAAGGACATGGATGGATTTGTGTCAGGTGTGGAAGCCAGAGAACTATTCTTGAAGACAGGACTGCCTTCTGCTCTGCTTGCACATATCTGGTAGGGATTATTTTTCCACGACAGCTGTTTAGACAACGGGGTGGTTCTTGCTCTTTCCTAGCACTTTTTGTGAAAAGTGCTATGTTGACGTTTATGAAAAATGAGAGCTATTTTCAGATACAATAACATAGTGTCTGTATTAGCAGTGATAACTTAATTTGCTTCTACTTTTGGGTATTTTAGAAATGGGGAAAATAGGTTAATGCCACGTGCTATTTCCTAGCTAGAGGAGATAAAGAGTTTGAAGAGATGGCTGCAAACAAATGCTGCATTTAGCTAAATACCTCTGTTTAAAGCACCATAATGTTGCTGTGTATTTGAACACTGATACTGTCCATTTGAGAGTTATCTGTATGAAATTCTTGGCATTCAAGACTCAGGGCTCATCTAATTCTGTGAATCATTTCATTCATTGTAGCTGGTATATTATAGCCTGTAGTGACACCTACTGTGTAGTGGTATTTTTTCTAATTTTTCCCCACTGTAAGCTATTGCATGGCACTCCGACAGCAAAAACACAGTCTTTTTTCAAAGTATGGTTAATATAATTCAAGAAGTCTAGGAAAATGAAATAAACTGGTGTTGGCTGTGATAAGTTCTTTAAGTTCCAACTCGTAGGCCTAGTTCTGCATTTTACCAGATTAATAGTTATTCTAACAGAGCCATGAAACTTTGCACAAGAGGAGAAAGTGTTTGTGAATATTTCGGTATTTATTACTGTGGTTCATTCGTGTATTGCATTATTTTTAATAGAGGAGATACACCGTAGCAATTTTCACAATTCTAAGTGAAAGAGTATAACATGAAGAGTTGAACTTGTGGAAATGAAGATTTATTTCATGTGCATCTCTGTACAGGGCTCTGTGTGACACAAAGGACTGTGGAAAGCTTTCCAAGGAACAGTTTGCTTTGGCTTTCTACTTAATTAATCAGAAATTAACAAAGGGCATTGATCCACCTCAAGTTCTGACTCCAGAGATGATTCCACCTTCAGACAGGAGTGTCACATTACAGAAGGTAAGGGTGGGTTTTGCATGCTTGATATAAATTTCAAAGGCTGCACAGGAGGCACTTCAAGCACTGGGGAACCTTAAATCATAATGACAGGAAGAAAACAAGTATTAATTACAAGGAAGTGACAAAACACTGCTCCATTCATGTTTTGTAATGAAGATGTCATTTATTACACCTGCCAACCAAGCAGAGAGATCTTATGTTGAGAAAGCATTATTTTGTATCTCAAAAGAATGATCTTTTTCCTGTCTAAAGAAATCTTAGTTTGCATCTGAAGTAACACACACAAGTTCTATGTTTTTGTCCTAATGTGTTTTTCAATTATCTTTTACATTTCTTTTTTTCAGTAACTCTCAAAATGTGAACTAAATAAAGTTTATGTACTTAAAGTTTAAAAAGTAAATATTCACCATTTTATTCTTCTCAGATAGTTTAAATGTCTTGACAGCCTGTTGATTGCCATCTGTCCTAATCCAGCAGTAGACTATACCTCAGTAGTTCAAATTATGTTTATCGGAATGGCAGAAGTCATAGCAAGTTCTTACTTGTTTTACACATCATAGAGTCTTATGTTGGTTACCTTTTCTTGGTTGTGCAAAACATTGACCCGAATCTATGCTTTCTTGAACAGAATGAAAAATCAGCAACTGAAAAATTAGAAACTCAAAATTTGGCACTACTTTTGAGTTTCTTTAACTGGAATCTTATTTCTTTTTTACATTCTGTTTTTAAAAAGTAATTGCTTTATTTGCAACTCTACTAATCTTTTTTGTATGTTTGCTTTCCTTTCTATGTCTCTTTTCTAGTTTGGACTGTTTTTTCCATTCTGCACCACTCTGCTTTCCATCCTTATTATTCTGTCAGTTTGTTAACTCTGCTTTCTCAAGGTTAGAGAATCTTTGCTTTTCTAATATTTACTGTCTGTTGGTTTGATAATGAGCATCCTTCTAAAACTCTTAAATAACCACTGAAACAGTGCAGCACTTTTCTGAAGCGTCACAACTTTGTTGCAGTCTCAAATTGTTACTGGTTTCCAGTGTTATTCATCTGGAAGAATATCAAGGTGCTTTGCAAGTCTGAACTAACACAGTGTATGTAATTCACTCTTGCATAGAAAATGGTTTCTGGAGTAGATCTCTGTGGGTGTTACATGTTGGCTACATTGCTTAAGTTTACAAAAGAAAGTGGTTTTTATTACCTGTTGAAATTGTTGGGGAAGTGATGACAGTTGTACAACAGTGTACAACTGGGCTACAACAGTCCTTAAAAACAAACAAAAAATTAGAACTGATATCCATGTTATTACAGACTATGCTTCAGAAAATGTAGTGGTCAGAACACTTTAGATGCAGTCACCGTTGGTTATTGCTATTCTGTGTATGTTGTCTTCACAGAACTCTTAAAGACATTAGTTGAATTTTGCAGTGATTTTGCGTTGCTAACGTAAAATATAGGAGTAAAAGTATTATGAAAGAAGGTAAGAAATATCTTTTAGTTCGCTGTATAATTCCTTACCCAGAACTCATTTTACCAGATGAGCTAAAGGCTTAGCTCATTCTGGGATTTTCCAAAATATCGTAGTGGATATGGAAGAACTTTATTGCTCAAGAACTGTACAAAAGGATAAGTAATGGTGGGCAGAAGTAGGCCTTATTTTTTTTGTATTTCTTGAAGTGATGTGGCTTAATTAATAAAAACAGGTAGGCTTCCTCTTCTGGTTTACCAGTACAAGTGTAGAAGCAGAAATATCAGTAACCATGACGCTAATGTGTTATGTTTTTGAAGTATAGAAAGCTAACTTGCAACCCTTTGTGGTAGGTGTTCAGAAATCACGTGCGTGTATATTGCTGTTCTCTAAAGTTTGGTGTCCTTACAGTATTTCATCACCACAATAGAGTAACTTCTGTTTCTATTCTGAGATTTGAATGCAGATCCCAAAAATGGGAAAGAGCAGCAGCTGTCTAGTATTTGTTGCTATGTTCCTTTACCTAAAGCTTTCTGTAGTCACAAAACCAGTTCTTGCATTACCAGCTGTAAAACTTAGACTTGCATTCAAGTTCCTTTATGGAAGTGTGTCTAGAATTAACTTTTATTAATATTTTGAGTTTAAAAATTTGAAGTGTTGCTTGCATGTGTGTTGTTGTGTGTGTTAAATGGCAGCAAATAATTCCAACTTCTGTCTCCTGTAAACTTGTGTAATAAAGCTAAAAATGGCCTTTGTGGACTGTGTCCCTCCCCCAAGTTCTCCCGAAGAATTGAAAAAACAATGGTGCTACATTTTGTTCAAATTTGATGCTAGAGTTACCATTAGAAAAGAAAGTCCAGAAAGATTTTGTACTTGTGGTGAGTACCACCATATTTAGGACGAAAGAATGATTTCCTCATTGGAACACCGTGAGCAACACGGCAAAACTCCTGTGTAATTCTTGAAAATAGGATTGAACTTCATAGCTATTTTTCCAGTCAGAGAAAGTGTACACTAACCAGTTTAAGAATAGCGATATGTTTTTTTTAATTCTCACTTTGTGTCATTTGCTCTAAGAAGAATATGCGTGAATAATCTGTAATTGTGCTGAATAATAATTTCTGCCACTGCATGCTCAGATTTACTGGTTAGGTTTTTGGTTGACTAAAGATTTCTTACTTTTTTCCCTAGTATGAATAAGTAAGTAGTTAATAGTATCTTGAAATTCATCTTCAGAGAAAGATAAATCTTTTTCTGCAGAATTTAAAGTTTGTTATTTTTGAGATATCATCAGCTGAGTGTTTACACTTGCCCTCTAAACTTCTGGTTTTTGTCCCAGATAACTTGTCCCAGAAGCTTGAAGGAATATATGTATTATGAAATGTAGTTACTGTGTCTATGGCTTCCTAAATACGCATGTGTTTTGTTCAGGCATAATTGGACATTTACAGTATTGGTTAATTTGTGTCCTTAAAACTTGTTCCCTAGTCGTTTGTGTAAATTCATAAATGTATACATAATTTGTGTTATAGTAGTTGCCTTATTATGAAGTTCTAAGAAAGTAAGAACTCATGGGCATAAATTATCTATGATTATCTATTATCAAAGTTTCAGTCAGTACTTTGGAGATTTGTGTTAACCTACAAGATACGGCCTAAAGCATTGCAAACAAAATGTTCTTACTTTGCTTCAGGAAGATCAGCAAAGTGAGGAAATATGTACATCAGCAGTAAATAAACCAAACCAGTTTTAAATGAGAGATAGGAAACCTGCTAAACATTAACCATAAAATGAATTTAATTTTAGAACTAGACTCTTCTTGTATGGGTAGGTGTGCTTTTGTGGAAAACATGCCTTCAAGAATTTACAGGAGACAAACTTGTTTTGTATTACTGGATTCATTGGGTGTACGGCGTATTCTATCAGTGTAGCAGCTGGACTTTTTTGTGTTTGTTTGTTTTTAAGATGGAAGATTTGTAATGCTACAAACAGTTGTTACTTTTGTGTTTCATTGGTGGTAGATGTCAGACTGCATAAACAAACTTTTTTTTCTTTCAGAGTGCTCAAGGACTGAATTCTGTAGCAGATTTTTCTGCCATTAAAGAGCTTGATACATTAAACAATGAAATAGTAGACCTACAGAGGTAGGTAAAGAAAAAATGTTTGGTTGTTTCACTTGCTCTTTGCTTTTTTTTTTTTCCTTAAAAACAAACAAAAAACCAATGCATTAGAGAAAATCAGAAGGTAATATAGTCTGTTATCAATGGTAAACAGATTGATAAATTTATTCCAATGATGTTTAACCCTTCTATTCTTTGTTGACTCAGATGACTGCATTTAGTAACAGCAAGACTGAAAATTCTGTCTGTGTTCACTTCTGGGCACATTTTGGAGAGCTGCATCTCCTAGCATCCAGGGATCCAAATATTCTCTTTTGTTCATCTTTATTGCCAGATGAGAATACAGGAGATCTTTAGGGAACTAGAACACGTTAGTATACGATGCCTTTGATTTGTAGAGCGAATTCTAGGGCCATTTCCTAGTGAGGCTGGGAATTGAGTCAGGAAGGCTCAAGAAGGATATAGGGTAGAGAGTCAGAAGATGGCAGTTTACATAAGGACTTACATAAATCAGCTAGAATTTTTGTGGTGGTAAAAATAGACAACCTTGCCTTCTGTCTTGTGAAATTAACTTTTGCACTGTAAAAACTGTTTAAATTAGAGGTAGATAGATGCTTGCTTTCCAAAAATTGTTTCTGTGCTGCTGCTGATGATTTCAGGTCGCTGAGAAAATCAAGTTCATATATGCTGTATAATCTTTGCCACACTCTCAAGTCACAGCAGATATTCTTCTTCAGTGATTTTTGAGACAATTGTAAGTGCACTGTAAGTTCATTCTATCAAAAACAGTCAGTTAAGGTGCATTGCCATGATGACAAAATGTCTTATGTCACTTGCAGGAATGTTTTAATTTGTCACTATGTCTAAGCATAGCTGATTTCCTAAACAGATGAATGTTTTCCCACTTGAACTGCTTGTTTCTCCCACTAACTCCTCACTTATATGTACCCTGGCTTCTTCTGTTCTTTCTTAAGTTGTATTAATACCAATTTTGGACTTAGACATTTATTAATGAAAAATTGGATTTGCAACTTTATGTATTTGTTGTTAGAAGGAAATAAATTGTTTGAGTGTGAATTTTTAGATAAAGGTGTATTTTTTTATTATTATTATTTTTTTTTACCAAGTGTGCTTGCAGCCTAACATTCAAGCCATTTATTGTGTTCTGCTTTTTCTTTTTCACTGTGATGTATGAAGGAGCCCCATGGCCTTTGGGAAGTTGTTGCTTCCACTTCTTCAGTGGGAATTTATTTATTTGGGTCATGTCTGATTGTTGGAGATATTATGGGGCAATTATTATAATGTTTTCAGTTTTAGAAAGTAGAAAGTTACTTTGTGATTTATAGGCCTAGAATAGAATTGCATTTCTAATTGATTAATTTTGATTACTTAGCAATCATTTAGCTACTGTAAAAGAGTTATTTTGCTAGCAGAAATGTTGCTCTTCTGTATCTCACCTGAAGTAGAGGTGGCAGTACTGGGCAACACATCGGTCTTTGTGGTAAGTTAAGGACATTTTTCATCTCTTGGGAACTCTGCATTTCAGATATAACTGGTTAAGTATACTTTCAGTCTTAATAGTTACCATATTAAAATGTCATCTGAACAATTTTGTTCATTATTAAACAACTCAAATTGTTTAATGATTAAACTTGATATGCAATAATTCTAATCCACTAGTTGTGGTGTATCAATGAGAGCTGCATTGCTGAGAACCATTAGTAGAAATTGAATCTGTTTTTGAAGTATCCATTTAAAATAAACAAACAAAGTAACCAACCAAAGGAACTCCCTCAAATAATGAAAAGAATGACAGTGTTGTGAAAATGCAGTTTGTTGAAAGACTGATTAAAGAATGCAGAAGCCGTGTGTTTGTGTAGGAAAACGTCTGGTAACCAAGGGCATTTTATTCTAATTTGATGAAAATGTAAGATGAGAAAATGGAGCATGAGGATCAGACGAGAAATAAAACAATCTACACCTATTAGTAGGGATAATTCCCCTCTGGTAGAGCAAATGCCTTACCTAGGGATGTTATGGACTCTGCATCGTTTTGAGCCTGCCAGCAGTACTGCTTTTTTCAGAAGACTTGTGAATTCTATTTTGGTTACACTATATTTTTGGAAAGTTATTTCTGTATCTTTTTTGATCAGCGTAGTGGGAAGTCAGACCAGATGTTCTTAATATCTTCTTTGAGCCATAAAGCCTTTTTCTTCACCCGGCAAACCCTGCTTTCTTTTTGTGCATTAAAGCTAGCTGAGGGCCAGGACCAGGTCTACGAGTGGCCACGTATCACTTTTTGTGGAAAAAGAACTGATCTGTTGATAATTTTTCATTTTTAACTTGTGTTGTTCTGATTGTTAGCGTTCAGGAAGTGAGGCCAGGATTGTTTCATAGATGGCTTAAATGGCACGACTGACATGGGCCTGCTCAGCCCTCAGCTGTTGCAAACGTTTCCAGTGTGCTGGTTCCCATTCTTAAATAATACTCCATTCACAAATGGCAAAGCTTCTGGATTTACTGATGTTGTTTGTTTTGTACATCTAAGTATGTGTGTTAGGTTGTTCTTCTGTTGCTTGTTTGTTTTCAATGATTATTTTTCATTTATTTAACTAAAAGACCTGACCTGGCTGCTATTAAGCTACCTAGGGAAATTGCATTGCTTTCCTAAAGGGGGTTTGAGTTGATTACAAGTGTTACTTATTGTCAAGGCCATAGGTGTGTGTTTTTGTGTTTCCAAGTGCTGTGCTGTGGGACTGTATGATCTGAGTAATCTGTCATATCCAGTTGTACAATTTGGTTACTTGTTGGTTCTTTCAGTTGCTAAACATTCCTGCAGGGGTATACCAGATAGACCTTAAAAGAAGTGGAGGCATTCAGAAGAATTATTAAATTGAGTAGGTCTGTGTTATCTTTATTTGAAACAAAAGCACATTACTCAGGGTGGGGAGCAGGGAGGGTTGTTGCATTGTTCAGCCTATATACACTTAGCTTGTTTTCCTTTGTCTGAGGCTACTGCCTAAGCTTTTCTTGTTCTGCTTGACAATAATTCTTTCACTTGATTTTTTTTTTCCATTCATTGTGTTGTGATCTGACCAGTGTAAGCTGGCTGTGAGTGGGTATTGTGGCCTGTTGCTTGCTTAGTGTAGTCCAGATTGCAAGACTTTGGTACCAGACCTCTGGTGAAATGAAAGGAAAGTGGGTTTCTTTTCTGATGATCTCTTCAGGCCTATCAGTGACAATAATTTGGGAAGGTTATATACAAAGGCATATGTGCATGCTTGCATTTTATTTCCTGCTCAGTTTTTCATACCCAAGCTGGAAAAATAACAAAACAGCTATTTGTTTATCTAGTCAATTAATCTGTCTTTTATCTTCAATTAGAATAATATTCCTGAACACTTACGTTTGATAAGTGTCTGAGGGCTCAGTGGAATTTTTCAACTTCCCTTCTGTTGAGAGCTGTGAAAGTGTTTTGAGATTGAGACCATTTATTTATGGAAAGTTATTAAAGACAGAAGTTGACAGGACTTGTTTCAATTCTGTATTGTGATGCTTTAAATATCTAAGTACAGCTGTGCAACAAATACTAGTTTACTGAGCTAGAAAAGTGTACTAGTTTCGAAGGAAACAGTACATTTGTGTAGAATTTCCATAATAGTTTTTTTTCTGATGAATAGGAAGTTTCATGGAAAGTTCACACGTAAGAAAATAGCTACGTTTGTTCCTCAGGGTCCCTCCTTCCACATCTTTCTATTTTCCTCCATGTAAAGCTCTCCTTTAAGCACTTTCAGCAAGTTAATCAGATACTGAGGTAAACAATAATTGAACGTGATACACAGTGATAATTTTTCTGGCAGAATGTTCACAAGACCTGTGATGTCTGATTTTTTTCGTCTTCCACTGTATGTGGTTTAGCAATAAACAAGCATAGCTTAGGCTGAATAAAGACAACTTTCTCAGCAGAAATGCCCCTTTTTACTTTGGAAACTGAAGTTCTTATTAGAGAGGAATAAACAATAAGATTAATAGTTTGGGATTGATTACCCGTTCTGCTGCTATTAAAATGTGAAGTTAGCTTAATTTTAATGTGTACTAGTAATATCATTTGATAGCTTTTCCCTAAGATAATTTATTTAGAACTGTTAGAATTTGAGCAATGATGATGCACTAATCTTCAGTGTACATAGTCATTTTAATGGAATTCTTTATAAACTTGCATATTTGTATATAAAAGCTATTATTAAAATTGCAAAG
The DNA here is from genome assembly GCA_013399175.1 of Odontophorus gujanensis. Taxonomy (NCBI): domain Eukaryota; kingdom Metazoa; phylum Chordata; class Aves; order Galliformes; family Odontophoridae; genus Odontophorus; species Odontophorus gujanensis. The sequence continues at coordinate 166,795 of VXAB01010208.1, forward strand.
CCTGCCCTTCTGCTTTTCTGCATCTGTTAAAGGAGAAAAGATTGCATATACTGTCTAGGGATAAATTCTTTTTTTAAATGAACACTTTCGTGTTGTGTGGCTTTTTCCTTTCTTAAAGCTGTTGTTATCTCAGGCAGACAAGAATTTACAGATGGTAATTCCTCTGTCATCAGCAGTCACTTTTAAGCTTGCATAAATGTCTGTAGGGAGAGACTTGATATGACGCAGCAAATAACTATATATGGAGTCTGTTAAGCATATACTGATTACAGCAAGCTACCTTTTCTTCTTGTGACTGATCTTACCAACAAATTTATCTAAAATATGATAGTCAAGGTTAATAATCTGCTAGGTTGGCCTCCTGAAAATGCTTTTAGCTGCTGTTAGCATAGGAATTACTGTATTTGCAGGGGTTAACAGATGGAATCTGATGCAATCCCTCCCACTTTTCCCAGCAGTTTTCATTAGACAAGCGCTCCATAGCAACAGTGAGATCACTGAAGACAGTATTTCATTGATTTTTCCCTCCCGCCCCCTTCCATTTTTGAGCCATTCTTATCACTAAAGTGCAGTTGGGTGAAAAGGCATCTTTTTTTTCTTTTTAATGCAGAAGGCTTATGTGGGCTTCTGTCTTGTGAATTATTTGGAAAGCAGAAATCCTTTAGATCTTTTGTGTTTAATGTTTCACTATGTATTTGAAGAGAGATACAGGTTTAGGAGGCTGGATAACTGTACCTGCTGTAGCTGATGTTCTTAAGTATTCTTGCATTGTTTGCTGGTCTTCTAGGGAAAAGAATAATGTAGAGCAAGACCTGAAGGAGAAAGAAGATACCATCAAACGGAGGACAAGTGAGGTCCAGGTAAATAAGACAGAATTATTGCTCTGATATCTGATATTGCGCCATGTGATGCTTTATTGGCAATGAGATTACTGGATCTTTAGATCACGTCGCTTACACTGAGTGGTGGCTAAGAAAAAGAATGTACACTGAAATAAAATTGGTATATGAACGTGGATTAGTAGGGTTTTGCATCTTTATATAAATGTCTGAGCTCTTTGGATATGTAATCTGCATTGAGTTTTAAATGAAAAATATTCAAAGTAATAGATTTTCTTTTAAGCAGGGCTGTCTGATATTTACTAAAAACTGAACAAGGCACTGTAGTGTCACAAACTAGTAAACTTAAAGAGGCTGAATTAAAAGGACTTTTATATGAGGCTGTTTCTTAAAAGTCTCAGTAATTAACCAGCTTAAGATGAATGTTGCCTAAAATAAGTGAATTCTAAAGTAATTTATCTGATTTTTATTTAAAAGAATGTCATTGAACTTGGCATAATTTGAATAGAAAATTTGAATTTTGCAAGTGCCTTATGAATTTAAAATTACATAGTCAGCGTCAGTGTTTAGGGTGTTAACAGTATAACCTTGAATTAAATTCTGCAAAGCATATTTAAATTAAACTGTAAGGTGCAGAAGCAGCTGGCATTGCAACATTGATCAGATATAATACTGAAGTTTTTTTCTTATTTACATTTATTTCTGCATTTGTTTCTGGAATCTTTATTAGTCCAAATACACTATTTTATTAAGAGTAAATAGTATACATTTTTGCATTTTACTTTGTTTTGGGAGTTGGAAGGCTGGGAAAGAAAAGCCAGTGTTGCAAGCGCTGTGAGTCTTGTGCTTAGCTATTTAATATCCTTAAAGCCTAGATGATAATTAATAGTCTGACCTTTCAGAAGATAATCAGATGCTGGCCTGTTGGTCACAATGGCAGCCAGATTCAGCAGCTGCTGGAATGTGTACAGAAGTTGACCATTCCTGCAGTTCTGTCTGTGCATGCCATCATCATTCTCCTCTTAATCATGAAGAGGACCTTTTTTCACTGTCCGGAATTCTTATATATGTTTCTATTTGAGCACATATGGTGATTTTGTTAGTTTGTTCTGAAACTTACGTGTTCATATGAGGGTTGAGTTCTCTGCTGACTTTGTACAAGAGGTGTATGAAGGTAAATGAAACGCCTGAGTATTGTGAGGCCTAAAATGTTAGTGTTAGTGTGATCTTGTGTACATTTTATAGTCTTTGATAGTCAGCAGCATCAAAGAATCAATGAAATCATTGTGTCCAGAGCAGTTGTGTTCAAAAACAACAGTCTTAAATCTTTAACGTCTTAGTGATCACATAGGTATTTGTATCCTGCTAAATATAAGGAGTTCTCAGTCTGCAAAGAAGGAACAGTCTTACTGGCATGTCAGAGAAATGGGAAGCCATCGGGATCAAATGGAATATAACTCTTGCATTCATTTGAGCTAATGGCTCTCTGTCTCTGGTCTCCCTTGTTCCTTAACATTGGAGGACATGCATGTTTCATGAAACTTTCTAGAACTTCACAGAATAGTGGTGACAAAGAATATTTCTGCATCATGTTTATTTGTTTTTTCTGATGTTCTTATTCTAATGGTGATGTTTCTAAAGATGGTATGCACGCACTGCTTTGTAACCTGCCACTTTTGATAAGCTAATCTAGTGGCATCTCATGGAAGGGTTCATGATACCAGGATTATATCCACTAACATAAATTATAATCTCACAAAGGCTTGTGGTAGGTTGAACAGATATATATGGAGGAAGGGATAAAAAGGCATATACATTATTTTATAGGGAAAAATAGCTATACAAAAAGAGTCTGAGAGGCAGAGACAGAAAAAGTGTTGTAGAGAAAACGTAAAGATTAGAATATATCAGTTTGTTATTAAAATGCTATCAGAAATGATTAAAGACTTTTTTTTTCCATAAGAAGTAATGGGTAGAATAGCAAAAATTGAGAAACTAAGGCATCTTTGTAATTTATTCTGTGATGAAGTTTGCATTTTCGTATAAGTATCAGGGATAAGAAACAGATACAAGATGCTGTTCTTGGCAAAAGAGAGCTCAGTTTTACAGAGTTAATGTGTCACTAAAACACTATTTTTTGGCCACACAACAAGTATCATTTCAAAGCATCCCCCTGTGCTCTGATCACCAAGCTGCTCCTCTAGACACAGGGGTTGGTTGGAGCACAGAGTGCCTCAGCCACTATGCACTTGTCCAGGCTATGGGCTTTTGGCCACATTCCCAAGGCTCAGATCCTCCATCTAGCACTTTGTGTATGTATATGCTTTCTTAATGTACCTATAAAGACTCAGAAATAAATGGTGATTCTCCTGGCTTTCCCAACAGTGTTTGGGAAAGAATACCTAGAAATAAAATTCTATAGAATTCTACTGAGATGAAATCAAAAGGTCTTTTTCCAGTTTTAATTGGAATATTGAAACTTTGTGAAGAGATTTTTAGAACAAATACGTGGTACTCCTGAAAAACAAAACAAAACAACATAATTTATATTCACATCTATGTTTTTTTTCAAACATGTTTTGGAGATGTCAAGTACAGTCAGATCTTCACAGTGCTTCTCTACTGCTGTGGCTAGAACAGACATTGGGATTCAAGAAACACTAGCAAGATAGGAAGTCATCTATATTTAGCTCGTGTGTGTGACTGAAAGGAACTGTTACTTCCACCCCTCAACCTGGTTGCTTTTGTGAGTGTCAGATGGTATTTGCTTTTCGAAGTCATGAAAAAAACTGAATGGATCGGGACACTTTCCCAGTTATCCAAGTGACTAGTTGCTGTCAGAGCTTTTAGCATATATTGACTTATTTTCCATAACTCAGAAGTAAGTAATAAGTCATCTAGTCTGGCTGCTGTAGGTTAGTCGTAAAATTTAATTTGTTAATCCTTTTACTGGAGTTGATAACTGGATTTTGATTTTGTTTTTAAATAAAAGGGTCTGTGATATTTTATTAGGTAGACTTCTGATCATATTGGGGTTCCCCCATTTGTTTCTATCTCTTTTTGTCCTGGTTAACTGGAGTTGTTAACAGATACTCAATCATTCCTCCCCTTTTGAGAAAAATATAATAATAATTTAAAGGAATCACCTAAAAATGACAACAGGGTCTTACCTTAGAACAGAACAGCACAGGAATGCATGATCTGATCAGACTTTCATGTCAGCTTGTTTTCTTACTGTCCTTAATTTTCTTTCATCTCTATTCCTTTCTTTGTTGTTGTATCTGATTCTTTGTTCAATTACCTTTTTTTTTTTTTTTTTTAGAAAAGACTGCAGTCCTTTTGTAATAATCCTTTTTTGATCTCTGTGTTACTTCTTCCTCTTGACTTTGTCAGTTCTTGCTAAATTTTTGTCTTGATTTTTTTATTTTCCAATGTTATCTCTGCAGTTTGAAGTATAACCATCGTTGCTGAGGAATGAACTAATTATCATATGATGCTACTTTCTGCATCTTGTATTTTATTTACAGCTGTTCCCTAAAACAAAATGTGCCATGTTTTCATATATGGAACATGCATTTCTTACCAGGGCTGTTACTTGGGAAAAAAGAGTTGGGCTGATTTCAGCAAAAATTGAAGGCAGGGATAATCTTAAAGGAAGTGCATTTGGGCTAATAAGGCACTGCTTTTGTTCTTTACAATGCTACTAAAATGAATTTGTATTTTTGGATATGCGTTTATGAGGGGAAAATAATAGAATAAAGAAATTCTGATATTAAGGAACTCAATAAAATATATTGCTAAAATATAGAAGAGAGAATGTTGAAGCCTAAACAAGGATGACTTCTGGATTCAGAAAGGAAGCCTACCTCCCTCTGATTAAACAGTTCTAATCTCTGGAGGTATGATCTTCAGTATTTCAGTGAGATTTTAGTTTATTTTTAATGAAAGAAGCAGCAAATCAGCTGATTATTATTCTCTTAAGACTTGAGAACACTTGCTTGTGTGATGTGCAGTAAATGTTAGCCTTTGAAAGATAATATGTTGATGCTCTGAAATCTGACTGATCATTGCCACAATTTATACCATGAAATTTAGTCGGAGCTGGCAGAGAACAAAGGCAAATCAAGTCTGTTTTATTACAGGATCTACAAGATGAAGTAAAACGGGAGAGCAGTAATCTGCAAAAGCTGCAAGCTCAGAAACAGGAAGCACAGGAAATCCTTAATGATCTTGATGAGCAGAAGGCCAAGTTGGAAGAGCAACTTAATGATATCAGGCAGAAATGTGCAGAGGAGGCCCACTTGGTAAGGTCTAATGGCTTAAGCCCTTAAGAAGAAATGCTGCATTTTGAATAATGTGTGCTTGCAATGTGTTGTGGTTGTTGGGAAAAGGAGAAAAAAAGTTCAAGAATAAACAGCCTGAGTTTCAGGATTTTGTGACCAACAGAGAACAGGAGACATCACTAATTTCACTGACCTCTTTATGTCTCAGTGTGCCAGCAAATGCAGTGAGATACATTTGCACACAAATGAAGTTGTGTACGAACAAATAACACAGATGTATAATACAACGTTAAGTGTAACTAGAAACACTAATTACATGGACTGATTTCTTGGGAGTTTAAAAAAAAGAAAAATCATATTTTTTTTTCAAACATAAAATTTCAGGGTTGTCTTTGGTTTTTTTTTTTGGATCTTTCTTATAGAAATATCTGTATTGGTCAGGAAAACAGCCTGATCTCATTGGGACAAGGAGTAAATTAATCTTCTGTTTGAGTATGATCTGAAATCTCAGCAGGAGCTGGTCATAAATCTTCTGGTCATAAATCTTAGTTATTGCTGGATGTATTTGGAGGTGTGGGGGTATTTTTGGTGTGTTGTTGTTTTCCTAATTTGGTTTTGGAATACTTGTTTATGCTTTAGATTGCCATGTTGAAAGCTGAAATAACAAGTCAGGAGTCAAAGATTTCAGCATATGAGGATGAACTGACCAAAGCTCAAGAGGAGCTGAGTCGTCTGCAGCAAGAAACTGCAGAGCTTGAGCATTGCATAGAGTCTGGGAAGGCACAACTGGGACCTCTTCAGCAACATCTGCAAGATTCACAGCAGGAAATCAATTCAGTAAGGCATTGTGGAAGGGAAAGGAAAAAACAGGAAAAATATCAATAAAAAAAATAATTAAGAAAAAAAAGGAAAAAAGCAAAAGAGGAAAAGAATACTTTAACTGACAAACTTTGGTGTCATGTTTCATAAGGAGAAAATGTTTGGTTCTTTCTTTTCACAGTTTGCTGTACATTGCATTGCTTGCATAGAATGTATGTGTACAGTAGTTAGAATTCCTAAAGACTGACTCATGATGCTGAAAGTATTTCATTCTGTTTCTCCCAGTATTGATAATAAGCAGGAACTCATTGTAATTCATAAATAATTTGCCTTTATGTAATGAATGACTAATGAGTAGTGCCTCTTTAAATTCCTCATGTCCTGTAGTTATCCAGGTTTTCTTCTTCAGCCACAGCCTGAGCCACGATCTCACTGTTCTTAAATTGATGTGACGTTGGTTTGGAATTACTTATAACATTTACTTAGTGTACTGTTGAAGGAGGAAGGTGAATTTATGAGAGTATTGAGACTAGGTGCTGAGAAGCAGAGAGATTGCTGCATTGTTTTTTAAGAACAAAACTGTACTTTGTGCAGTCAGCAACTTATTACTTCAGTGAAGTGTTAGCCTGCATGCCTTCTCACTATTCTTCTCTCATTTCTTGCTGAAATAATAATTCCTGCGTTCTTAAGAATCTGCTTAGGAAGGTATATTTTGGATTTTTTAGGCTTCAAAAAGGAGGAAGATGCATGGAGGAAGATAACCTGTAATTTTTCTTGGAAGCTGAGAATTCTGATTAAGCAACCTTTTCCATTTGCGGAGTTTAAGGCAATTGCAAATGAGTAATGTAAGAGGGAATGAACAAAACAAAAACACCCGAAAACCCACACCCAGACAAAGCAGAAGGCTTTGCAAGTCTTAGGAGTTTGAGTGGAAACAAAACAAGTCTTTGATACTGCCACTGATTAGCAGTATGTGGTCTGTTTCCTTTGTGCAGAAGGTTCGCAGGTCTTCTACCATGTTATATCTCTTCTGGGTCAGATTTAGACTTTTCTATCAAATTTTATAGTTTTATTATACTTTATTTTGGAATATAAGAATTTGATACGTACTTTCCATCTTATATTTAAGGAGGGAGAGTTGTATACTAGTTTCCATGTGCTACTGTACTGATATACATGCATTATTTCTGTTTACAGGTGCAGACAAAACTTCTTGAGCTGAAAGAACTGGAAAGTAACCAATTTAGTTGGCACTCTCAGCCGCATAATGTACTTGTTAATGGAACTGCAGATCATTCCAGTCTTAGCAACAGCAGCAGTGAAACTGCTAACCTTAATGAGAATGCTGAAAGGGAAAGCATAGCTGAAGATGAACAAATAGACAATGTATCATCAGTGAGTAAAGTGTTTTGCCTCCTTGATCGTGATGCAATGCAGCTGTGAAGTTAGAATAAATAAAAAATGTATTAAGATTGATTATATTTTGTTTTTAAACATTTGCGAAGTGAACTTTCAGGATGTTGTTCTGAGGGAGTATTCCAAAGATTTCAAAATTGATAATCAGAAAAAGAGGCAACAGAATTCTTTTTGTGCATTTGTTTCCAAGGCTAAATGTCATAAATTGAAGAATAAAATTAATGTTAAAGAAGCACAGCTGTTTCCAACTGGTGCATCAGAAATAGAATGAGGAATAGTACAAAAATCTAAAAGCTGTCTTCTTAAATGTCTGGTGTTTTGAGTCTCAATTTATGGAACACTTCAGTGTGTTCAAAGTATGAACCTCTTGAGGTACCCTTTAGTATACTCTTACAACTGTTTGATACTTAAAATGCTATAAGTAGTGTAGTGTCCTGTTCACTTACACTGAATTGCTTTTGTCTTTACATAGACAAGAAATAGTTCTGAAACAACAGCAGCTGCTGCAGAAGAAGACAAAGAGACTCCAGCTGCAACTATTACCAGAAAAGTGAGTTTGTTCATATTTAGGGGAGGAAGAAGGGAATGTAAAAACAAATAAAAAATAAAATAAATAGGGCATGATGTCAGAAACACATTCATCTTACATAGCAGGTTGATTTTTACTGAGGAATTCTCTGGCTCTCTGTTGAATCCAAACTCATTTCAGCTTTAAGAAGTTATTAAATGATAATAGGATGAGATAAGTGTCTTAAACTTCGTACCTTTATTTGCTTCTGTCGTGTTCTTCAGGAGGATCCATTTGATTCTGAATCTCATCCATTGCCTGATATAGTGTCTGAAACAAGCTTAGAGTTCTTCCAGTCCGACCCTTTTGTTGGCAGTAAGTACTCTCTTCTCTCTAAGTGCAGATTTGCAGAAATGTATTTTGTATGAACAGAGATTAATCTTCTAGTCTCTATGGAATAAATGTTAAAGTACTTGAGTGACAAGAGTGTGGAGCCAGTAGCATTACAAAAATATAAATGAGAATTCCAAGGTGTATCTCTTTCCTTTACCTGTGTTTTTTCTTCCTGAGTGCCTCATTTTTTCTTTTCCCTTTTTCCTCTGGAGGTCTCATTTTGCTATTAAAGGTGTGGGCATACTTGTGACACACGTGGTGTGTCTAAATCTGATTTGCAGTACAGTGCCACAAACAGCTCATCTGAGGGTTCAGTGAGCTGTGGTGTGGGGTGTGGGTGGGTGGCTGAGAGTGAGTGGCTGTGGCCTATGGCCTACTTATGGCAAGTTTGGCACTCAAAAAAAGGTAATATGGAACTGTACCATCTGTTCATCTTGTGCAAGTGCTATGCTTTATTTTAAGAGCTTGCCTCTTAAGAATTCTGTTGCTCCAATTTTTTTCTAATGTTGGAAGGAGTGATCTGTCTGAATGGAGACACTTGGAGTATGAGAAGAGTTAATTTGGATTAACTGTTGAAGCAGGTGTATGCAGTTAAATAGGCTAAATTTATTTTGTATCACTTGGCTTCTAAAAGATTGCCAATGGAGATCTAAACTTTAGTTCATCTTTTTCATTTAAAATTATTAAAACATCTTCAGTGATTTTATGTACATATTGTTTCTTTTCTTGTTTATATTGAAGTAGTCCTGCTTATGGGGTATGACAGCATTCCTTTCAGATGGGAAAGAGATTTTGATTAATCAACCTTCTGGATTTTGTGTGCTCAGTTTGTCCTGAGCTATAAGACCTTGTATATGTGGAATGAGGGAGTATAGTGGTGCATATACTTGCATCCAGTATAGAAATGAACACTTACTGGCTACTCTCCATGGTGTCTGTGAGAATTAACAAAAGAGGGACTAAGTTTCCATCAGTAGTTAGCCTGTATTACTGTGGAGTAAATACTGCACAATGTGGATGTTTACTGAGAATAGCCAGCAGAGATGCATTTTTCAGTTGGCTGTTTTTGTGTGCTTCTTGCTGGTAATAAATCATGTGATGTACATTTCTTTGTCTATTATCAGCTCTCCTTCCACTAAAAATAATGAAACTGTTCCTCCAAGTGAGGGAAATTCTAGCTCAAGAAACTACTTTGTATCCAAAAGACTTCAACTTGATATACCAGCTTTATGCTTAAAAAGCTACAAGTCACTTTTTCCTTTAAACAGGTGATCCCTTCAAAGATGACCCTTTTGGGAAAATTGGTGAGCGACTTTGTAACTTCTAATGTTTCTTTTTTTGTAAATGATTCCTAGTAGAACAGTACGTGGGGGGGGAAATATCACCACTTAGTGTGGAAACGTGGTAATGACTTGAAAAGTCACTGTAGGATGGATATCAGCTGCCCACTTGTGTTACACCTTTTCAGAGAAGCCTGTTCCCTAGGAACTTCTCTTTTGCTTTTGCAAGTTTTTTTAGTGGGGATTTAAATATATGGCAGTGGTAAGCAGAAGGCCCCCAACTCAAAACATGTTTTGTTTGCAGAGAAGTGGGACTGTATTCTTAAAAGGCTCTTAATTCAGCAGCTTTCTGTACCCCAAGATACTGAAAAAGATGGGACTTTGACACCGACTGTGTAAACAGTGTCATTGCTAAGTCCTGAATGGCATTACCAGTGGCAAAAAGAAAATGGGCAGTAGAAGGCTACAGCAAAACAGCATGGTGCAGTGTCAAATAAGGAAATATCAGTTATGCTTGGGGAGTGAAGGAGAAGAAAGTATGAGAGTTCTCAAAAACAATAGTTTTTATAAAAATGCTTCTTTGTAAGGGACCTGAGTTAAAGAACATATATTTACATGGTTCTGGTGCTGAACTTTTGTCACAATGTAGTTTTCATCGTGTGCAGAAAATGTTGGTTTGTCTAGATCTGTGGAATTCAAATTACTCACAGATCAAGGATTTTTGAAGCATCAAATCTGTCTTAAATGTGTCACCTTCTTGCAGAATGAAAGAAGCAATGTAACATTTCATTCTTAAGATGCTCAGTTAAATAAAGCAAGCAGAATTGTTAATGAGATGTTTATTTTCTAGATCCTTTTGGTGGTGATCCCTTCAAAGGCTCAGATCCTTTTGCAGCTGACAGTTTTTTCAAACAGTCCTCCACTGATCCTTTTGTGACTGCAAGCACTGATCCGTTTAGTGCAGCAAACAACAGTAATAATACCACAGTAAGCTGATAGCATATCTTTCACTACTGCTTATAATTTGGACAGAATTAACTATCTGGTGCATTTGGACCTACCTTAAAATGCTGATATTGAGAAATCAGGTAGATAAAAGGTCTCACTACATGGCTCTTTCTTGTCTCTTTCTGTTTTGCTTTATAGAAATAGTCATACAGAAAATAGAATTAAGAACATTTTTTAAAAGTTTCAGTGTGGAGCTCCATTGCTACACAAATTAGAACATTTTGGGACTAATGAATTAAGCTCTATTAATGGCTGGTGGGACCTAATCTTTGTTTACTTTCAAGTTTATTAATCTTACCAGGTTCTGTTGAGACACTTGCCTTTTTTTTTTGCCTCCAAAGCTTATAGGCTCAATAAGTATTTTTTATCTTATTTAAAATCTGATGTGATAATCAGTTTTTCTCTCTAAAAACCCAAGGTGTTTGGTTTTCACTGCCTTTTTTAATGAGTCACTGAAACCCTGTCATAATGTGGAGGTTCTTACTGAATGACATATTTTTTTCAAATATACCTAGGCTCAACTTGAAGCTGTTCATATTACAACTGAGCAGTTACTGATCAATCACCAGCCTATAGTGAGGTAGAGCTGGACACAAAGCCCTCTTTGATGGAGGATGTAACTGTAATGAGAATAGGGTAAAATTTAGAGTAGACAATTACTCTGAGAAGCTGAAATTATGTCATAAGTTTGTCCTAGTCTACTCGCCTTATTCTCTCTTCAGTGGTGCTAATTGTACCTCAGTTCTAGTTTTACGTGTGTATAAGATCTGTATATATGTATTAAAAATACAAGTGGACTGTTAATGCGTGTAGGAAGCAAGTTAAGTGTCTGTGGAGTGTGCCAGAGGAGAGTCTGCAAAAATGAGATAGTGAGGAATCAGTCCACCTGAGGGGGGTGTTCTTTTCCTTCTGTATGGTGTGCATGTTATGCCAATGTTGAGGTCTTATTACCAGACTTCCAAACTTAAAAATTGGTTTTCTACAATCTTCAGTACTTGCTCAGCAGACTATCCTTCTTCAAATCGCAGTATTCTAATACTGCCAATTCTTGGAATGACAATAAGAAAGTACAGAAGTGTGGGATGCACAGTCTGTAGCAATTGATCCTTGTGAAATGTGCATTTCTAAAGTAATGCATTCATCATAATAACAAATGTGCAGTAAAGCATTTGATGTTTGTTTTATAGCAATATCTTTATAAAGAATATGTCATTTTTTTATTTCGATGCCTGGTGTAAAGATGCTAGACTAAGATTATCTTAAACCTTCTGAAAATAAAGAAATTGTGATTGTATTATTAGAATGGGAACTTCTTCAAGCTGAAAAACAAATTTTCCTCTAAAGTAATTCTTTTATTTCAGGCGGAGATACCGAAGAAAAATGATCCTTTTGCTCCTGGTGGAACAACTGTTACTACATCAGATGATCTAGGTAAAAGGAGACTGTGCACGTGAAACTTACTTCTACTTCCTTTTTCTTGTTTTTGTTCCTAGTCTTGATTGAATTTGCAAGGTTTGAAGATGCTTTATCCCAAAAGTGGGCTTACAGTTGGAAGTGAGCTCATTTGTATTCATAGTCATTATATATTTCTGGCAGTACACACAAAAAATACCTGTCTCTCTGTACACAGGTACATCAACAAAACCTTTCCAGGAGAATGATTATTGTTAATCACTTGCTAATATTTAGATTTCTTTATAAAAACTACTTAAATAGTAAGAGAGCCCACCTAATTCAGTATTTCATGTAGAAGTAGTCTGTGCTTCTATGTATGTAACAGCTGCTTTTTTGTTGTAGAATCTTTCAGCGTTTCATATTGGATTAAAAATCCCCTTCTGTTTGCTTGATTTTTGTGTGTTTAGCTACAGACCCCTTTGCCTCTCTGTTTGGAAATGAATCCTTCGGAAGTGGCTTTGCTGACTTCAGCACACTATCAAAGGTAATGTGGAATTACTGTCACTCACAAAAAATCCATGAAACTCTGCAGTGACATACTGTATTCTTATTTCTTATGATTCTTTTATTGTTAAGTTTTGCCAATAATAAAAATTTACAGTTGCCAACTTTAACAAAGAGGTTTTACAGTAAATTGTCTTAGAGTTCCACTATGAAGAATGCCAAGTAATCTTTATGGCTTTGTATTTTCTCTATTTGAAATGGCTTTGCATGTATATAGCTGCACTCAACTTTTCATTGTGGTACACACTGACTGTTCCCAATTTTTCTATAATTTTCATCAATTTTGCTTTTATTCTTCCTGGAGAATGCATTTTAAAAACAGTCTTTCATTTCTAAATAGGTAGTGCAGTATTGAAAAGATGGAAAGAATTGGTGGAATTCCACTGAAAGGGTGTATGTTGCTGTTTTCTTTCTTGAAGGCTAACAATGAGGATCCCTTCAGCTCTTCCACATCAGGCTCTGTCAAAAATGTGGTCATAACTAAAAACTCATTTGAAGAGCCATCAGCCAAAAATGAGGATGTCCCTCCAGCACTGCCTCCTAAAACAGGAACTCCCACAAGGCCCTGTCCGCCACCTCCTGGTAAGAGCTGATATGAGATGCTGATTAGCTTCTTTTATTTGTCCTACTTAGCAGTAGGACAATAATTACGAGGGGATAGTGAAGTATATGAACTAACAGCGTGTGAGTGAGAATATGTAAAAACAAGTCTGTTCCTGATTTTTTCCTTTTTTTTTTTTTCCTCAGAGTTAAATTTTACCTGACATTTGGCAGCATAGCTTGCTGGGTTTTTTGTTCTTTTATTTTTAGGGAGAGGGGAAAAGGATTTAACAAAATGGGACAATATAGAGTTAATATGGCTCTCAGCAAGATCAGATGGCTACTAAGTAAACAGTTGCTATTGTAATAGGCTGTGAGTATTGTTTGAAGTGAGAAGCCATTGTGTTCTACCCATTGCAAAACTTCCAGTTTTAGTGCTGTCTTTAAAGAAATATTAAAGCTATTTAGTGTGCATGTGGCTGGAGTAAAATAAATTAAACTAGCGTTAATGTGACTGCCTCAGATGTTAAGATCAAATTGTTCCAGGCTGCCTTGCCAGAGGTCTGTAGTTGTAGACCTAGCCAATGCAATAGTAATAAACCCAGGTTTCCTGTGCTGTTCTCTGTTCAGTGATAGCTGAATCCTCTGGTTTGCTCCATGATATAAACCAATCTTCTCCAGAAAATACTGTTACCAAAGTTAACAGAACTTTCTTCTGGTTGCATCAAGTTCATGCTACAAAGGGATCTGTACTTTCTTTTTTTCATAGATTGGAAAATACATCACATTACTAGTGTTCATTTAACTATCCATCCTTTGTTTCATTCTCTTTAAAATCTTGACTGCATCACTCTTTCACTGTTATATGATTGAATCTTAAAAGTGTTTTGGAAAACTATAGCATGAAACTTGAGTAAGTACTCATCTTTTTCCCTCAAAAGAGGGCAACACAGAAAAAGTAATACTGAAGTTTAAACTCAAGTGCTTAATTCTGATGCTGAAGTGAGGAGATCTGTTTCATGCTTTGCAGGCTGTCTATTTCATTGTAAGCAACATGAAAATGGTTGACAAGACAAGTAATGTTAATTTGAATGTTTGATAGTGCTTCTTTTTTGGAGGCCCTTGAAGGAGTGTGTGTGGGATTTTGGACTTCATTGTTTAGGAATGGCTGAAGGGTGGTACACAGGTTCAGTTTTAGAATGCAAGCACAAGCTGACAGAAAAGCAGTACTGCAGTTAATAGGTGGCTAGAAGAAAAGGACCCTGTTCCTGTGGATGTTGTGATAACCATTCCCAATAAATTTGCTTCCGATCATGAATCATAAATTGAGATATTTAAGTGTATTTGTTCTTAATGACTCTCTTGGTCTCATTCTAAACAAAGGAATGCTTTTTTGAGGGAATGCCTGACCTATTAAACCTGCATGATATGGAAGGTGTGTGGAAGGGCTACTTGCTTGGTTCAGGCATCCATTGACTTTCCAGTCACTGATGAGTGCTACCATTTCATGATTTTTGGATGGGCTTGCCACTGTATGCTGTATTTTACAATTATTTCTCCTTCCTCTGTAAAAGTGGTGTGTTTTTTTTTTCTGGATGTCATTTGAAGCTGCTTCTCCCACAGTATTCAAGAAAATAAAAACCATTCTTTGTTTGACAGTAATAGAATATGATCACTGAGAGAAGGACAATCATGGGAAGGTTATTTAAGAACTAAGTAAATCACATATTCCCGAGGAGAATTCCTAGAAACCTCTAAGTCATTGCTGAATTAGAATCTCTTTTGGTCTGTGAAAAATAGAAGCAAGTATGGCTACTGTAATGGGCAAACCAGTTGCTGAATTTGCTAGGTGAATTCAAGAAAATGCAATGAAACCTTTACTATAAATAATAACATATGGAAAGAATGGTGAGATGAAATTTAGCTCAACTGTTCTTGGAAGGATTTGGGTTAATGTCCTCAGAGGTGTTGAAAGCTGACTGGGGTTAAGCTGAAAAAAGAAAAGGTGGGGGTTCACATCTGCTTCTGTCACATCTGCAGCTAGTCAGGCAAGGATTAACAAAATAGTTAAGCTAATTTGTTATTGTTATAGTGTTTGTTATATGGCTTAATTGTCTTCATTTTTCTTAATTTAAAAACTTCAGAAATTCTGTGTGTTAGCATAGTGAGAGGATGCTTTTCCTTGCTGTTTTGAAGACTTATATTTCTGATCTCTAAATCGTGTTACTTTGATCCAGACAAATAATAAAAAAAAACCTTACTGGAATTATCGTAGGTTATTAATAAGCAGAAGAAATTACTGTGTTGACAGAATAGTGACTAAAGGCTTAAGTATTCTCTTCCCAAAATACTGCTGCACCAGAACGTAATTGTGCTCTTGAGTCATTAACATACGTGTGTTCCTTTTCATCTGATTATACTTTAAGAAATATTGGGCCATGTCCTCATTTTTTAAACTGGCAACCCTTCCTCTGAAGTCATTACAACTCCACTAATTTACCAGAGGAGGTTGCATTCCAAATAGCTTTTGAATTTGCTTTTGTTTTTTTTATTAATGCTATTTTTGGCATGCTATTACCTGCTATCTTAAATTCATTTTAAATTCATTTTAATCTAAGGGAAAAGACCTATCAATCAAATAGACTCTTCAGATTCCTTTAAACCGAGCGATCCATTTCAGCCTTTCCCCACCCCAGAAATTCCCAAAGAACAAGAAGCAGATCTATTCTGTGATCCATTTGCTCCCACCAGCATCAGTAAAGAGGCTGACCCCAACAATTTTGCAAACTTCAGTACTGTGAGTAAACACTTTTTACATTTTTTTCAGTATACTGAAAGCTTTGAATAGTTCACGCTGACATCTTCAGTCTAATTTAAATTATTAACACGTATCCCTTTTGTATGTGGGATATTGCTTCTAATTAAAACAACAGTTACATTTAGTTTACAGTTGAGGCTGCCCTAAAATAACACAATGCAATACATGGTGAAGTTAATGTTTATGTTGCATTGCTTTTGTGAGTTTGTAATACTTTTTTTCACGGAGGCCTCCTAACTTCTAGAAGTAGGACATTTTAAATATCTATTCTAGATATTATTCATTTTATCAAAACACACAGCAGATATAAAATATATATAGGTATGTAAAACACACTGTTAATTATCTAATTAAAAATACAATAAAGGACATGATTTTGATCTTCCTGTCACTGAACTGTTTAGACATAATACTGAAATATATGACTGAATTAGCAATAAACAGCTTCAAAATAGTATGTTGATGAAATGTAATGTGGTGAGTTTTGAATGGCTAGTAAATTCTAGATTTATGTATGATGCAGTGAAAAGTAGTGTCTCTTTGTAACCAGAATCCATTTCATAGAAGTCGTGGTGTCCAAGCAGTAGAAGCAAATCTAAAGGTTTGTGCATGCCTATATATATAATTTTTATTTTATTTTACTTTTGAGCTTTTGCAAAGAGGAGTTTTAGAAGGCTTCACTTCCCTTTCAAGCTTGATATCTGTGAAATGCAATTTGCGTTCACAGTAACATGATCATACTGATTTTTTTGGGTGGGTTTGGGTGAGGGCGGGGGGATAAACCATTTGCTTGATGGAAGCAAATGCAGGGTTGACAGGTTTTCAGAACTGACTTGCACTGGTTGATGTGTCTTATAGCATGACAGTAATGTTACTGATAGCTTTTACTGGTTAGATAGTCTGAGGAGCTAGTTTGGAGGATAGAATGTGAAATGTGGAGGGGGAAGCAAACATGAACTATTTTTATAAAGAAAAAAGGCATTATTTTCCAGCTGCTACTACTGAAAAAATAATAAGTGAACTGTGGAGAAAACACAAGCTTTTCTACAAATAAGTACTAGCTCAAAGCAGGAACTAACTGGAGTACATTGTGATAACCCTTTAAGACTTAACACTGGGATGTTCATGAACACACAGCCTTCACCTACCTCTTGGCTTTTCTGCATGCTGCATAGAAACAAATTTTAGTATTATCTTTTGTATTTTAAGATAATGCCGTGATTTCTGACTTAGTCATTGTATCACAGCAGTCCGGTTCATATACTGTTCATGTCAAAGTACATTGAAAGAATCTTCTTTTCCACTTATCACACTTACCTTTCTCTGTATTATTACTAGTCTTCTAATGGTACTGTTTCCTTAATAATCTGCTGCTTTGCGCCTAGGTGTTTTTCATCTGCACAATTAAAGTCATTCTACAGCTAATTTTCATAGTCACTGCTGATGTTCATAGTCGCTGGAAAAGGCATCTCTAATGAAAGTATAATTAATTAGGATGTCCTGTCACTCTGGATATGGGTATATTTGCAGTATGTTCTCCTGATTCATTCAAAAAATTTTATAGACTGGTTTGTTATTCAAAACAGTTTGATGTGAAGTAGAGCACTTGCTGCTCCTGTAACTTTCTATCAAAACTTAATATCGAATTTCGAGACATGGTGTATTAAATAAAAAATAACAGCAATAGGATGGCTTCAGTGCAGTTCTTAATAGTTAAACCTTGGACTAAGCTAAGTAATTGTAGTAATAGTTTACTGACAATAAAAAAGAAATATTTGAAAACTGGAGTATGTCAAATGTTTTACAAAACTGAAACTTAAACCAAGAACAGGATTAGTTATCATTGTGTTATTAATCTGGTTATTTTGTCTTTTAAAAATGCAGTATTCTACTGAGGAAGACATGATTGAATGGGCAAAGAGGGAAAGTGAGAGAGAAGAGAAAGAAAGATTGGCAAGACTGAAACAGCAAGAGCAAGAGGACTTGGAACTGGCTATTGCACTCAGTAAATCTGAAATATCAGAAGCATGAAGTTTAGTATAAGGTGTTGTCATATGTCGACTGTTTTGTCCCTTTTCCTGAATACCTAACCTATTGAAATGTTAATCAGAAGATTACATGTACACAGGAAAATTAAGAAAGGTTTTGAACTTTTGAAAGTGGTGTGTTTCTGCTAAATTCAATCCTTTTGGTTATTTGTATTGTTTGAATAACTTAATTCTAGCATTCAATTTCTCTCCAGTTTTCAGGAAAATAAGGAACTTTTCCCAGATGTAAGCAAATGAGTTGAAAATGCAAAAAATGAGATGTTAGTTTGACTGTAATCTGTCAGCAGTTGGTAATTGAGCATAAAGCGAACGTAGCAATTGTTCTGCCATGGCTGATTGTCTCCCATCAAGCAGTTAGTCATTTGAAACCTTTTATCCTTCTAGAAAGATTTTAGTAATGCCAGAGTTGTGGAGTGCTTTATTTTATATGTATGCATATAGATTTTTCTCTTTGTTGAAGATTCTGTTTGGACTTGAAATAACCATCTTCATGGAGTCTAAGTCAAAAAGAGTGTGTCCTACGGAAACCTTTAATGTTTTTCTTGCATGGTCATGTTTTAAGACCAGTTATATTGTTTTATAAAGCAATTAAATGGAAGATTTGTGTGCATTTGCTGTTGGCCAAGATGACCGTCAAATTACAAGGCCCCACTGCTGTTTGAGCCAGTTTTGCCTGTAAAATATGCAGATAAGTAATTGGCAAGATTACTTACCCGTTAACTGGCAAGATAGTAAGTTGAAAATGAAATGAGATTGAGAATAGAAAGAAAACATGTCTGATTTTTGTTTTTCATTATTTTTTTTAAAGGTTGCTTTTTTCCTGTACGTGTAATTTATTGAATGCCAACAGATAGTTGCACCTTAAATGGAATTTCTTTATGGTCACTGAGTGGGATTGATATAATTTTAATGAAAATAACTTAATGAAAGTAACTTATTGTTCACTTTGAAAGAACTCCATTCTGGAGAATTGATTTAATTAAAATAATTCCAAGAATAATCTTTTGCCCTATCTAAGAAAAATGGATAGCAACAGCGTAAGCATCAAGAGATTTGTATTTTTTTTTCTTGCACTTTTAACTTGTGGTGTTTCTGTTGAGGAAATGGAAAAGTTTCAACACAGCACTGGGAAGAGGAGTTGAACCCAGCCATGCTTCAATACATGTAACCTCTTCCCATTATATGTCAATGCTGCTGTTGAAAGAGTTTGATGGTTTCCACTTTTTCAGGAAAATGGGTAACCCGACTGGGAGGTTTTTTCTTTTGCACTGGGAAATGAGCATTTGAACACCTGCTCAAAAAAAAGATAACTTAAATTTTTGCAAGGATTAAATAGTTAAAACTTATCTATACATCTTTGTAATGAGTGTACACTAATCTTGCAAATCATGCTTAACTGGATTACATAGTTTCTTATCTTTTGTTAAAAAACGTATACTCAGTGGACCAACACGATATTATTATGTATATATTATATATATATTCTTGCTTTCCTTTATGGAATTTAAAAGTTTTGAGTCATTTGATGTTACATTTCATGTTACTGACTCTGACTATAGTCCTTTTACTCAGACTACCAACAAACCACTGCTGTGAGCTAAATGGCATTACTTATGAAGTTTTAACTTTTTTTAAAAAAAGAAACATGTTCAGGTGGGATTAGCCTCTATTTATAGACTTCCCTTTTGTTTAAAAATTCTAACAATAGCCTGTAATTATGAAGAAATAAAATTTAAGTACATACATGTGAACTGTTTGCTTATTTTTTCAGAAGGGTGCTGAGCTGTAAAGTAACGTGCAAATGTAACGTGAACATTAGAAGCTGCTCTGTTTGTAGTCTGATGGGAGGTGGTTAATTTTCAAAGAAGCAAGCTGCTGGAATGGTGGGGTTAGCTGAAGTGCTTATGAATCTCATTTGTGACTTGCTTCTTTAGGAGTCGTGGCTGTTTCAAGGAAAATTCATGCTACATCTACCTAAGGATTTTTGCCTGCACAAGGTTTGCAATGCTCAAATGTTACATCTTTTGTATTCCTTTGTGAAGATATGTCAGCATATCAGGTGCTCTCAACTTAAAGCACGTTTCCATGGCTTGGCAGATCACTAGTTTGACCCAGAGTATATTCTTCTCAATGTGCTGCATGACATCTTCAGGCCAAGATGTGGATGTGGGCTGCTTGGTCAGCAGTTCAGGAGTTCCAGCAGCCCTTTACATGTCTTTGATTCGTTTGTTACAGCAGTGATAGATATTAATATACTCATCTATGTGGTTTTCTTTTTAATGATGCATCAGATTGGATTAGGCAATGTAATGTCAGATTTGTACACATCCTTGAGGCCATTTGTAGCCATCTGTAGGCTGTTTTTTTGTTTTTGTTTTTCTTTTCAAGTCCTCTACCAAGTTTACATCTTGGGCATACTTTTGCCTTCGACTGTGCTGCTTTCAACCTTGTCTTCCCTCCAGATTTTGTGCTGTCCATATGATTATATCACGAAACTGAAAGTAGTTGCTGTTCATCTTGAATAATTTGATATCCTCTTCTGTCTTTGTCTGATTTACCATCTTACGAGGTTCTGCCAAGTAAAAGATTGTTGAACTCACAGCAAACCATTGCCCTTTTTATTTAAGATATTATCTAATGTTTAGCAGACGAATTGGCCACTTGACAGCTACCTTTCCAATGCAGGGTGGCTTAATAAGAAATTGTATCAAT
Organism: Odontophorus gujanensis; assembly: GCA_013399175.1. Taxonomy (NCBI): domain Eukaryota; kingdom Metazoa; phylum Chordata; class Aves; order Galliformes; family Odontophoridae; genus Odontophorus; species Odontophorus gujanensis. The sequence goes on from VXAB01010208.1 coordinate 187,418, forward strand.
GGCATGTACTGAGGATTAATGTTAAAGATCTGTTATCACTGCCAAGTATAGACAAAGAATAAAATGGCAATAAAGGTGCTTAATAAAGAACCTGACGTACTGAGTTGACTGAAGTTGTCTAGGAATCTTGCTTCCACACAGAGGATTTTAAGCCTGGAAATGAGATGTGACTAAGAATGCCAACCCTTCTGCTTAATTCTTAAGATCTGTTGTGTCTGACATCAGTACTGGACTTACTGGTTTCTTTAGTTATACAGATTTCCTTGCCATCCTCTGCCACCTGACATGCCAGCTGTATGACACTTCTTCACACAAATAACATCCATTTGTCAGAACCCTGTTGCCTACTGTTGTTTCCCCGTTAACGTGTCAACAGTTTCATTTAGCTATTGAAATTTAAAATTCAGTGTTTCAGAATTGAAAATTTTTAGTAAAACTATAACTTTAGTATGGGAATGCTTTAGTTATTCTTCAGCCTGAATCTTCAGATGTGTGTATATTGTGTTTTACCATACTGACAGAACAGTGCCTTTCATTGATGACATTTTTAGATGATAAAATAAAGGAAACAGTTACATTATAAAAGGGTAAAATGAGGGAAGTAACTTATCTGTTCAAAATGTTGGCATTTCCAGTCTTCGGAATGCTCTTGAATTCAATTCTGCTGTATTAGAGTGGTGGTTGGGATTCCTATGCATCCATTGTTTATCATAAGATGAAAGAAGATTTGCCTTGTGCAATTCACAAGAAAATGTGAAGTGAAAGCAGATTTTCAGCAGTTATTAACTGAAGTGGATAGTAATCTTCCCAAATTTGAAGATCCTTCCTGATGCAAGTTTGAAACTTTTTTTTTTTATTTTATTTTTGTAAGTAGAGTGGAACTTTTGTTACCTGTATGGATGGTACTGAACACCTCTTGCACTGACGAGTGAGAGATCATGAGCTGCTCGGACCTTAGATTTTGAATTGAAAATGAAATGCATTAGCTTTTAAAGATCATAGCTGATAGATGGGGAAAATGCTGCATTGTCTGGATGTGTATTTAAGAGGTCAGGCTGTTTCCAATTATCTCCTGCTGAATTATTGAATGATTTTGGACAAACCACTTTTTAATGCAAATCCTCATCCCATTTTCTAAATGACAGAGGGTTTGGCAGTATATAATGCAACTGCTGAAATTCAGAGACAGAGTAAAAATTGTATGCAGTTTTACTTGTGTGTATTCTACTGGTAAGAAAGAGGTTACCTGTTAGTATAAGCCCAGTTGTACACTTGGACTGTTCCAACTGAAAGTAGATTAAGAATTCGGCAAATAATGCCATGCTGAGCAAGATATACTTGCTTGAGGATTTACCTTGCTGATAACACAGGTTGAAATTCTAACCGTTATTTCAGAGGTCTGTCTCAGCTGCCATTGGCTGTCAAGAGTTCTTAAGACTACTTGCTAACTGTCAGCTTTCTCACTTTTCTGTCACTAAATGCATTCTTCCCATTTTCTCTTCACCCAGCTGCCCCTGTGCACTGGAGCAAGAGCCAGGGCTCCCCTCACACACGTTTTACTCCCCAGGAACCACGTTCAGCTAATCTAATCCTTTTTTTTTCCTTAACCTTACACATCCACTGTTCTCTAATGTGCCCATTGTTTCATTATGTCAACCACGTCCTCCTGTTTGTCCTGCCACTCCCTGCTCTCTGTGTGTGTTCACCTTTCCCTCTTTCCCCAGCTCATTTCCTTCCACAAACTGTCAACCCGAATGATAAGATTATAATACCTGCAATAGATGATCTCACTGTTTTCAGCATCGCATACCAATGTGTATTTTAAATTGTCTCAGCGTTACTTCGTTTTACGTGAAATTGTCCCTGCTCTGCTCGCTCTGGCACGAGCTGTGTGTGCTGTTGCTTTGCCCAACCACTGCCCGCTGTGTTCCTTCGCACCCACACCTATTGGAGCGTGCTGACACCAAACCTCGGCTACTGAGGAGTTGTGCTCCTCCGAGCAGGAATTCACGGCTCCAACTCCAGCCCGGTGCCAGCGGTGCGGGACGAGCGCCGAGTCCTGGCCCTGCCCGGGGCGGGATCTGCCGCATCCGCTCACCTGTGGGGGCGGGGCCCGGCCCGGCCCTGCCCGAACATGCGCCGAGGTTCCCGGCCGCCGCCGCTTCACACTATGCCAGGTGGCTGCGGCGGCCGCGCGTACCGGGGATCAGCAGCGGGAGGAGCAGCAGCAGCAGCAGCGCCCTTCCCGCAGCCGCTGGGTCCCGACGCGGCGCCCCGATGGAGCCCACCGCGGGCAGCGGCAGGTGCGGGCGCGGGGCCGGAGCTGTGGGGCCGTGCTGAGGGATGGGTGAGCCCCGACCCGACCCGGCCGCGGGGTGGAGAGCCGGGCGAGCGGCCCGCGTGGGGCCGTGGCCACAGCGCTTCCCTTCCTCTTTCAGGTCTTCCCCCCCCGCCCTTCTCGCGCGTGGGAGGTGTGAGCGGATGCCATACCTGTACTGCAGTCCTTCGGGAGCTGCGTGCGCGTCCTTCGCTGTGGGTGACGCCGAGTTTTACTTGCGTCCGTTTGCGGCCCCCGTGATCGACCGCTGAAACAATGTGTTAACAATCGGTTAAACGCAGCGGTCCTGCATTGGAAGGGCGGCGGGGCTCCGTCTGCCCCCGAGCGCTTTCCCCGTGTTTTCATGTTGGAAACGGCGAACATCAGTCTGAGACTTCAAAGGGTCTGCAGAAACCGCGACAGAAAGCATTTCCCACGTTGCAGGTTGTACAGCCCGTGCGGTGGCATTGATTTCCTTTTTGTTGTTGGCATCTGTGTTGACGTCAGTCAGAATTAGCGCAGAGGGCACGGCAAAATCCCATCTGGTTAACGTGGTACAGGGGCTGGGCCCTGCTAATGGTCCAGAGGTGTTTGTAGCAGCTTTACAGGACTTTGGTATCACTCTGTTGCAGCCTCTGGTGGGGAAGGTGGGCCCGCTGTTTGTGTAATGGTGTCGTTGGAAGGCTGCAGTGCTTCCAGGCCTCACTTTGGTACTGCACAGCAGCAAAAGCTGACAGTTTGCAAATGCATCTGTTGCAAAGTTCTGAACGTGCAGAAGAACGTTTGCGAAGTGTCCCGAAGCAGTTTGTTGGATGCTGTTACGTGAGGCTGTCCAACTGACGGTGCTGGGAGCTCTGTGCTGTGGCCCCGTTGCCTTTCTGCAGCTCCATCTGCTGGAACCGGCGGTCACACAGCAGCACCTGCAGACCTTCGGGCACTCCAAAATGCTGGAGTTGGATTGTGATATATATATATCAGGATTTTTGCTAAATAATGGAAAAAATGTCAGCGTTTCCTTATTATGCCTCACGTTTTTACTTAAAACTGCACCTTTAACACCACAGTGAATGATTTAGGAAATGTTTCTGTAGGGCTGAGCTCGTGGTTCCTGAGGTTTTGGATATGTTTTGGGAACGCATTGAAGTTAGTAGGTTGTGGCTGGAGCACAGGACTGCTTGGAACTGAAAGCAAACATAGGGTTTTTGAACAGGAGTGCTGGAAGATGGCCTCTCATTCTGCAGTTCTTCAGCTTTTTGTCTTTGATGCTAAAATTTCAGATGTCTTTTGTGGGAGAACAGTAATGGATAGATAACAGTAAAGATATCTGAGCATGAGGATGGTCATTCAGGTATACCTGAGTGGAGTCTCAAATGCAAGTCAGAGTGCAGCTGCGTCATTACTAGCCCACCTCTTTGTCTCAGAGTAGAATTGCCCTGAATTGGTGAAAACTTATCACTGTGTATGCATCAAAATGTTTATTTCTGCCAGTCCACATTTCTTCTGAGAAAGGGAAAAAATGCCAGAAAGCTCCCAGACAGCTCTGACTCAGAGTTCCACATCCCCACTTTTTTTATTTTTATTTCTTAATCCTCGTGTAACTTTCTAAGTTGATTTTACACTCTGTGAACTGGGTAGAATAGCTGTGTCCTTCCCAAGGCAGTTGTGCCTATGAACAGATGTTCAGAATGGCTTTAGAAGTGCTGAGTGCCAGGAAGCCTTGCTGCTGGTGCTTTTACTGTGCTCCAGTATTGATTCAATTTATAGGTTCAAGAGAATTACAAAGGGGTTATACTGAAGTGCTGTGCTTCAATTTGTATTTAATTGGAGAGAACATGGCATTGTTACTGGCCAGGATGCCATGAAGTATGCTGCACAGATAACTTCTCAAATACTGATTCCATTTATTGGAAGCTCTCAGGGAAAAAAATACTCTGAAATTTCATGTAAAGCAATAATTAAAGGTGTGGCAACAGTCTCCTGTTTGTCCAAAGTGTTATATCATTCCTGTATGTAAGTATATGAGAGTACTGTACAGCAACAGAACTGAAACAGAAGCAAGGTTTCTTAAGTTGCAATAAAGCAACTGTGACTGAACAGCTCATTTTTAAAACGAGTTGCATATTTCTAATGCAAAAAAGAAACAAATCATCGCAGCTCAGAATAAATACTGCAGGAAAATGCCTCTGGGGATAAAACGTGTACTTCATCTCTTTCGTGTTTTTCACCACATTGAAATCTGAAAGAAGTAACCATGAAGAAGTACAAGCCAGGTTGCAAACTGCTGAAGTCAAATGCGTGGGTAATGTTGGGGACTTTGCAATTGCTCTTTATTCAGATAATTAGTGGTACGTAATGGAGAATCCAACCAGCAGTAGAAATTCCCCAGCATCACTCCCTCCCTTCTCTCTGGATCTTATTTCAGTAATACCACAGACCTCTAACCTGATCTTGTGTTCCACAGAAAAATAAATGTCACTGATGTTGTCAGGCTTGTTGTGACGTACGTGGCAGATGTGAACTTGCATTTTGCAAAATCTTTTTGTTGCATGTGCTGTGAGCTTAAATGTGCTCAGCACTACTGCTGGAAAGTGGTCCAGTGCAGCTCTTGCTTGTTCCTTTTAATCTGGACAGGATTAGAGTTTTGCAGACTGAGAACAACTGTCAGAAGTATGGGTCAGGCAGAGATAGAGAAACTGAGACTTGGGGGATCTGGGGAAAAGGACAAATGGGTATTGTAAGGTTGTCTGAAGAACTTAAGGCCCTTTAAAAAAAAAAAGCATGGCGTGATTCACACCTGTACTTGAAAGTGACAGACTGTGTAGCATTAGAATTGATGAAGAGGAGCTGTTAAGTGTTAATGCAGACAGATTTATGATGAAAATTTACTCCTAGTTGCAGTGTTGCTGCATTCTGTAATGGGTTGAGAACTTGCCATTTGTCAGACCATATGCATATGTACACTTATTTTATAAGCAGTTACAACACCAAACCACCCACTGCTCACGGAAAGGGAGTTGCAGAAAGGGCACATGTACTTTTTATTTGTCTGAACAAATCTACCTAAGTGAATTTATTGTGCTGTTTGCCTGTTCAAATACAGGATGAGAGCTGTCAGCATAATGCAACCCAGATCCTGCTCGCTGCAAGTCAAACAGTGGTGGGACCAAGGGCAGAGCAGGAGTCTGACGACTTGCTGGACTTTGCTCCAATCCCGGACTGCTTGGCCACATCCCATTGTTCTGTGAGCTGTCACTGGAACCTAAGGGCCGGAAGCAGATGATGTTTGCAACAAAAGCCCGTGACACTGCTGAGACATCAGCAGCTGGCTGCTTCCAGGGCTGAGCTGGCCTCAGAAGTAAAGAGCGGCTGTGAGAAGGAGGGGACAGACTCTTCAGCGAGAGCTGTTGAGAATAGGACAAGGAGAAATAGTTTCGAAATAGAAGAGAGGTAGTTTAGACAGACTAGCAGGGATGGTTTTTACAGTGAGGGTCTGGAATGAGTTACCCAGAGAGGTGGTGGATGCCCTGTCTTTGGAAACACCTGAGGTCAGGCTGCTGGCCGTCTGAGCACCTGATGGAGCTGTGGCTGTCACTCTTAATTGAGGTGGGGTTGGATTAGATGGCCTTTAAGGGTCCCTTCCAGCTCCAACCATTCTATAATAAGCTGTGTTCCCATCCCTGTGTGGTTTGAAGTACTGACAAAGGTCTGCTAGTATCAGATTTGCATTGGTTTTGTGTTTCCTTACGAAACGTTTGGAAAATATTCAAATCTTTCTGACTGCTTTGCTGATGGTAGGAATGATGGCATTTCTGCAGCACCTTAGGGGTGTTAGTTGCAAGCCAGAAGTGAGCTTGAGAGCAGAGAACACTGCTGTGCTGCTGCCTTGGCACATAAACCAGGAAGGGATAGAGTAGAATTAATTTTCTTACATAAACTTATTTGCTTTTGAGTTATGAAAAAGTTTCTGTATTGTCTGGAAAGTGGATGGCAACGAATTATTAACCAGAGTTGCATTCTGGTTCTCTCTTTCATGGTGATGAGAGCAGTTCATACAAGATTGTTTCTGATCTGAACAGTTTTGGGTCTGCTGGCAAAACAGAAAAGGGATTCTTCCCAAGTGATGTGCTTTTTGTTTTCTTTGCATGTAGGGATATTTTTCAGTTTTGAGATCAAAACATCTATCACACAGCCTGGCTCTAAATGGCCATCCATTTGTTTAGAGAGGAACTGGCAAACTCGTAACAGGGAAAGGTGGGGACTGCAGCGTGTCCTGATAACTCCTAAACTCCTCTGTGACTGTCCAGCATCACAAGAAGGCAAGATGCTGTGGGATGAATAACTTCTGTAGTCAGGGGGGATCTGTTTGAAGGCATGCAATGGGACAGACCCCCTGTATACCAGTAAGCCAAGTTGTGTTTGTATGTTGGAGTTGCTTGAAATCAGGTGGAGTTTATTAAGAACCAAGTCTCTTACTTTAGAGATACGTTCTGGGTGCTCCTCAGATCTGTGGGTGGTTAAAGTTTTAGCACAGGTGCAGCCAGAGCAGCACAATGTCTGTAGGGAGCCAGCTGCATGGCTTCATTACTGCTTCCTCTTCAAAAGAAAAGCAGCAGCTCTGGGCATTTTTCTGATCTCTGTTCAGTTCCATTTCACACTGAATTAAGAGATTGTTCAAGAATTTATTATTTTATTTTTTTTTCACTACACTGCTAGGAGTGCTCCCTAAATGTAAAGACAATGCTGGAAGTCATCTTTGTGTATGTAGCAAGCTCTCCAGCATCTCAAAGGTGAAGGTGGGCTGACAAATACCTTTGCTATTGACACAAGTACTTTGAAATAAGAGAAGCGTGTTGGTGCAATCCTGCCCTTTCTGCCAGTACAAGGAGAGTTTGTGCTGCCTTAAAATAGCTTATAATTGGCATTGTCTTGTAAAAAAGGAAACTGTTAGAGAGAAATCCCTTGCTACAAAGGGGCTAATGAGAGCCAAAATATCATATCTTCCACGCTGTTAAATATAAAATGAAATTAAGAGCAAATACTTAACAGGAACCTTCTGAGCTCGATTTGTAGCCCTGCAGATGTGCTCTCCTTCCCATCCACGTTGAAGGCTGTATGCTGTGGAGCCTCTGCTCTGCTCAGAAATATGTTCTGCTAGAAGAGCAGCTGCACATACAGGAGAGCTACTGCCAGAACCTAGGCTGGTGCTTGCTACAGTGGCTTCACTCATGTTCTCCAGTAAGAAGAAAGCATTGCTCTTGATTACTGAGCACAGTTGCACTGGTACTATGCAAGGCCCTGAGACAGAAGGACCCTGGTATGATTACAGAGATTTGAGATTTGTAGGTAAAAGTTTTAGACATACCTTTTTTTGCAGAGTTCTCATAAATACTGAGTTTGTAGGAGTCGGTGGTTCACCATTTTGCAGAATACAACACTTGAGATTCTTTTTATTAAAGAAATCCATAAAACCAATAAGCGTATGTGCTCCACACTCATAATAAGATATCAGTCAGTATTGTGCACACAGTGAAATAAAACCTATGCAGAAATATTTTAAGCCCTCTCTTCAGAAGTAAATAGGAAGAAATCCCCTTCCCCATTTTGACTGTGAAAACCATTTTGGTTCTTGTACTTTTGAACAGGCTTTACTTTTCATTAATATTCAGGAATTTAATTTTACTTAGTGTGCTTATGTATTTTGTTCTGTGTTGCTGTTAGCATAAAGAGGATTTGATGTTTAAGCAAAAAGAGCATTGCCTGGGATGCCCTGAGTCATTGTCCTTCTGATGGGGACGCACTGGGGTCAGGAGCTCAGGTCTCACATTAAGCCGCAGGATGTGCTGGCCTTTGTGAAACACCCAGCAGTGGTCCTTAGGGCAGAGAACGATGGTGTTTCATAAATAATAAAACCACAGTGAGAACCATGTGATTGTCCTCACAAGACCTGCAGCCAAAAAATCAAGAAATAGAAGGAAGCTTCTAAAACCAAGAAGAAGAGAGCCCAAACTTGGAAATATTCCTGATCTTAGTTTAGTTTTCTTTAGCTGAAAGAAAATGTGGGGGAAGAGAGGTTGTCTGAGCTGTAATTGTTACCAGACGAGTGGTGCTCAAAGGAAAGCTGCCAGCTCAAGTCTGGGAGAACTTGGCAGGAGCAGCACAGCCCTCAACGCACACAGCTTTGGAGACAGATTTTGGAGATACAGTACAAGTTAGACATCAGGTAAACAAGTGTGATGATGAACAGCCTGACCAGAGTAGCTCATTATCACGGGACAGAAGCACCTGGGTTAATTGTGAGTTGTAATTAGTAATTATTTCCAACTGGGGGGGAAAAAAGGGATAATGTCTTATCTCCAGCAGCAGCCCAGGTACGTGCTGTTGTTAGGAGCTTGTAATGCAATCATTACAGGGGCAGCCTGTGGCTCTGTTAGGGTAATTTTAATACCAAGTGCAGCTTTTCCTGTACAGGATGTCATAAAAAACAGCAAGAGATTTTATTAGGTATGGTAATGTCTTCCAAACATCTTCCTGAAATGATCCTTTACTCGTTTGTCATTTTTGGGTCCTCCTCTAGCTGCTGATATCTTCGTTGGTGATAGTGTTTTGTGTAACCTAACCAGGAGAAAACTTTTACCATTAGACTGTGTGCTCTTGGCAAAAATTAGCTCATTACTGATCAGCTTCTGCAGTGCAGCTGCCTGGATGACAGGTTATAGCTCTTGGTGATCACAGCTGGTGCCATTATGTACAGGGTCAGTGATGCTGATTTGTTAGCAAAGTAGTTTGGGAGCATGCACTGTTTTATTTTGGAAATAGCCAACCTCACTGATTCAGCTGTTAGTGCCAACCTCTTTCCCTTTGCCATTAAAGAGGTTTATACAAAGACCTCAACATCTTCCAAACTCCCAGGGCCCTGGGAACCACGCTGCAGCTGGGCAGTGGGTAATCATCTTTCTGTTTGGGTCACTTGCTGGGACAAAGCACTCTCACCTGTCTGATTCTCACTCTGATGGCAATTAGTGCCTCGACTCCTTGCATTTCAGCTGGCCTCGTTTGATTCTCATTCAGGTTTGCAGGCTTCTGATGCAGCGTGCAGTAATTCGGTTGGTTTGGGTCTGTAATTAGCGGGTTATTTGACTTCTGCCTTAGTGCTGAATGAAGTAGCTGCTGTAGTACCAACTTCAGCCAGGTCTGTAGCTACTCTGCCGGTGCCTCCCAGGTCCTGGCTCCCAGGCGCTCGCTGTGACGCGCTGTGCCTGCAGCAGCGATGCTCACGCTGTCCCCGGCTGTGCTGGGGCTGCAGGCAGTGCCTGGGCTCACTGCATTGGGCACGGATGGCCATGTCGGGGCACACTGCAGCGCTGGCGGACAGGTAAGGGACAGGGCATGGTGTTTTCCGTGTGGATTAGAGGCAGTTCTGATCTTACAGCCAAAAGCAGGAGGGAATCTGCAGCCTGCCGAAGCATGACTAATCACTTTGATACAATGCTCAGCATTTCTAGTTTTCGGTCTGTCTTTTTGTCCTGTTGTTGACAGCAGCGAGTGATCGTCCGTGGCATTTACATAAGGTGTGTCTCTTAGTTCTGGTCATTAAGCCCTTTGCTTAGGAGCTACGTGAGTTCTCTGGTTTCCTTGGAGCATTAGGGAAGCGTGCAACTCATGCTATTGCTGCTGCTGAGGGTGGTACCGTGCTAATAATTATTATTTCTGAGAAGAATATTTGTGCCTTGAACTTCATATTTTTTAATCATCTTTCTGTTTCATTATTTATCTGATTTATCATCTTTCTGTTTTAAAAGGAGGATTTTGAAAAGGTTTACTTGTATTGAACGGGTTTTGATTTATAATCCTACATGGAGATAAACAGAACAAAACAAAACCAGATAAAATGTTACTAGTCCTAATATTTTAAAGCAGAAGAAAGTGTGTTTTATGTGCTGCTAAATGATTGTTTCAGGGTTTAAGAAGGCACATAGGAACTATAATACACACAGGCAATAATTAACAAAGTTATGGTAAGTCGGGCTCAAAAAAGACTCAGGGAACCAGGCTGGCATGATACTGCATGTTGCATGAGGTGGTGCCACGCTGGGTTAATCCGTGTTTGCAGACACTTGGAGGGTCTCCTGCATGCAGGATTTGCAGTGTATCTTAAGTGGTGGCAGCAGCCACTATGCACAGTGTTGTGTGATGTCTCTTCAAATCTACACTCCTGGTTTTCATATGCGTAGTAATGGTCTTTCTTCTTTGCAGTCATTATTAAAGTCAAAACCAGAGCACAGCTGCAGTGGTTATTGCTGATGCTATCTGTACTGTGCTCCCCTATCATTTTTTCTGAAGATGATACCAGGGCTTTACTGTGTGTTTCTCCTTTCAGCAGGCTGTGTTTTGTTTTTTGTTTTTTAAGGCAGTAACAGTTTCCCTAACAAGACAGTTCCCATCACTTAGAGCTGTTGGAGTCAGAAACCCAATGAGGATTTTTTCTGTATTTTGTTGGGGCAATTTTTTGAACAAACTTAGATGTGACATACTAATGCTATGTATCTCTTTGATCATTAGATGCAGATGTTTCAACTGTCCTGACACTGACCAGGTTACTTTAACTTTGTTAGTGTAAGGCCTAATTGGTTTCTTCTGCAGATTTGTCCAGGAATTCTGATGGGGAGGAACTTGGGTCCAAATGTTTTCAGCTGGTCTGTGTTATCCCATTGCCAGTAACCCACAGACCAGCTGATAGCCCTCGTTGGAAGGTCAGGTTGACATCAGAGTGCTGTGAAAGAGAGAAGTACAGTCAGACTACAAAGATAATCTTCCGTCTTGGAGATGCAGCAGCAGATTTGTGTTGGAGTGCAGCATCACTTCTGAGGGACAGTGATGTTCCCAGGAGTATGCACAGTGTGAGACTTTAATCAGCCTGTGAGTCTGTAGTAGTCTGTTGGTCAGGAAACAAGCTGAGCATGAGCTGAGTTACAGCAGCAGTTGATGAAACAGTCCTGTGTGGTTTGGCATCATCTCACACTTAAGCAAACAGCAATCATAAAGTAATGAACCTGCAGTCTTTATGAGGCTCACACCCAGTGTTCCTGCTAAGTGAGCTCATCAAAATGCCCTGCTCCCACCTGGTACTGCTGCTTGCACAGGTTCTTATTTACAGCACATGCGGTGCCTTTTATCCTCAGGACGCAGAAAACCTGAATTGCTTTTCACCTGTTCCAGAGCAGGAGTTCAGATAAGAGACAAAAATAAATAAATAAAAAGCATTCATAATTTGCAATCATTAGGAGTGGACTGGGAGTAAGGCTAGTGCTGAAGATGGGAAGTTGAAATATTCAAGTATTGCACTGCTGGAAGGAGAACAGATGTGCTGAGTTTATTTTCTCTTCTTCTGGCAGGTCACCAGCATCAGACCTCAACGTGGCATTGCATGAATGTATGGCAGCTCTGGATTTATTTCTCAGCAACAAGTTCTCAGATGCTTTGGCTTCTTTACAAGCAAAGTAAGTTGGCTACTTTTACCCATTCTTGTTTGTTTATTTTCTGCTTCACCATCTCTCATAAGAATTAACTAGATATCTAGTTCTCTCATCATTCATTGATAAGACTGTGTGGTTTTGGTTCAGAAGGGGAGGGTAAATAATATATTAAGTTTTGGGGAAGCCAGAATAAGTACTTTACGCTTGGTTGAGTAAATAACATAATTGATCAAAGGTAACTACAGTCAGTTCTGAATTGCTGTCCAAAGAAGTAACCCTTTTGCTGTAGCACAGGATATGAGATTTATTTTCTCCTAAAAAAGTAATCTTCTGACTTTTTTCTCTCTCCCGTATTTCCTTGCATACAGTGAGATTTAGTAGTTTTATCTCAGCAACTGATAATAAATTGTCAGGCTTGGGGCATGTTATTCCAGGTTTCAATTCATATATATGTGTTTGCTTTGTGGTGTGATTATTGTTTTCTTTAATACTTCACCACTTGCAGAAACTTTCTCAAGGTTTATTTTACAACTCAGTGCTGTGCTCATGTGTCTTAATTACAATGTTCCCCACCTGCAGGCAGTGATATCCAAAACTCCTCTAAGTTATTTCATCTTACCACTTCTTCTGATTTCTTTTTCATACCCTCCTGAAGTTACATGTGCTCTTAGCTTGTTAAGTCTATGGTTAATTCATTTTTTTTTTCCCCTCTATTTGCTCCATTTATCTTTTATCCATCAGCAAATTATGTTGTACCTTCTTTCAGGTCACTGGAATATCCAGTAAAATTCGTAGATAAGAGAGGTTTTCTCTTTTGCCACCTCAGCTTGCCATTTCCTTTATCCTTAACTGCATGACTTCAGAGGTGTTTGGGGATATCAATGATCTGATGAGTCATGTAATCAGAGCTCTGGGTGTTCACATGCAGTGAAAGGACATGCAAACACTTTTCAGTAAACATCGTGGCTCTTGATGTGTACATTTGCTCAGACCTGTATGAGACTTCAGATATCCTCAGTGGCAGCAGGAGTAGCAGATTGCATCAGCTTCCTTCCTACCCAGTTATCCTTTTACTCACCGCATTCATCCATAAGTATAGCTGTCAGAGTTCTGCATCTCCTTCACTTCCTCTTTCCATGTCCTCCACAGGTTGTGACTGCTCAGGCAGGAGCCACCTGAGGTCAGGAGTCTGTACTTGGAATCCATCAGGGTTTAGTGAATGTTGTGTATCTGCTTTGCTTTGCTTTGCTGAGGCGTCCACCTCAGTCTTTGATACCAGTATCTTTGGTTTTCCAATGAAGTACACTCAGACGTTCATGATACATTGTAGGCTCAAGTGTATCACTAGAATTGGATTTATTTGCAGCAGTGTTTTGCTGTGCTTATGTATCATCAGAAGATACTATTAAAATGGTAGGAAGAGTTGTTGTTATGTTTAATTCTGGTACTGATCTCCCTGTGCCTGTCTGGAAATGTTTATTCAGCGCCTAGCGTAAAATGGGAAGATACTTAATTGAAAGGAGGATTCAATCCACTGCAAAAGCTAGTGAGGCTGTGTTGTTTTTTGTAAATCTGTTTTCTTATATTGCATGTGGTCTCCATCCAGCTTTTATAGGGTCCTGCAGAAGATGTTTCATGAGCTGCCATTCTGGTTTTGTACCTGAGTACATTGCGTATTGCAAAACAATTTTGAAACTGGTTTTTCACATTAGCCTGTTGTTATGAGGAAGCCTTATTCCTGTTGTCCTTTGGCAGCAAGGGAAATGCAGACTTCCAGTGTTTGCAAGTGTGGTATAGAAACAGGATGCTAAATTCCCTACGGATTGTACCCATCATGAACATACTCCGTCTCTTCAGGGAATGACTTGAGATGTAGAGTGGGCACATGTGGTAATGCTGATTATTTTCTTTGGGAGTCATCAGTTCCTCACTGTTGCCTTTTAGTGTGCTGAGATTCAAAATTGGTTTTCACAGTCCATAAACATTCTATCTTTGTTTAAAGAAATACTTCTCAGTTTCTACAAGTTTGTAAAGAATATTTTACCCTGGATTTTGCAGCTTTACCAGTTATGTTGTAGGACATATTCTGCTCTGTATTACATTATTGTATATTCACTAAATTACTCCCATTTGTCTTCCACAATGAGTGTATTTTCAACTGATTTGTACCATGTGTAACTGAGAGCAGATATTGGCAATGTATGAGAGTTAAAATCAGCAGATCTTCCTTAGCAGCTTAAAAAGAAATAGCTAAGGATATTGTCTAGACTTGTTGAGATAAAGTTATTTTTTCCTGTTAGGAAAATAATATCCTCCATGAAGTTGATATTTTGTTTCATAAAAAATTTAATCTGGTGGTTTTGCTTCATGGTGCAGGACATTTTGTTTCCTGAAATGGTTTTAGAAAAAAGTTTTAGAGTCAGTTTTCTTTCTTAATGAAGTTACCATACAACAGTGGACTCCAGCTCTTTTCAGCGCTAAGTTTAATTACTTTAATCTCTTATATGGAATATTGATACTAAGTCTAAGAAGTTTGAGGAAATCCTTAAACTCAGTCACTAAGCACAGCGTTTACAGTCCAGTCCTTGGGGTGGGTACACATGTTGTGTTCCTCCTCAACCTCAAGATACAGCAGATCAATTAAAAGCTGACTAGATTTTTAGCTCTCACTTAGTTGAAAACATTTAATCATTGCTGAAAGAGTTGAAGAAGTCAAGATTTCTCATTCCTTTTCATGAAACAAATGGTCAATATCTTAACAGTTGTCCTGAAGGGAAGAGTGCCATAGTCACCTGATAGTTTTCTGCTATCAGATCACTTGGGATAAGAGCTAAAAATGACGGTAAATTCATGACACAGTAATCTGGATCATTGGTTAAGCTTCCACACTTCTGTCTTGCTGCCTGTATATTAGAAATATGAGAGCAATTCATTCTGGGCTGTAGATTTTATTCTGGAAATAGTCTACAAAAGCCTTTGGTGATGTTAGTTTAATGTTGATTCTAGAATGAGTACATCTGAAAGCTGAGTTAAATCTTTTCCTATATGAATATGTCAGATGGGTATGATGACATTCTGATTTATTGGTTACTGTTATTGGAATAGTGGAGTTCCCTGGTATGTATTTACTATCAGTGGAATTTTTAGAAATCTGATTTGTAATATTAAATGTTATCTGGAATATTCTGAGTTTTAAAAAGCTTGAGGAGGTTATTAAGGTTTTAATAGTAACTTTTTGTAATGACTGTTGAGTGGTGAAATATTCTTGTACTGTAGAACAAAACCAACTATGGAGTTATTCATTGGGGCAGAGAAGGTTTCTCAGAACTATCTAACCAAGAAGGTCTGTGATGGTTGAACTGAACAGTAAGGAGAAGAACATGGAGATAGACCTAAGATCTAGACTGTGTTTGGATTAAGACAGTGCAGCTCCACAGAAAGCTCGGGTTAACAATTTATGGTAAAGAATGTCAAGAACATGAAGAAGGTCATTATTTCCACTTTTTTAATGATGGGAGTCAAGAGAAACACAACTTTATTTTTATTGCTGCCAAAACCTGACTTAATTGTCTCACCTCCTAGCTGAAATACTTATTAGACTCCATATTTTATAGAACAGTTTATTTCAAAAAGACTGGGGGTTACTCTTGTTAAATGATAGCATTTTGGTTTAGACCAGATTTAAACCATTCCTCTGGCATGTGCTGACTGAGGAACCAGACTGTGGTTGATTAAAATAGTCTTTTCAAGTTGTAGACTGTGGGGAATTTTCATAGGAAAGAAGTCTTTATTGGAAGATGTCCAGCTGTCCAAGATGGAGGTGTCCTATGGAAGCCCACTCAGCAGTCTAGTGGGTTGTTTGGACTTCTGGTGGAATTTCTGGGCAGAGAATAGAAAACTTTTTAGTCCCTGTGTCCCCAAATCCTCCTGAGGCAGCTTGGTTTTGAACGCTGATCCTTCATTCTTGGATATGCCTTGATGAACAGACTCTTTCTCAGTCCTCGCTGTTGAATTTGTTTCACTTGATACAGGTGTTTTAATACTAAATTAGCGTACAAAGTTGACTCTGGGCTTTCTATAAGCTGGTGATGTGTGTCCTCCCATTGAGTTACTGTTAAAGAATCTCCAAAAGGATTTTAGGCTTTGTGTTTCTCACACAAAAGATTGGCCTTGACTCAATTCTAAGGTTAAAACATGCCAAGCTTCTAGGTTTTCACACTTCAACTAGAGAGGAGAGCTGTCAGTGTCTTCACGTAGGTGCTTGTTTTCAAATGGGAATAGGTGATCTCCAGCAGGTCTTGAGGAAGGGCGGTGCTACAAAGATGATAATTATTGTACCACAGCTGGAGAACAGACATGTGGCGTAACTCTGTAAATGCCTTAAGATAATGCTTATAATCCTCTTATTCAGACATGTGATGCTAACTACTTGGGTAAGTCATTAATCAGAGTGTTAGTTTATGTCATAAAGACTTATTAACTCCAGTAATATCCTGAGGAAGAATCAAAATGTCCCGCTGAGGAATTGAAAGCAGAAAAAAAAAAAAAAAGCTGTTACATGGACAGATTTGAAATGAAACATAGAGTACAAGTCCTAAAGCAAAATGTAACTGCTGATCTCAGTTGTTCATTTAGTGTTAAGTATATATAGTTGGTTACAAACAGTTGCATTGATGTCTTATCTCCCAGCTACAGGAAAAATAAAAGGCTTAGGTTTTGATGCTGGTAGATACCAATTGACTAATGATAAACATTATCTTACGGTAAACTTCTGTAAAACATTATAACCAGAATAGATGAAGCTATTGATTAGGGCTGGATTGATTTGGCATCAGAAGCAAATTGCTGGAGAGGGAAATCCCTCTTCACCATTGTCTATTTGAAAAGTATGAATTTTCCTTTCAGAACAGTGGATTTAACATTTGTCTGCTTTGATTCTGACAGCAAATTTCTGAAATTTTGAAAGAGGTCTATTTTAGTGCTTTCCCTGTGTTTTGAATTTGAAAGGGTTTTATTTTAATTAATCTGAGGAGAATTGTGTTTATCTGTGCCAGCTGAGGCTGATGAGTAATAAAATGAATAGGAACACTTCATAGGTGTACATGTTATCTTTTGTTCTTTTTTTTTTTCCACTTTACACTGTCAGTCTACTATAAGAATCTCAGTCCAGGGGGCTGAGACAGAGCTGTCCTGACTCCCTGAGATTTTAAACCAGTTTCTCTATTACTGGTCTCTTCTCCTGTTTCACTCTGGAGATGATATGGCTGTTGATGTAGCTTGGGGGCTCATGATGCTTATAGCACTATGTTGTTTCTCAAAATGGCTTTTCCTCTAGATTGCCTTAGAGGTTGGTTAGAGCAGGTTGTTAGGTAACCTGTGGGTGTAACGTGTGCAACTATGAGTTAAGGACAGTCAGAAAAAGCTGATTTTGCATGGTCTAAAGATGTGTGCTGTAAATTTCTTCAGTACAGCCAGCATGCTCTGTGCCACATGTACTGGAAAAAGGGAGCTCTCTGGCATCGTGATGGAGGTTGGCAAGGGAGTTGCCAGGTGTCTGTGTAAATGCTGTCTGTGCCAGAGCTAGGTATAATTTTAATCCCTAAATCTGAAAACATATGTGATCCAGACTTGCCCTGTATATATAATTGCTGGGATTTCCCTTGGGTCTTTTTATTGCATGTTGACACTGAGAAGGTTTTTTTGGCTTTGGAAAACATAACCAAACCTCAGGGACTCTTGAGGACACTTCAGGGTGTTTCACTCCAGTCAGCCAAAGAATGAATGTATAAGAGTGTATGAGGAGTTAGAAAGCTTAAAGTGATTCAGATCACTTCAGTGAGTTATTCAGTCACTGACAAATGCAGGGTTATCTTAAATTACCCTTAAGATTATCTTTCAATGCAATCCAGATATCTAAACCCAGAGGAGAAAACAAGTGAATAGAGATGTCTTAAAAGCTTAGTAACAGATGACTATCTGATCCATTCTGAAAGTGTAAACAATTGAAATAACAAATGTAGCTCTTTAGCAGTGTTTGAGCCATGGAATTTGTCATGAGTAAATTAGGTAGGTCCACAGAGAGTGCGTATTACAGGAATTAATCTGAGCTTTCCCTTCAACCTGCTTCCCAAGTTGTCTTTGTTGGACATCTATGCCTGAAGATGCTTGTATTCATTTTCAGATGGTTATAACATGGTTACGAAGTAAATGCTGTAAATGTGTGCAGTGTATGAACCCTTCCTGACAGAGGAATGGTGCTGGCAATGTCTGCAGATTAGAGTTCCTTTTATTCCTTGCATTCCTACCATATTTTTTTGTTTTTCCGTGAAAGAGACACCATCTGAATCCCACGGAATAATATCTAAATTGAGTGGTTTGGGGTGAAGTTGATAGAGCAGGAGAGGAGGAAGAAGCCATTGTGTTTGATTTAGACTGGAGTACTTCTAGTAGGAAAATCTATTTGAAGAGGATGCTACTTTGGCCAGGGTTATAGTATTGTGTTACTTATCTCCTTGAGTCTGTGCTGTATAACTATCCCAAAATAGATTGATGTCTGGATTTCTGCCAGGTATTGTTTAGTTCATTTAGGTAATGTATTAAAGAGGGGAAAAAAAAAAGAAGTTCTTGTTTCCCCTGAATGGTTAGCCATGTGGTTAATTCCTGTACTTTAGGTACATTAAGTACCTATCTTTGGCTCGGAATTGGAACATCTCAGCATAGTGATTGAAACTGGAGCTGTAGACATGATCTCCTGTACAAATTAGGATATTTTATCATTTCTTGGTTGTATTAACTGTTTGTATGTCCTTTGTGCCTGAGTTCTATTTCATATAGGCCTAGTTCCCATCAGACTGATATATACGCTTCTGGAGTTCGATTGGTATTTGTTTTTTAAAGTAATAGAAACAAAGCAACTCTACTTTGAATCTTGTTTTCTTGCAGAACTAAAGACAGTATGTATCATGCACTGACTTATGCCACCATATTGGAAATGCAAGCTATGATGACATTTGATCCTCAGGACATAATGAATGCAGGAAATACAATGAAAGAAGCTCAAGCCACCTGTCAAAAGTAAGTGTGGGGCAATTCAGTCATTGAAGCTGGAAGTTGACATCAAGAGGCCATCTAGTCCAACCTTCTGCTCAAAGAAGCCTCAATTATGAGGTCAGACCACATACTTCAGTGTTTTCAGCAGTCTGAAATTTTTTGTGTACCACAATATCTGATTTTTTTGTCAATTAATTTTATGTCAGTTAGTTTTTTGTCCTATCCATTGTACTGATTCTGCAATGTCTGGAGGCTATTTACCATTTATAGATGCTGCAGAATCCTTCCATTTTGATGGTTTTGCTGTAAACAGTTGTCTTTGCATGGTTCAAAAAGTCTCCTGATCCTTTCCACTGTCAAGATGGGTTTCTGTGCACAAAGGATACAAGGCAGATCTCAGGTGGATCATATTGACAAAAAATTTTACATGGAATATTCTCGCGTTTGCATACATAGTGAGATGACAGTGGGTTGATGAACAGTAGAGGTATTTTAGAGACTATAAAGATAGCCAGCCCAAAGATATGGTTCTCATGTTCCTTTGTGTTCAGAATGACCAAACTGACTTTTCTGCAGATTTAGGAAGAAATCTACAGTAGCCGATTCCATCAACAACCTTGTGCATAGACAAAGCCTTGAAAACTGTACTGAAGGTAACATTGTCTCTAATTTGCCTCTTGTTGCTGTTTGTTTGTTTTCCTGGAATTAGAATTGTATAGAGTTGGCAATCTGCAAGAACACATTAGGTGAACAACTCACTGGTAAAACTGATGACCTATCAGCAATTACTGGATTGATGTTTTGGCAATTATGCCACCATGTCTGAAGCTGCTGACTGTTCTGTGTTGGCTACTGACTCAGTATTTCCAAACATTACTACTTGAGGAAATTCTTAGAAGTATGTGGGGATATGCCAGAAAGGTTCTAGGTCCAAGAGTTTCTGGAAGTACTCAGGGAAATTTCTGCAAAATTTCTCTGCACACCCTTACTGCTTGGAGTTGCTTTGGTAGTCTAGAACTGAAACAGTGCAGCCAATTTTGAAATGATTTTTCTCAGTTTGAGATTTAAGATGTGAGTTTATACCTTTATTAATGGTCTAAGTTTTGTTTAATTGTTTTTCATCTGATTGATTTGTTTTTCTTCCATTCCATGTGATGTTAGAGGAAATCCATGCAGAAATTTGCTATGCTGAATGTTTACTTCAAAGAGCAGCACTCACATTTCTCCAGGTATGACTTCCTGCATAGCTCATGTGCAAAACAAATACCATACACATTCCCTTTGTTGAAATGAATGAATTGTAGGTGACTGTCATCCAACCTAATGGTGTAAGACTTTTTCATCTGGATTATTTTGTCTTTATTTCCGTATTCTTCCTTCTTGGCATGAGTAGCTTCTAGCACTGGGGACAGTTCAGGTAATGTCTGATGCTGTGGCAGCAGTGTTTTTCAGAACTTACATTATGACTGTAAGAAAAGAATGTTTAATGTCTCTTGGTTTTAAGCACTGTTTTCTCACTTTTCTATTTTTAAAACTTCTTATAAATACATGAGAAATTACAGAGTAGGAAAATAATTTCCAGTTATCTTCAGTGTGACGAAGACTGGTTTATTTGCTTCCTCTTCTATTCTGTGCTTAATTTTTTTATGAGCACAGGAAATGGTTATAAAAAATTAAAGATGCTTCGTTCCAACAGCTCCTGCAATCAGTTAATTTTGATACTTGATGTAAATGATCAAACCCAGTTGAAAACACGTAGAAATTAGTATCAGGATTTTGAGACAGAGGCTGGACTATTCTTGTGCTGGTTATCTCTGTTGCTGATATCTTGAGTTTTCTGAAATTAAATGTTTTAAAATCATCTTCTTTCGTCTTTTCATTTTCCATTCAAAGGAAAATATTTCCCTCTGAATAGAAAGAGAAAGGTATATAACTGAGAATATATGGTTTGTTATGCTCAAGTCCTCCCTAACTAGTAATACAGTTTGTCCTACAGAACAAAGAAAAACAGGTTGACATCTTTGTGTGATTATTTTGATTGCATGTTATTGGGATTCAAGTCCCTGGGAATATGTCATCAGGAATTGCATGTTTGCTTATGGTGCTTAGCTTCTGACCTCATCTGTCACTCTTGACAACTCTTCTTAAGGACAGCTGTCAAAGACAGGTCTGTGATGATGTTGCAGTCTGCAGAAGTAAGCCCCTACCCTTTATTTTGGGACATTAGGCTTCTGACACTAATTTGTAATTCAGTTTCTTCTAGAGTTTGCTTTTGTTAGGTTTGATCAGGTTGAGTTATTTTCCTGACTGGCACAAAGGTGGAAAACCAGGTTCTGTCTTTGTTTACATACTGATGAGCATGAATGGTGCCCATTTTCTTGTCAATAACAGTAAAACATTCATCTGATCTATGCTCTTTTATCCTAATATGTGCTCTTTTCTCTGCAATGTGTTGTACAGTCTCTCAAAATACAGTCAGAAAAAAATCATCTGCTAAAACACATGTAGCCTTTTTGTCCCAGAGTAATAGCAGATATTAAAACAAACCAGAATGACAGATTAGGTGTGATTAATAGAGCAAGAAACTACCACCAGATATTTCTGAAACTAAAGATTTCTCTCTTTGGGATATAGCTGTTGACTAAAGGTCCCTCAGAAACTTTCCTGTAATTTCTCAGTTCATTATAGCTAGTAAAGTACCATGCTACCATACAAGTATGGGGCTCAAAGATACTCAATTCAGACCAGAAAGAACATATCCTGCTTAACTTTACTTACTCTGATTCCTTTTTTAGGATATGAAACTGTATTCTGTAGACTCCTGAGGACAGGCAGTTATTTTTGTTTGGTGCTGAGCCAGGAAACATTCAGATCTTAACTGTGCTGAAGGACAAATGAAAGCTATTTTTTTTTGAAACAACCACAAGTTCATGTACTGTAGAGGCCGTTCATTATCTCCCTGTGTTCATTATGGAAATTCAAATGGTTCAGAGGTCATGGGGGCTCTACTGATCACAGGAGGCATCAAAGTTAAGTATATGTATATCTAAACAGAGTACAGGTATTTAAATATAGAAAGGAAGCCATAAATCCATGTATTGTTTCTTAGAGAATTACTGTGTATGTGTGTAATGATGGTTATGTTCAAGGCATGTGTTCATCTCCAGAAGACAAAAGCTGTTTATAATGCTTATAGATTTATATTGCTTGTGTGCTTCCTTTCTAACAGGATGAGAATATGGTAAGCTTCATAAAAGGAGGCATCAAAGTCAGAAACAGTTACCAAACATACAGGTATGTTAGAGTGAAAATAAAATTGTGTACTCTTCAAGTATGAAGTCCAATTCTCTATTTCGCAAATAAATTAGTGGTGCATTTATTCCAGCCTTTATTATGGGCCTTGTATCTAGAGCCTCTCTTAGCCCACGCAGACTGCTTCTTTACAAAATGAAAGGCAGCGATATTATGGTTGATTTGGATTACCAATTTGCATTAGGTGGGCAGGGAATAGGAATAAATAAATAAGGTAGTGAACCCTTTCCCTGTTCTCTCCCAAGGTTTGTCTACTTCAGGTGAGATGGGCATGAAGCAGACCATCAGGCATATGAAATAGCATTTCTTTATTGTTCTAGCTGCAGCTTTTTTTGAAACATTGAAAATCAGTAGGTGAAGTGCAAGTAATTCCATTTAAAAGGCATGAAACAAAAAAATACAGAGAAAATAAACTGAAGAGCTTGCAATGGAAAATATAAATGACTTCAAAGGAAAGTCAAACAAATTTACAGGAAATAGGCTTATCAGGGGGCAATTAGCATAGAACAGATGCAGTCTCTCCACGTCACAAAGTCCCTGAACAGGCAATTCCTAGAGGATGCTTTCCCAAGCATATGTCATTGTCTGCGTGAAATATTAGGTTAGCTGAACCTTTAATCTGGTTAAGTATGGCAGTTGTTGTACTCTGAAGAGAAGGTGCGTGCTATTAAAAATGATAAGCAGGGTTGCTTATCTGAACTTGCAGTATGTCCATTACTTGGTGTCTAGAAGCTAAAAACATCTGTGCAAGTGTATTCATGTTCAGGAAGTAATGGAGAGCTATTTTTAAAATGTGCAAAGTGTTTTGAAGTGCAGTAGTAAATTCTAAAAAGGTGCATTAAAACGTATGCCATGGGAAGCATGCTCAATTCTGCCTCAATAAATTAAGAACAGTTTTAGTATAAGTAAAAAGCAAAGTGCTATAAATCTAGTAGGACTTAGGTGGCCTCCTTCAAAAGAATGATAAAAGCAACTTGCCCATTACTAGAACATATCTTAACAGGGCAGATTTTTATGTGATATTGACAGTTTTAGTACTTTTGATGTGGCATGAAATAATTACTTGCAGCCCTGATGAGAGTGTGGTGCAGAAGGTTACAGAGAAAATGATGAAATGAGACTTTATTTACATTGATTGATTGATATTTATCACAGTGTAATTGGTGGTATTAAAAAGCCAGCTTTCCTTTCACTGCTGCCAGCAGAACAGCAGCAGAAGCCCTGGCAGAGATGCCAGGCGGAAATGTTGCGAAGATACGATTTTTAAAACTCTTTCAGGGAGGAAAATTTACCATATGCTGTAAAAAAGATGGAATAAAACACAATAATTTAGAAGGAAACATCTGCTGTAAGTGCATGGAAAGTATGAGAAAGCTTTTGTGGTAGTACAGGCTAGATGAATAATTAAAAAGGTGAAAGCAAAATATGTACCGTATTTTGTTTTGTTTTAGGACTTTTAAATTTGTACTCAGAAAAGCCAGAGAAGTTTGTGTGTGTACCAGACACACAATAACGTCCAGTCAGGTTCTCCAGAAGGAAAGGGAGAAAGATGACAGTGTCCATTTGTGTGGGCTGGAGGTGACCAAATGCAGGTCCATGGTAAAAGCTGTAATTGCAACAGAGTCCTATATCCATTAGCAACAGTCAGCAGATAAAACCTGGACAGCCTGAAGTGTGTGGCTGCCACTGAAGCGGTGTGGTGTTGTTTTTTGCCTCCAATAATGAGCGAAATGAACTAAAATAATATTGTGATAAACACATGGCTGTGGAGAGCTTGGGGACAAAACAGCTTCAGATCTGGTTGGATTATACAGGGAAGCAAAAGGATACTACAGAACTGAGATCTATGACAATTAGAAAAACAAGAATTTCTGATAACGATACCATTGAAAATATGTATTGTAATTTTCCTATATTTAACATGTTCTTTTTATTGAACATGCACAACATGAGAAAACAATCTTTTGCTTTTTCAGAGAGCTGGATAGTCTTATACAGTCTCCACATTATGTTAAAGGAGAGAACCACCTTCATTTTGAAGGAGGTGTAAAGCTTGGAGTTGGGGCCTTTAATTTGGTATGTACCAGCAGTTCTTCTTTTGAGCTGAAGGTTTGCAAACTGGAAATGTTGATAACTTGTCTACAGGTATTTATCAGTGTTACTGGTGGTGTGGTTGAAGGCCACTGTTCACTGCTGTTGTTTGCATTCTGCCCTGAAAACAAGGAGTCAAATGGTGGGTGATTCTTGGTGGATCAGAAGCATTGACCCGGGGTGGTAAAGGGTGCTGTGGTTGTTGAGGTGATGGACTGTAGAAAGTGCCTGGTGCTTCCCTCAGCTTGCCTTAAACTGTGTGAGAGTCTGGCACAAGCCCCAGTACTGGATTTACTGCACAAAGAGCAAATATGTACTGTGAGGTACGCACCCAGCATTTCTGAAACTTCCCAGAAGTGCTGCAGTTCCTGAGCGTGTGCTGTGTGAACATCTTTCTGACGGGGAATTCTTGAGTCAAATGGCTATTTCTGTTTAAATTATATACAAAAAACAGCAAGTGTATAAATTTACCCAGGAAATCCTCAGGTAGTTTTAGATCCTCAGATGGTTTTAGTGATTGTTATTGACTATTTATTATGTTTGGAAAAGTGGTATGAGGCAACATGTAGCTGAGATGCAAAAAGTCTGCTACCATGTAACTTGTGGTTATTTTTCTGTAGACATTGTCCATGTTTCCTGCACGAATTCTGAGATTATTGGAGTTTGTTGGATTTTCTGGAAACAAGGTAAAGTTGAATAAGTGTTGTTGGTATATTTCCCTCACTGCTAAGTTAAAAAAAAAAAAAAAAAAAAAGTTTTTCTCTTCTTTTTCACATTAGTTGTAACTGAAACACACTGATGGCTGTCACAGCATGTACATTGCTGGCGCTGAGAGAGTAACACTTGAAGCTCCTGCATGACACCCAGCCTGGAAAAAAAAAATCAATTTCTTTTCTGATACTTCCTTTTTTTTCCCCTTTGTCTGTAATGATCTTCACAGCACCTTCTCTTTGCCCCTATAGAGTAGTGAGTGCTTTTTTGCTTAGAGAGTAACCGGTCTGACCTGTGTTGTTTGTACATGCAGACTGACCAGTTTAGCAATGAAACACCAGTAAACTTACATGAACTGCAGTAATTCTGCACAGGGCAAGTGGACAGAAAGTGATACTCCCTCTGTATTGGCTTTACGTGGATCATTGTTTCAAAAGAGGATATTAAATTATGGAAATTACTTATTTTATCTTGGCTTCAATACCTTGTACCTGCATTAGTCTCCCATTACACTACCACAGTGTGAGGTTGATTCAAAGTTGTTTTCCTGTATTAAGAAAACATTAAGGTTCACTTAGCCTAAATGACTGGTTAAATTTATGGAATAAATGTTAAGCTAAATGTTTGATATCTCTCAAACACAGCAAAAGCTGTGTAAACAAATTAAAACTCAACTATTCTATTATAAAGCTTTCTATTTACTAAACAAGTTTAAAGAAAAAGGAGGACTCCTTGATCAGAGCTGCACCCTTAGGTGACATGTGGGTGAGTGTCAATGCTCTTTGATTAGTTTATAGTAAAGATCTTAGATCTGGAAATAAAGCATCATGATTAAAAACAAGGAACATTTGGCAGAGCGTTAATAAGAATTTGGAAACTTCATAGAGCTTATTGAGAGCTGTTTCACAGACAATAAAGGCAAAAATGCAATACTTTAACCTGTCTGTTATGAAAACAGAGTAGCTAAAGCAAAATCCTATCTTAGAAAATGTAAAGATAATTCACATAGCAGAACTCTGAAAATAAAATCATTTAGAATCATCAGTGTCTTGGGCTTGGAGGGACCCATTGAGTTCTTTGTTGAACACTCATCCTATTATTGCAGATGAAAATTTTCCCTTTAATTGAATTTCTGTTCTTTTTCTTTTGCCCTGTGGTTTGTTGTATGGCTGTGAGTGGGCTGCTATTTGTGTTGATGAGTCAGCTCCTGTTCCAGTTTTTTAATATCTGTCTGAAGCATGACCTAGATTACCATAAATTTAAACTAAAACCTGATATCTGCACACCACAAGAAAAATATCATTTTAAGCATATTATTTAAAGTTCATTGATAGTCATTTATTTTAACGTCCTAAAAAAGTCTTTCTGCATTTGGTAATTCTAAGCTAGATACCCAAAGTCAGAAACAAGATTGCAATTGCATTTGTAATCCTTTCCAGTGTGGGTTTCCCAAAGCTTGCAAGAGGAAGCTGTCCTCTGCAGTACAATGGGCTTGACGGTGAAAGAAACAGTAATGGAAAAGGAGAGGGAATGTTTGTGTCTCATGTGTTGCACCCCATCTGTAGAGAAGGAATTCTGTGTGCATCTGTGCACAGTAGTTTCAGTTAAGTGCTTGTGGTGAGCACCAGGCTGTGCGGAAGACGAGAGAGCCATGGTGAGAGCCTTGAGCAGCTTGTAGTTCACCTGGAAGAGCTGTATTGCCCTGGAGACCAGTTTGCTTTCGGTGTGAATTGTGTGTTTATTAAAACTGGGTGTAGAATTGTGATAGATATCTCCCATGATACTAATCTGCCTTAGAGCCAGCGGACTTGCCTCTAGTGAATCTCCTCTCAGACATGTCATGACTGTTAGTTGAGGACGTGCCCAAAGCTGGATTAATTCCTCAACCAGTTGTGAGCACTGTGGAAATCAATTTAACAGCAGTTTGGAGTCCCAGAGCAGCAGGTTGGATACAGTCAAGAAAGTATAAATGCAGCCTGAGACCCCCTTGCTCACTTCCACTCGAAAAAGCGCCAGTTGTGCCATTCTCAGTTTGAGCTCCTTTCCCCTTTTATCATTAGTGAAACTGAGGGCTTATTTGTGTTTGATGGCATGGCTCTGCATTTGGGTATTGACATTCAAGGGACAGGAATGTGGTTTTACCTGATTTCATAAGAAATTCTGTGTTGAGGTGTATACATAATGCATTAGCAGGTATGCTATCCTGAAGGAGGCCGACCTTCACCACTCACTTGGGTACTCAGTGAAAAAAGCATCCCATCCGGACTTCTTGTGTTTAATGATGACTAACTTCTGATGAGCAGTCACAAGACTCCTCCAGCTAATTTATGCTGTCATTCTTAGTTTACAGAATGGTACAGATATTGTGCTGCTAAGCTGTAGAAAAGTTTGACGTGAGTCAGCCATATATTGCATGCGACTTACGTTAGGGTGAGCTGCCAGCTTGATTTCAGGGAAAGGCAGGAAAAATTTCAGATAGAACCAATTTCCTTCAAATTATATGTTCTGATGTGGGAGGATGCTTTTTCCCAAGGCAACTGAACTGATGAATGTTTTTGATGCTTCAGTTTGTAATAAAATGAATTCCAGTTTCCCACTAAGCATCTTTTTGATTTACATTTCAGTCTCCTGCAAATTTGAAACTAAAGTTATTTGCATTCAAGTGCCCAGTCTAACTGCTTAATTAGCTCTTCATAAAAGCTATTAGTAGTATCCATCCTTGCTACACCTTCAGTAATGTGAACAAGTTATGGGACAGGAGCAGTGACCTTGTTTTGTTTTGGTTTTATATATGGATTTGTAATTGAACAAGAATGATATAATACAAGAGCTTTCACTTCAGGTAGATAGATGGATTTTAGACACAGCTGATATAGATATGAGTCGGTCTATGTGTTCTCTAATAATGCCTTTGAACTTTGTCCTGTTCATCCCACATTCACTGTGGGAATCCCCACTGGTTGGGATGTTCTGAGTAACTTACACAGAAAGATAAGGGATCATGTACTGCATGTACTGGATCATGTTTGCCTGCAAGAGAAATGTGTTTCTTCCTGCTCTGTATTAGAAGTTATGTTCTGCAGGGTAACCTTCATCTTGTGTTAATGTCATGTAAGTATTTTACAGGAATTACTAACACTTGTTTGACATCTCTTTGATATTGTAGCAGTATGTCCTGTAATGGACTGTTTGGAAGCACATGCTGGTATTTTGGCACTGCTCCTGTCACCAGTGGCATGGGTGTGGGAGTTATTTACTGGTGTTAAAGGGAACTTCCTGACAATTACACATAATGTACTTGCACAGTGGCTGGCACCAGTGAGTATGGTTTGTTTAGACAGTAACTCTTTTCGTACAAGTAGCAGACTGGGCACAGAGATCCTCAGCTGATCCCTGCTGAGGATCATATGGGTGTCATAGCCTGACAGGCTTCCATGCTGAGTTGCTCCTTGGAGAAGTGTGTCCATCTCTGCCAGCTGCAGAGGGATCTGGGGCAGTCTGGCTGGATGCAGTGGCACAGTCATACTTCTCAGTGATAGCAGTCATCTTCTCTCTTTGATTATCTCACTGTAACAGAAGCAGTTTGCAAGGATTTGGGAAGAAGCAGCCTTGTTAAAGCCTTCTCTGTAGGGAAGCATTGCAATGCTATAAGAACTACTTATCAGTTTCTTATTTTTCAGACTGTGTCTATTGATGATATTACTAATTTAATATAGAAAGTTTGGGATATTCAAGTGGTAGAGTAAAATGTAAGCAGTCTTTAATTGCTTCTGTGAGACAAATTAGGATTTCAGACACGGTGCTTGGTGAGCTTCCCGGACCGGCATAACTGTCCAGTTTAAGAACTGAACTGATGTATGCCAGATTTGCAGCTATCTTTTCTATAGAATAGGGAATTTCTTTATCTACTTGCATCACAGTTACTGCTTTCATAGATGCAGTCCCACATGGGGTGGATATGGACCATATTCCTTTTCCATATAGATGACAACTGTCGCTGACTGTATTATAATTAATTTTGGAGACTTAAATACACAAGTGAGATCAAATCAACAGTTACACTGATTTACATAACAAATATCATTCGTTTCACTGTTGTTCTCCAGTGCTATTCACAAGTACAAGCAGCAGCCATTAAACAAGCATTTCTATATCATATGGAAGATACCTAGTTGTGTGGGTCCAGGTACTGCTACCTGTAAAAGCTGAGAGAAATATCCAGCCTGAATATTCTTAACTTAAAAAAAATCTGCTTTGAAAATCTACTTTGGATTTCTTTTTCCTGACAAAATTCGTTCTGCAGAATGTTTTGCCTTCTACCTTGTAGTACTGCAGGGCTACTTCTTTGAAAAATCCAAATACTTGTGGTTTTCATCTGAGCAGCTGGAAGAAGTTGAGTGTATCATATTTTACAAGGTTTTTATATCAATCGAACTTCTGCTTTTAAAAGCAAACAATGAAGTTGGCTTCATTTGCTTAGTGCTTGCTTTCCATAAAACCATTTATTTTTTGGTAATGTTTTTCACATCTTTTAATTTCTTCTGAAGTGACATGCACGTCAATATTTTCATTATTTTTATCCAGGATGGATGTGATACAAACTCACCTGCAGATAATTGTGACAGTGTTACCTTTTCCAGTAATAGCTGTTAATATAATAAATTAAGATGTAAATGTAGTTATGTTGAGTTTTAATACATTTGCAAAAAATTAGCCACACTAGTTAAGCGAAAGCATTTGTATGGTAGAAATTAGAATATGATTACAGGCTTCAGGGTTTACACCATAAGGGTAAAAGTCAGGCAGTGTAACACCCTTCCATTGGCAGACAAAAATCAGATGAAAAAGATGAAAATCAGTGCTGAGATCATGCTTTGAGCGCTCTCTGTGATACCTTCATCAGGGACTCCAACAGACATCCCTCAGGGTCCCTATTTATAGTGTTTGAATTGTATGTCTTTATAGTGGCTTATATCATGTTCCAGTAATTTTCAATTGCAGTCACAGCACACCTTTCCAAACAGAGTTTTCCCTGCTGCAAAGTGAACATTGTACCATGCACATTTACTAGAAAGGAAATCTCATGGTTAATGGTTGCATATTGGTAATATTGTTCTTGGTATCACGGAGCCAGTCCTAGAATGTGCTGCTACATGCTGTTGCCACAGGAGCTCGAAACCTTTGCACTCACTTGGAATGTGAATATAGCTTTACACTTGATTGCCTTAGTACTTCCCAAATAGAACTGAAACATTCTTTTTTATGTTTTCCACCCATGACAGTGGTCCAGCAACACCACTTCATTTGTCAGTGTGCTTACTGACATCCTTCAGCACTGTTATCCTTTGCCCTCCTAGCTGTAAATTATTTTACCTTGTCGTCTTTCCCAGAGATTAAGCATGTACTCCTTGAAAAGATGTTAGATAATTTTATATGTGTTTGTGTCTCTGATTGCTACATAAGCAATTTGCATCAGTGTGTTTTGGAAATTTGGTGAGTGAGCAGTCTACAAATGACACTGCAGAAGCTAACGAACTAGCAAAAGGTGGATTTGGTTCTTTTCCAATCCTTTGTCTTCCTCACCTCTGTCTGCACAGGAGCGTGGCCTGCTGCAGCTTCAAGAAGGAGCATCCTCATACAGCTTTAGGTCGGTGCTGTGTACCATGCTGTTGCTTTGCTATCATACTTTCATGACCTTTGTTTTAGGTAAGATGGTTTATAATAACTCTTGGATTTGATTAGTTCTTGTGGGAGATGGGCTGGTGGGGGGAGATGATTTCATCACCTGTGTGTTGATGAAATGTTGGTTCATGATCAGATTAAATATGTCATTTATGAGTGGCTTTATAATAGTGATTATACCTGAAGAGAACATCTTAATCTTCAAGAATGAGATTTGTTTAATGCATAAGATGGGAAAAAATGGGGTAACAAAAGAAGTCACGAGAGCTAAATCCGTATTCTGTAGACAGTTTGAAATTTGGAAGGTTGAAAACATAACTGAGATTACTGTCCTAAATACTGTAATCATGTTCATATACTGTCTTCCTGGGGAGATGATAGCTTCCAACTGAGAGGGTACTCTTCCCAGTTAGCTACTATTAAAACTTTTTCAAAGTGCATTGGTCTACACACACTTTCAATTCATAAAGCACAATGTTGTTTGGATCTTCCTGCTTGCTGGCTTAGTGAAACACCGACCTGTATTTACGCCTGATTTATGAGAGAGGAACTTCTGTATTGGCCAGATGAAGATGGCTATCAGTACCTTGCCTTCCTGTTTTGTCTTGTTTTTTACTTATTATTTTTTTTATCACTTGCACTCTAGGGACAGGAAAAGGAAATGTTGAGGAGGCAGAAAGGCTACTTAAACCTTACTTGGCTCGCTATCCAAAGGTAAACTGAATCATAATTCAGATTGATATGATTGTTTGATGTTTCCCTGCCAAATAGCTAAGTTAGACTGTATAGTCAGCTTGAAAACTGTTAAAGAATACTTGTATTTTTATTATTATTTATTACAGGGAGCCATATTCCTGTTTTTTGCAGGCAGGATAGAAACACTGAAGGGTAATATTGATGCGGTAAGTAATCCATTTGCTCTTGAGAAAATAAGCCTCAAAAGCTTCAGAAAAACTTCTCTGGGGACAGTGTTTCCTTTTTTTGTTTAATGCTTCCTGTAGCTTTGGCCTGTATGAATTTATTGTTCATGAATTACAAGTAGGAGTTTTGAAAACTATTTTGGCGAACTTGTTGGACCAGCTCATGTCACTATGCTTGATTTATGGTGATAAACTCATCCACCAGTATCAGTAACACAGTTTCCTCATTGCCTTTCATATCCTGAAGCAAGTTGTACCTTTAATAACATCTCGTGATAATATTTTGCCTTCTGCCTGAATGGCGAGTCAGTCATACAAGACTTGAAAGAGTTAAAGTGCTGGAGAATGCATGTCTAAAATATTCCAAGAATGAATATCAGCTGATTGCAGTGCTATAGCTCCTTTGGAGCTATGATAGTAAGTCTCAGCTTCACATCTGTCCTCTGATTTTAGTTTCCCAGTTTCCCCTAGGGATTAACATTAATTTTGCCTGCATGTAGGACTGACTATATATTCCAAGAATGGGGAGCCGTGTGGCAGGAATAAACTTGCTAACTCCAGGGTAACTGTGGAGTCAGGGATCTCTTATATGAAGCCACCAGACATGATCTTGGGGAATGCTGGACTGTTTTTAATTAGGAAGTTGCAGGAGCAACTATGAAAGCAGGTCATGGAGACCCAGGGTCTATTACATTTACATGTGATTAAGGCACTATCTGGTAATCTCTC
This sequence comes from Odontophorus gujanensis, assembly GCA_013399175.1. Taxonomy (NCBI): domain Eukaryota; kingdom Metazoa; phylum Chordata; class Aves; order Galliformes; family Odontophoridae; genus Odontophorus; species Odontophorus gujanensis. Next base: position 219,703 of record VXAB01010208.1, read on the forward strand.
TGTTCAGGCAGTTAATAGGTATGAAGAGTGCTGTGAGGCTCAGCAGTACTGGAAGCAATTTCATCACATGTGTTACTGGGAGCTCATGTGGTGCTTCACCTACAAGCGCCAGTGGAAGATGGCCTTCTTTTATGCAGATCTGCTAAGCAAAGAGAACACCTGGTCAAAGGTAAGCTAAGCAGAACTAGGATAATGTACTGAGTGGCATGCATAAGGCCCTGTAGTGTCTATTAACTCTTAATCAGATGGAGCTGGCTTTTTGTAGCTTTGTGCTGACTGAAAACTGTAAAATAAAATTCTGATCTATTGTGACTTATAAGACAATGTGAAGTGTGAGCATTCAAACCAGAACAGATTGTGGGCATACAAAAATCTTTTGGGCCCCATTTGTAGATGAAGAACAACCTGCTAAAGATGTTCTGCCATGTATTGACAGGTCATTTTATCAGCACACAGCAGTTAGTGGCAAGCTGCCATTTCCCTCATTACGTTATGGATATAAGCTCTGTTGGTGATGAGTGAGGCTAACCATGATGATGCCTCTCTGATAATAAATGTAATCAGAAGATGCACCATGCCATGTGCACATGAAAAGGAGAAGTTCTCAGGTCCAGAACCCTATTAGCTTTTCTGCAACCTTCACCTGAGCCCCAGAGAAATCTGTCAGAAAAGTTTCAAGTCTGGTGAATGGGTGCTGAGGTTAACTGGTGTCCACTGGTTTGTTTCTCTTCAGTGTGGTCACACTGTGTGTGCATGGGAGGTGTATCAGTGTTTGTTTTTTTCAACTACACATTGTGTGTATTGGCCAAATGCAACCACAAGTGGGATGAGGTACAAACAGCCAGATGAGAGCAGCTTGCACAGTGTTCCCAGCTGAGTAGAATCTGCAGCAAGGACTCCCACAGGACTGTTCCTTTGTAGAGGAGCAGCACTCAACCTGGAGCTCAGATAGCCTGAAACGCTGTATGATTAATATTAATGTGTGTGTCCTTTTAAACTGTGTGTAGCTTTTGGTAGTATATTGCAGGGGGCCTTGAGGCAGCAGAGAAGGTGCATCCTATTAATAGGAATTGCTTGGTTGGACCAAAATATTAAATACATGAACTAAGTGAATGATGGTCATGTAAATAGACTCTTAAGCGTGGACTATTTATTTACAGCAGAATCTAAGATACTTTTTCTGAAAACTCCTGAAACTTAAGGTTAATTTAATCTCCTTAAAGCAATACTCAAAACTCATTACTGTTACCTCTACTGTTCCAAATACTGTAATGTCCTGTGTGCTGCTTTGCTTTCTTTGGTTGCTCAGAAATCCCTGTGGAATCAGTATGTTTCATAATCTGAAATAATGAAATAATTAAAATTTAAATAATAATTCAAAAACTACTGTCCTTTTTCTAGAACTTAATATTTGAGATATGATACCACCTTCTTGATTGCTTTTGCAGGCTACCTACATTTACATGAAGGCTTCTTATCTCAGCATGTTCGGGCCAGATGACTGCAGTCCTTTTGGAGACAACGAAGTTGAATTATTCAGGTAAAATTTGCTAACTACCAGTTATAAGAGTTCCATATCAAATCACAGTGTTTGAGGAAGAGAGGCAAAATTACTCATTATGCAGTTTGAAAGATCTGCACAAAGAAAGTTGGAATTGGTAAGAAATTGCAGAATGAAATGGTACCTTTAGGCTAAAGGAGACCTTGAATGAAGTCAGCAGATTTCTGCTGGCCTGGGAGAGCTTTAGAGACCTTTCTTTGAGATGTTAGTTTAATCAGCCATATGGTGGCTGCTGTACTTGCATGTAACATTCAAGTTTTTTATAACTGTTTCTTTAATCAAAGCTGCATGTAAGATCAGAAAGTCTTCAATGCAGTATGCTACAAGATGGATGCCTTCTGTAGCAGTTAATGGAGAAGTTCTGAGTTGGGGATTTTAAGTCTGAGAGAAGTATGAAATAGTTACATGTGCAAGTGTGGATACCTCCATTATTGACGCAGTAACTTAATGTAATTGTTATGAGTAAGCACAAAAAAGCCTAGCTTTTGCTGGGCCAAATAAAATTAACTACTTTGCTTTTTTGGGTCTATTTCTGTAAAATTTGAATAACACTATTTTTTAATGTGCTTACTATATATTGATTCTTTTCAGATGTTCCATAATGTAAATAATCATTGCAAGCAGATTTCATTCTTTTTCATTGGGATACATTGCAAAGGGAATCAGGTTGTTCTTTGGGAAAGCAAGAGCCAGCTTGCCTCTTTCTCACTCTGTGAAAATGGTCCCTTTATAAGTTAGGCACGTCATCATCTAATTTTTTCTTTTGGATGGGGAAGAGCACTTCGTTCTGCTGCTTGGTTAAAATGGAAGCCCAAAGAGATATAAGCATGCCCTGCATAAACAGCTTTTGTGAATGCATGTTGCTGTGCTTCCCCAGAGATAACAGCAGTTCAGTATATAACATCTTTTGTAAGTTCTTTGACTTCATTTATTTATTTTTAAATTGAACTGTTGTTATCCCAGGTGTTCCTGAAGGAAAAATCCCTTATGTTTTCTTTTAAACTTTCAGGATTGTTCCCAGCCTGAAACTGAAAATTGCAGGGAAGTCACTGCCTACAGAAAAGTTTGCCATTCGGAAAGCTAGACGGTATCTTTCTTCAAACCCCATTCCTTTACCTGTTCCACCTTTGGTAAGCTAGAAACGTTTCCTCCCCCCCTCCATGTTACACCCTTTTTTTTTTTTTAAAATGGAAAGAAAACCAGGGTAATTGGAATAGTATCTTTCCATGTTTCTAAGGTAAAACCTCTGCAGGAGACTGGAATGTTCCCAAAACAAAGCCAAATGAATGCAAGGAATGCTGTAAAACTGGGGCAGGCACCAGCCACAAGGAGCAGAGCCAGTTGTTTGTGACACATAAATGTGTTGCATGTGTAACTCATTATTCCAGCTATAGACCAGCATGCTCCTAACAGCTTTCTTTTAATTACCTTTTGAGGAACTTTGTCCTGGGTTTCTTCTGTCACGAGTCATTACTGACACTATTAAAAGAAGACTTTAAGTGAGGAAAAGAACAAGAAAACAATGCAAGAACTGGGTGCCCCATGTAAGCATCTACTTGATGTGCCCCTGAGTGTTTGCAGTGCGGTGCCCACAGAGCACCTTGGTGATGGGATGAAGTATGGACATGTCTCTATAGCCACTCCAGTGAGCTGCTCTCCACTGGTAGCTGTTTATGGTGGCTGGTTGTTTTTTTATGCCTGTAGTGTCACACAGTTCCCCTTGGTCAGGTACGATCAGCTGCATAAGGCTCCACCCGTTGCCTGGCTCACGTGGCTCTTATAAAACTCTTGTCTATAAATGCTAAATAAAAGAACACTAAACGTAAAAAGAACAGAAAAGGTTTGCCAAGAGCTGAGGAGTTGCCATTTGCAGTGCTCCAAGCTGTTTTATTTGAGAAACAGATGAATAATTAGTAAATACTCTTTAAGAGAGTGCCTGAGCAAGGAGAGCCTCCTGGAGACACTGGTGAGTAATCATTTCTCAGCCCACCAGCTGGGTATGTGACACAGTGCTTCCTGAAGTGTTATGTTATTTCTAGCTCGGTGGGCCCATGAGACCTCGGGCCATCAAGGAAGACATGCAACATATAAGTGGGCTAGAGACCCTTTAACTCCCAATACACTACATGATGTTATGATGTGGAATATCAATAATATAACAAAAATAATAAAACCATAACACCGAAGAAATGCAGTCTCCTGGAGATAAGTTACAACACGGTGTGGGTATTCACTAGAGACCACTTTCCACCTCATCATAAGACTGAAATGAGAGGAAATAAATAGGTGACACAGATTTGTCTTTCAGGTTTCAGAGATTGTAAAGAACCATACACACCTGGTTTGTTTGGGCTATTCTAATGGGATTTTACCTAATCAGGTTTCTGTACTAAAGGCTTTCCTTGGGTGTCCTTGTGGAAACACAGCAGTCTTCGTTTCTACTGCAGTTGCATATTTGAGGCAGCAGATGTCATAGCTGAACAGATAAAAGTACTCTGAGGATGTGGGAAACGGTGCAGAATGCCATTTCTAGAATTTTTCTTTACCTTGTGAAGGGACTCACTAAGGGAGAAAGGTCCTAACCTCAGATATTTAGCCTAGAATAAGTAGTTTTGCAGTATTTATTGGCATCGAGTGCAGTCAGTGGCTCTTCAGCTGTTTTCCAGGACTGATCTGCTCTGAAAAGGAGTAGGACTTTGGCAGTGACAATATGTTTTGACAAACTGAGATTTTGGTTAAGGAGTCTGTAATTTTTTAATCGTGCAGAGATAACAAAAGTATTTGATAGCTGCATTTATCCACTACTGTAGTTAACAACGGTGTCTTCTCTTCCTGATCCTAGGAGATGATGTATATCTGGAATGGCTATGCTGTAATTGGACAATGTCCCAACTTAACAGAAGGCATGTTAGAGACTTTAATTGAAGCAGAAGAAACATTGGCAAGAAGTTCAGGTAATCAGTGATATGGTTTAATCAGGTATTTTACAGTGCAATAACTGAAGATATTATCCATGAATAAAGAGAGACACTTGTTAGTAAAGTTAATCTGATCATACGAGGAAAGTAGATTATGAAACCATAAACTGTTAATGCAGACAGGAATAATTTTCCTCTTCTGTCATAGCAATAACTCATAATGCTAGCAAGCTATTTTCCTTCCACAGATGTATATTAGGAATAATTTATGACACACATTGAAGAACTGTTTATTTTGCTAGCTCAAAATCAGTGTATGAAATGACTTGATTACTTAGATCATTAAGGTTTATTATTCTTAGGTACTGTATTTCAGTTTTGAAGGATAAATAGAATGAGATGAATGTCTGTCTTCTGTTCCAAAAGTGCTGTCAGCTTACAACATGACCTTGGAGGGCTGGATGGTATTCATGTGTCAGAAGCTGGGATACCAGGGATGGGCTTTTCTTTGCACAGTGAAGGGACACATAAGAAAGGAGATAATACGGAACTGGAACAGACTCTGCCACCACGTCTTTTGTCACTCCATTAATTACCTTTTAATTTCCTGCCAGTATTTTCCGACACCTATGGGATTGCAACCAAAGTTTTTCTCATGGTTTCCCCTTACATAAATATTTGATCTTATGTATTTTCTGTAAAAGGATTGAGCCCACCTTTACAAAGGAATATGGGTTGTCACTGCATTGCAGTCTTTTCTGGGACCTTGGTGCATTGTTACACAAGTACTCTTTTAGAGTTGAAAGAGTTGCTTGATAGAATGGCTAAAGCTGTCTCCCTTTTTAATTATGAGAACAGGCAAAAGCATTTTGAAAGAAGATGACATCTTATTAAAAATAATTTGTCTGTTTCACCTTGTCACACATTTTGCTACGTTATTTGGGATAAGTGAATTATTTCTTTCTTTTTTCCTAGTTGATAAATAGTGAATAAGGCTGACTCTGTGCAGGGACATGTGGGAGTTTATTCACGTCTGTAAAGTACTATGAGGACATACAATTGAAAAGGGCAGTATATTTTAAACACATCAACAATTTAAAGTATTATTTGTTACGAATAAGGACTTGCTGTTTCCAGGCATCATGCTTCCCTGGAGCTTTCCTGATGGTGTTTGAGGCTGAACTGTAGCCTTTTCAAATATTTTCTTGCTTACTGCTGGATTCCTAATTCAAGACGCTATAAGATCTTCAACCTGAGAATGTGCTTGTGACAGTATTATATGGATAAGATGTAGAAATTCTGTTAGTGGAAATATCTGGAAATGAAAAACCCCGTGTTATACACAGCTGTGCCTAGGATCAGCCCCTAAATGTTTTATTTTATGCACCTGGGGGCAGTTTGTAGGCTGTATTATATAGAATCATTAAGGTTGGAAAAGACCACTAAGATCAGCTAAGTCCAATCAGGCAGAAAAGATGCTCAGAAGAGACAACAGATCTGCTGATTTTCTGATGAAATAATTCTTCTGTGGCCCTTAGACATCTGACAGTGCGTTTGTAGTGTGTCAGCTGTTGCCCTCTTCCCTGTTCCTTCTGAGTTAGTTTGCTGCGTGGTCTTTGGACATCTTCCCTCAGCATTGCTTTTGTGACTTACTGTATATAGATCACCCATGGGGATGGGACCCAGCATAGTAGTGAATCCAGCTGCAAGATCAGGACCTCCAACAGTGTAGTCTGAAGGGGAGCAACAGTTCCACACAGAATGTGTCAGCATTTTATCAACTGGAGTGACAGAGGAAGAACTGGAGAAAGGACTATTTTACACAGTAGAAACAGGTTGAAAGTCAGCACAACATACAGTGTCACACATATTACTTCAATTTCTTATCACCTGATATTTCGTGGTAGAAGTTTGTGATAGCAGGAAACTACCCTGAATGAACTTAACTGAATTTATTTTAGTTCCTTCTGTCCTGTGTTCCAGTAAATGGATTTTATCATACTTACCTGTGTAAAAGTTTTCCTGTAAATAAGAAAGTCTGTACTGCTCTAAAAAGTTTTCTAAAATATGCCATTTGCTTCACCTTGCAGCTACAGAATTGCTAGCAGATGACCAGTGCGTGATAAAACTGTTAAAGGGTTTATGCCTCAAGCATTTGGGCAAGATCTCAGAGGCAGAAGGCCATTTTAATTACATCTACTTAAAGTAAGTTGTCATACCTGGCATACAGGCAGACTCTTGAATTTCTGAGAACCTGCACATTTTGAGTAAAAGCAGGTGCAACCGTAATGTGAATAGAGAGGATTACAGAATCTTTAGTATTTATTTCACATGTTCTGGTATCAAGGGATCACAATTTCAATTGCCAATGTTGTTAGCCATATGAGGAGGGAAGAAGTGCACTTCGGCACTTTTTAGTGATGTTTTCCCCTCTTTGAGAACTACACGCACACACACACAGTTTTTGTGATGCTGTTTTTTCCTCCCTTTCCTTATAGCAATTGTTATGCCTAAAGAACCAAACGTAGTCTCCAGAGATGATTGGCAGCATGATTGTTTTTGGAACTCCTGTACATCGTGCAGAGAATGGGATCTCTTTTTCTCAGTTCACACAGTGCTTGTAATATTATCACCTTCTTAAATTTTTCCCCTATAATAAATGCCAGTAATTTTTAATCCCAAGAAATAACATGATGTTATGATGGTTATGGTAAAATGCACATTTAATAACCTAGAAAGTAGTGCTGGACAGAGAACACAACAAACGTTGTAATAAAGATTGATTGCTCCTCGTGATCTTAGCTAATCTGCTATTTATTTTTGCTTGGAGCTGTTAAATGAAGGGAACAATAAATCATTTCAACATCTTGAGGCTATTTCTTTTCCTATGCAGTGAGAAGAAGATAAAATACGACCATTATCTAATTCCAAATGCCTTGCTGGAGCTTGCATTGCTGTATCTGGACCAGGACAGAAGAGAAGAAGCAATAAAACTACTAGAAAGAGCTAAGTAAGCAGGTTAAAAGCCTGTTCTGGTGGGTCAGTGTGGTGTGTTACTGATGGGCAGGAAGCAGAAATATTAATACTGTAAAAACTCATAAATTTTTTTTTGTTTATTCAGCAGAAGCACACATGAGGTAGGTTCACCTGGGGCCTACTCAGGTAGCAGGCAGTATCTGATGGTTCAGTCTGTGAGTTAACCATCCATACTGATAAGAGAAAAAATAATTTTAAGGATGTTAATATGAGTGTCAAAGGCTTCCGTAAGAATTATTCCATGCATAACAAAATGTAATTTTCTTTGTAATATATTTACTTAATCATAAAAGATGTATTCATTGAAATCACAGCCCTGTGTTAGGGCTGAAGAAATATTATTCAGATTGATGGCCAGCAGTGCTGGTTTTTTTCCTTGATGAAATACATTTAAGACAGTGTTCCAGTCTGCATTTAGTATCTTTGCATTTTCATCTGCATCTGAGAAGGCTGAAACACCTGCCATTGCTATCTTTGTTGTGACTGATTTTTCTATCAAAGTAGATTTATGAGGAATAGTTGGACTTGATCATGTGTGTTCATTTCTATAAACTTAACAAATCTAGTTTTGCCTCTGTCCCAGTCTTCAATGCTTTGCTGAGCCAAAATTTCTATGTGGGGAAAAGAAAGGGGGGGAAAAAAAAAAAAGAGGGGAAAAAAAGAAGCATTCCAAGCCAAATAACCCTGGTCTCCTTCAGGCATCCTGCAGCAGAGCAGTTCACCTCTCTGCCTGCATGCTGAACGAGTCCAGATGTCTGCATGTTTCCAAGCAAAGAGTCACGCCAGCCACTGCTGCAGGTGTGCAGCTGCAAAACTCATCTCTGGCCCCATCTTTCAAAGAAACCAGACAGAGGTTTTGTGTCGATCTCTTGTCCAAGTCAGCCCACTAAGGGTGTTGTATTAGCCTGCTGAAGGTGATGCCAAAAACCTGTCAACGCAAAAATTAAAATATTGCAGTCCTTAATCCCCTGTGCTTGTGAGCCTGGTTCTCTGTGGACTCGTGGAAGATAGTAAGGGTAGCAAAAATGTTGTTTGCAAAGTGTAATGGAAATTGTTTTAGTCAGTTTCATGTTCCTCAAAATGCACCTCACCTGGAGCCGTATTTGAATACAGATTATTCAAATCTTAAAAAGAGGTCCAGAAATTAATGTTACAGAGCTTCTCATTCTGTCTAGTACTGCTGACAGTTCCTGCTCAGCCTTTCCCCCTTTCACCTGGCAGCTTGTGTGGCTCAGGTCACAGACTATTCAAGGGAAGATATTTGGCTTATAGGGGAGCTCAGCAGATCACAGCTTTTAAAAATCTGTGTATGAGAAGCTAATAATCAGATTTGTTATGCTCAAAGATCTCATGGGAATTGTAACTGTAAGAAAAACAGAAAGGCCTTAGAATCCTCAGAGTCACTGAGATTGGAAAAGATCACAAAGATCACCAATCCAACCCCAGCCCACCCCACCGTGGCAACTGACCATGTCCCTCAGTGCCACATCCCAATGGATCTTGAACACCTCCAGGGAAAGTTACTCCATGCAGCCTGTAAGTTACAACCTGTAGCTGTTATGTCCTCAATCAGAACAAACGCGCAGGGTTTATGAGCCTTCAGCTATAAACGCTGAATGTCTTTCCAGCCACTAGAGGGAGAATGCGTTGTTCGTGTTGGGCTGTAGAATTGCAAAGCTATGTTCGCTGCTGGCAGGAGTGGAAATGAGTGCTCTTCTTGTGCGTGACGCTTGATTTGCTTGACCTAAATCTGCATACTGCTGCTGGCTTAAATGTTTCAACTCTAGGAGAAAGGAGTGAAATGAGATGATTAGTAGTTTTAGCTTGATCATGCTTGGAAATATTTGTATTTGTATTACCATGAGCTACAAGCAGCAATATCAGCCTGCTGATGGAAAAATACAAGAGGCATTCTTTAATATCTGCATGACAAAATTTTAAGTAAAAACTCCAGAGTGTTTCAGATGAGCATACAGCACAACCCGTTCATTTCCTTCTCTCAGTCAGCCCCTTGAGTGCTGCATACATAAAATTATAAGGGGGTATGGGACAGGCAAGGAATGCCTTGTTTTTGCTGTGAGGCTGCTGTAGTGGCAGATGCTTGCCTCCACGCTTCATTGAATTATGAATTTTGAGCTGAAGTGTTTAAGATACACAGACTGTTTAATATGTGATGTAATGCTGCTGTAAAGATGACAAATATCTGCTAAAAGAAAATTACCCTGCTAATTTTCTTATCCTCCTTGGTATTTGGATTCTGTATCCATCCTGCAAGAGCTGAAATGCTAACTCCTAGTAAGTAGGATCTGCATTTTCTATTTTTTTTCTTTCCATGAAAATACAGATTCTTCTGTGTCTGTGGCTCTTCAGGATGTGACTTAGCTACAGGAGACAATAGGCAGGTGGCACTGCTGAATTGGCCACTGGATGTCTGTGGGAGGAAGTCCTGCCAGTCTTCCTCTGGGCTGGCAAATTGCTCTTCAAAAGCAGATATGGACTCTCGTGTGTACCCACTTTCCAAGCTTCTAGAGCAACAAAGTGCCTGGCTCTGTTTCTTGCATGCACAGTCCTCATCTATGACAGCCACAAGATGGTGATGGGGCACTTCCTTCAGAAGAGGAGGGCTCAGAAAAGCTGCTTTCTCCCTCTTTTCTTTCTTTTTCCTCTTTTTCTCCCTCTACTTCCATGAAATGTGACAGCTGAACTAAGATGAGTCCAAGGTCCACCTGTGCTCTGGGGTGCTTTGTAGATAGCACAGGGAAAGGTGTAAGTACCACCTCAGAATAGGCTTCAGGTCCCATCTCCACTTCTTTGGAAGATGTAGTTTTTTCTCCCTGCATGTTGATTCTAATCGATTTATTTTAGTCTGATTTGGCAAGTAAGTTGCAGGCAGCATTAAAAACAAAAAAAAATCTGTTCAAATTTGTCAGTGGTACATTGGGAGAAGGGAAAAAAAAAAAAAACCTAATGTCTGAATGTAAACTAAGTTGGTGTTATGGATATTTAATATTTTTAAATATTTTATTGAGTAGAACAAATCCAGTTCTTATTAAGCCGTATTTTCTGGTAATGGCCAGACAGTAGAACTACAAATAAAGAACAGAGAGCTGCATTGTTTGGCTGGGAGCACATGCCATGTATTTTACAGTAAGCAACAAAAGAGCTTGTGAAGGAAGGCGTTTTGCTGTCTACAGTTGTTTTGCTTAGAGCAGTAATATAAAGATAACTTGAAAAAGTTTGAAAAATATATATTCATCAGAGTTGATCTGCTTTTGTTTTAGACAAAACTACAAGAATTACTCCATGGAAACGAGAACACATTTCAGAATTCAAGCTGCCCTGCATCAAGCCAAATCCGCCCCAGAAAATGGAATGCATTCTGGAGCCTCTGCAGTGTCGTAACTTTCCCTTCTTTGATGTCCTGTTTGTGGCAGGCTTCGGTGCAGACAATTACTGACTCTTCAGAATTATTTCCTTCTCTTTCAAGTCGGTGAGAAATCAAGTCATTCAAAATTTTAGAGATGATACATAAAACATTAATGTAATAACACGGCAAAAGCTCTCAAACCAACCATAATGCATAAAACATTTGTTTTTCCAACAGTCGCTTTTCAAATACTTACATTTGTGCAGCTCACCTCTCAATTGTGTGCCTTTTCTTGCTTGTGTTTACAGCATTTGCTAAGCAGGACACAACATCAAGTGCAACAACTGGAAAAACAAACAAACCCTAAACCTTCTGGGGTTCACAGATTTAATCAGTTAGCTTTAAGCACTCATCTGGACTCGTACTGCTAGCAGTTGAGAACAAAGCTTTGCTTTTTCCAAATATCTGCTTGCTTGAAATGGTGTGAGAATGGTGCACAAGAAGCACAGCAGGGAGGAGCTCTGAGTTCTGGGCATTTTCAGTTGTGCATAGAATGTCTTCTGTAGCTTTTAGTAGTTACTTTTTTGCTGCTATGTGAAACTTGCAGGTGGAGAAAAGCCATGCAAGTTTCTTGATTTTTTTCTTCAGTCTTCATGTCGAGTCTGCTGCTTGTAGTGGCTGAATGATTTATGAGGGGTCGAGGGCAGAGAAGATGGTGGCAGGATAAAGCTGCACCACTGCTTTGAAAAGTTAAAAATTGGGAGGACTTTAGGAAAAAAGTTCTGTCATTGGAACAAACATGATTTAAAGTTCTTATTGTATTTAAAGCACAAGTCCTTGAAGGTCACTTAAGAAACAGCAATATTCCACTGGATGCAGAGCTGTGCAGTCACTGTGACACTTACTTCCTTTGTTCAGTGATTGTTGTTGGGTTTGCCTGCTTGAGATGTCCATGTTTGAGGAGATGCACGGCAATGTTTCCTGTGGTAAGCAGCTCAGGTTGGAGTAGGCTCTTCTGGCACAGTGCTGTGCCCTTACAAAAGAGCCATTTTGCTTTTTTCTGATGTTTCTGGGGAATCGTGAGGAAGGGGCTGCACTGAGAGCAGAGCGAAGGGCTATTGCTCCATGTCCAGTGCTGTCTGCCATATCATTGCTGCTCTTCTGCAGAACTGGTGCAGTCAGAGGTAACACATTTTCACAGTACTTACTGTTCTCTGTACTTGTACACCTGTGTTTTTTGAGGGCACACTTCTACCTCCCTTTTGAGAGAGATTCTTCCCAGTAACCCATTCTGACGTGTGGAGATGGGATGTCTTCTGATGGCCCTTTTTCTCTGATGGAGATCCTCTTTGGGAAGATTCATATAGAAGCACCTCGCGGTGAATATTCTTTCTAAAGTGATTGTTCCTAGAAGAAGATTGACAGTTTATAGCTCTGCTTTTACCTCTCCTAAGGAAATGTCATTGTTTTATAATGCAAATTAATATGCAGGGAGACAGGACCACCTGTTCCTCAGCACTGAGAACTTGCATTGTATTAAAAATAGACACCCTTTATAAAAGTCTTCTCCAGTCAAAATTATAGATGAAAACCTCATTTTTTTTAAAGTGACTTTCTCATATAAATTCAGTTCAGGTAAATTTCTCAATTCAGATACAATTCAGTATGAGCAGTTAATGCTATTTACGTATTGCACATCAGAACTTAAGTGTAAAAACTCAGTCATTCTTTGTATAGAATAAAAAAGATTCTTGTTCTATTTCATGCATATAATGCCTCTTCTTCCTCTTGTGTCCTTTTGAAATATTTTGGCAGTCTTAGCATCTTTTGAGCAAGCAATGCCACGAAAGTTAGCATAATTTGTACTGTGCAGAAAGCGAACAATCCTTGTGACTGTAGATTCATCTCTCAAGGCCACTGAAATGCCCTTTGAAACTTCACCCACAGCTGAGTTTCGCCCATGCTCTTCGATGCGTTGCACAAAGGACACACTGTGCAACGTGCACTCAGCTCCCCTGACTCTTTGCCACGATGAAAATCCCAAGGTTTTTATAGTCAGATCCTTGGTTGAGTATAAATGCCAACTGTAGTGTGCACCTGATCTCCAGCTGCAATTGAGGACCTCATGTTAGTGGGATCAAGTCATCAGTGCCTTCACTCTGACATGTTAGCTCCCAGCGAGAAGGAAATACCATGGTGCAGCAACGTCTTATGGACTGTACTACTCTGAACATACTAAAGGAGAATAGCTCCTTCCTAAAGGGTGAATGGATGATCAGGTATCCTACAACTTTGTTAGACTTGATTTTTAGGTAAGTTGCATTTTGAATTGCCCATGGTTACACTTTAGTGTACCTAATTTTGTTGCTTTTCTGTGGTTAGGGGTCAAAAACTCAAGTGACATGAGTGTTGGCTGCAGCTAATGTGTTGATGTCTGGAACATCCCATTGGTATCTGGGAGTGCCTGTCAGGCTGCAGAACCGTCCCATTGCTTCTGAAGCTGCTGCATTCTCTGAAGGAGCTCTCCAGAACCACGGGTTGCTTTATCAGTCTGCAGCACCAAGTGTAATGGATTAGGGAAAGCACAGTTAGTGTGAGAAGTTCTCAAGCAGCTTCGCTGTATTCACCTACAAGAAAATTGTGGATACCTCAGTGGAATCACAGATCAAGGATTTTCAGCGTGGCCTGCAATTCAGGAAACATGAAGTACTCCTTCAGGTGGATAGACTGAAGGCCTCATTTGCAGAAGCAGTTCTGTTTTCAACATAGTATGGTCTGACTAGCACTCAGAAATGCTCTGTGTGATAAGCTTTAGCCAAGTGCTGGGATGAGCTCTGAATCCTGAGCAAAGCCAGAGAGGTCAACCAAACAGAAACCAACTGACACAGCAGAAAGCAGAAGCTCAGTAGTACTAAGCTAGCAGCATAGGAGCATGCTTGGATTTGTTACTGATGCACAGTTCTGTTATGATCTGCAATTAATGCATTCTGCCATGTTCTGCCCTGTTCTAGCAGTGCCTTTACAGCAGCATTTGAAACTTATAAAACATAGGATTGTATCAAGCATTTCCTCCTGTTTCACACTGATTTTGGCATTGCATTCTGCATTTAGTTTGGCGCCTTAATATTTCTAGTTGATCTATGGCCTGGATCCAAGATAGCTTGAAGATGATGGGGTGACAGCTTGCCTATCTCTGACCCAACAGAAGCAGCTGCAGTAAGAATAATGCTCCTCTGTGGAAACACACTTCCCCAGGGTCAGCTCAGAAAGCAAAGGGCACTCCAAACACAGCAGCCTCAGCCTCCTGCTCCACCTGCAAGATGCATTGCTTTGCTTCTCTATCAAAGTACAGCAGCAGTGCACACGTGTGTAAAATGGTGAAACAATGTGTTCTACGCAGTTCCCCCTCTGGGAGGAAGAGGAGCAGATAAAGAGGTGAGTCACACTGTTTACTGCTCTACAGGAAAATGGTTAATGGTTGGAAACGTCACTGATGAACGAGATTGGAAAACCTGGACAGGCTGGAAATGAATTTGCTTCTTTTCTCATTACGTTCTGCAGGCACTCTTTTGTGATAGATAACATGCAGAGCATGTATTGGCAAGTTCTATAATTGAATGATTTGTCATCAGAAAATACTTTAAAAGATGCGTGCTAGAGTTGCTCAGGTCCGGTCCCTGTCTCAAAGATTTATGAAAAGCAGCTTAGCTAATAAATATCTGTGTTGCTCTGTGGTAAAAATCTGCATGGCGTTTGCTCCAAATTCAACAATGTTTTTGTAGGGCTGGGCTTTGTTCCATTACTTTCTGGTTTTTTTTTCATCTCTGGACCTACTTTCTTTTATTGCTGGCTGAACACAGGCAACACGTTTGCTTAGAGTTATGCATTGTGCTCAATCCCACTTGCTTTAAGCTCTCCCTGACTACTCCACACAAAGAGTACAAAGTGCCCACAAACACCCAACGCACTGTTACAGGGTTCTTCAATTTACAAAAAAGAGAGAAGCAAGCATTCATCTCGTGGTATTCAAGTACTGGAAGAACATTTTCAGGTCTGTGGCTGAAAAGTAATGTCTGTTTTTCATCTCACTTTTACATAAGTCTGTTTCTTACTAATTCATCCAAATAGTCATCAGAATCAAACAGAGACCATAATATTTACTGATTTTAGGAGCAACAGATGATTGAATGTTGCATTCACATTCTGTGCTTGTAAGAGAGCCAGTGGCAGTTACAGATTTTATTACTTGAAGTCAGCTAGGCCCTGTCTTTGCAACTGCTGTTGAAATAACTGAAGTTATTACAAAGTGCTGATTTAAGTATCATTGCTACCAACTGGTTTTAATGCCTGTCCGTGATGCTGCCTCGAATTCCGTGCAGGTTTGCTGCTGGAGCAGAGGGCAGAGCCCAGGGCTGGGGCCTGGTACAGACAGCACAGCTCTGGCTGTTTGGGGTCTGGCTGTGCTGCTCTGTGTGTGCCACATGTACGGTTCCACACACTCTGCTTTTGCAGATGGCTGGCACAGAAGTTATCAAATGCTGCTGTGTTCCCCATAGCGTGATGTTGGTCTGCGTTTGGTGATGGAGAGTGTGGAAGGTGTACAGAGCTCCAGCACCTCTGTGTGTCTGAGAGCAGCACTTTGTGTTCTGTTGCAGTGCCTGGTGACCAGGAATTGGGGTATGCTGCTGGATCTGAGCAGGATGCTCGCAGAGCTCAGGCCTCCTTGTATGCTCGTTGTGGCATTGAGGTTGTGTTCGTCCTGCACACCAACAGGGAAATAAATGATGCCATCTGTCTGTGGACAGAATGTCCAGAAGTGTACAAGGTGGTTACCAGAAGGGAAAAGGAAATGCAGGATTAACTGTGATGCATAGGACAGACTTTGGTGTGGATATTTCGTACAGCAGCTGAAGTTGGGATTCTGCTGGGGCTGGGCTCAGGTCTGAGCCTTTGAGCTGTAGCGTTGTGCAGTGCTCACCTCTTGCTGCTCTCTCATCCAGCACTGCATGGGGCACAGATGTAAACAGCTGTTGGCACCTGTGTTGTGTTGGATGGTGGGCTGCAGTGATGGAGCTGTGCTTGGTGATAGAGCCACGGCTGCAGCTGTAGGGTGAGCTGGTTTTTGCTGCGAGTGCTTTTCCTGACCACTTGGTGATGGTGTGAGGCTCTGCTGTACCACCCAGAGCTGCAAGGTTAGGAGCAGAACCTTCCACAGAGCTCAGGAAATCATTCCAGAACCGTGAAGCAGTGTTAACTGTTTGAGATAGCATTGAACATGCTCTGTGCACTGTGTCTTCCTTCAGGTACCCCGCACGGCACTGCTGCAGTCAGAGATGCTGTGAGGCAGATGCAGATGTTTCTGAAGCAGCAGCATGGCCAGCTTAGTGCTGGCATTGTAGGGATACTTCAGGTGTCAGGAACTTCAGGTAAGGATTCTCTTCTGTGACACTGGGCTTGGCCCTGGTGCGTGTATTTCCTGGTTTTCCTAAGGAGCAGCAGGAAGCTTGTGCCTCTGCTATGTGCCAGTTGAAAGTCTGTGATATAACAGAGATATATATTACAGTATCTATTATTGTATTAAATCGCAGAAGATTTTGAGTAGCCAAAGCTTTTTAATAGCTCAAATAGCTCCGATAACTTTTTAACTTCAGCATTTTAAATAAAGTAACTGTGAGATATACCAAGCAAAAGCTCTGACACCTTTTCAGATGATGGCTTTGGGAAATGCAGGGAGGTGAGGGGCCTTTCCTGCTGGCTGTGGGTGCGTGCCTACAGCAGAGACACCCCGAGCACAGAGGCAGTGTGGGGAGGCAGTAGTGTACCTCTCCAGAAAGCAGCTTTGTGCTGGAGCATGTGGGAAGAGCAGAGCCCCGTGGCACAGGGTGGCAGGCTGGCAGCAGCTGTGTGTCCTATCAGCAGGAGTAGGGCCTGCTCTGTCCAGAGTAAGTGCTCGGTGTGCACCTCAGTGTGTGCTGAGCTGTGGTTGGAATGCTTTTGTTGTAACAGAAAAACGTTCTCTGATGTTTTGGTGCTGCAAAGAACAAGTTTATGAAGTTGTTTCTTTTTTTTTTCTAGCTGAGGATGGAGGTCTGGGGGTTTTTGGTTGGCTGTAGCATGGTTGAGCCCCTCTTGCTGGTTAAAACACGTACCTTTGTGCTGCTGGGAATATGGGCAGGTGTTTTCACTGGTACTGTTTTCATTATCTGGATTCCTTCCTGCAGCTTTATGTGGCTGCGAGTGGATGTGCAGAGTGGGTGCTGCCATCAGCCAGACTGACAGCATGCAAACACGGTTATTTCTTCTGCTTAAACCTAGAAGATGCTTTCACAGATTGTATTTGGAAATTCCTTTCATCAAGAAGCATAAGCTTTACATCTCATATGACGAATTCCAAAGGCAAAGAATAGATTTAAATCTGCAGAGAATAGTTACACATACATAAATAATGTTCTAAGTTACACTGAATGTAACAGGGAAAGTTAACTCTTGAAGCAAATTTTTATTCTGGGTGTTAAGTGCTCTGTGGGACAGATTTTATTGATGCGTTTATAGGTTATCCAATAGTTGTATGTTTAAAAAAAACCCATGGTGCTGGCAGTATACTGTACTTCCAGCTGCCCAGCAGCCACTTTGCACATCCTTCTAACCCAGGATTTCACCTTGGTTGTGTTTTGGTTTCAGCCATCTCAGTTTTGTTTAACTGACTCTGACACGGTTTCTTCTTACCACAATTGCACAAGGACAGGAAATGGCCAAGTTTGGAGCTGTGGCAATTCAAGTTCAGGTATTTCACAATCCCTCTGCCTCGGTGCGTGTCAGGCTGCTGTCAGCTTCCCAAGCATGAAATTGCCTTCAGCCCCAGGAAGCTGTGAGACAGCACTTTGAAACCCTTCTGTGGTTAAAGCCTTCCTCCACCTCCAGCTCTTCTTGAAAAAATTCTCTGGGTTTATGTACATGTTTCTTGTTTATCACTCAGATTTACATAATGAACTGGCAGAACACAGTAAGGATGATCATCTTTAGACATGATTTAAATTGGTAATTCCAGTAGCACGCAGGTATTTTAAGCATAAAAGTCTTTATAAAACTAAGTACCTGTTACTTGCCATTGTATTTCTCTTGCCTCAGCAGGAATTTTGCTTTCTTTTGGTTGTATGAGACAAAAATCCCTTTCCCTCTATAAACTGCAGTCAATCAGCCATGCGTGCTGGAAGCAGCAGTGCCCTCCATCCCCACCTGCTCCAGCACTGTGTCTGCTCTCAGGCTGTACCTAGGATGGCATGCTGCTATGGTGCCTGGTGCTGGTGGGGCGTCTTCAGGCTGCTGCCTGAGGATGCACAGGGCTGACTCTGCTGCTCTGCACAGCTGACCCTGAGGCCGTGCCAGGGTTTCGTGCAGGTTACAGTTCAAAGGTACGTGCAGTTTTCATTAGAGCACATACCCCACCCCTCAAGTGCTTTATAGCAACACTTTTTTCTGGTTCACTTGGTGGCTGTTGATGCTTTACAATCTCAGTTCTTACACAGCAATGGGGAGCGGGCTTTTCCTCACTGCTGCTTTGCGAAGGTTTTGCTATGGGGCTGTGCACCAGCACTGCTGCAGGAGTGACCACAGCCAAAGGTTGGGATGAGCAGGAGCTGCCCTGCTTCCTGTGAGGAAGGAGTGCTGGGGGCAAACACTGTCCTCACCTCACAGGTAGTGGTACTGAGACACTGTTCTGGTCTCAGAGCTGGAGCTGAAGTTCAGTGTACGCATTATTTCAGATCCAATTCAGATAAATTGCTTCTTTGAATTAGAAGTCATCTAGAACAGCACTGGCACCTAAAAACTTGAAAAAGTCATTTCATTTATTTGTTACATTTACATGTGTTTGGTTTTTTTTAACTAAAATTTGCTATTTTTCTTTTTTTGATGTTTCTGGAATGTTGTTGTGTAATCAGCTCTCATTTTAGCCCTTCCAGACCTTTTTGTTACTTAACAAGTACTGTAATAACAGTACTTTCTTCCCATGGGCTGGGAAGTAGAGCAGATGATGGTTCACCTATACAAAGCGCCCAGAACCACATTCAGCTCAACACCACTCACTCCGTATTTCTTTCAAGTCTTCCTTAACTGAGCCTTGTAACAAATAAGACTAATACCAACGTGACAATTATGCTTTTTAAAATTGTTCATTTGCCAGTTTCAACAAGATAAAATAACTAATACTTAATGTGGACATCATTTTATGTAAAAAAGGAAAAAAGGAACTAAGCCCCAAACCAAGAACAAACACCCCAAACCAGACAAAGGAGGACACGAAGGAACACACATGGAATGATGAAAAGAAACAATTATTTTGCACTGAAAAATATTGCACAACTTCAGGTCTGTCTGCCCCAATTTTGCTCCGTGTAAGTAGGTATGTATGAATGTATGAATGAAGCACAAAATTGCGTCCAGGCAAATCTGTAGAATTTGAGTGAATCTAGGACTGTAGACTGCTTTAAATTGTTTCCAACTTGGAATTCTTCAGTAAGAGAGCAGGTTGCTGTCAGCTACAGGAATAATAAATAAATCAACACATCGGTTCTACGTTTTGCTGACCAACCCTTCAGAAAGCATCCACGCCATGCACAGTTTGAGCTGGTTGATACACGAGGTCAAAGTACTTGGGTCTTTAAACACAACTTGACAGAACAAGTACTCAAACCGTACGTGAAAAACAATCAAGAACATTCCCTGATTTGTTGTGGTTAATGTGAGATTACATCTCATTTTGCAAGACTGAGACTTCTCAATGCATCAGCACTGCACTGAATGTATAAAAGTCACTGCATGGTAAGTTAAGAAAGGAAAAAAGAAAAAAAAAAAAAAAGCATGCTAAGTGGATAGAAGTTCTTTACAGCTACAATCTTGCGAGACCATCTCCTAACAAGCACGCATTTTGCTGCAGAAATGAGCTAATGGTGTCGCTCTGGTAGTACAGCAGTACTGCCTTCCCCCTCCATTGTTGCTATGCCAGTCTGCATTTATATAAACATTGCATTTATGAGCAGAACAAAATATTTTTTCTCTGCTTGATAAGGTTTCTTATCTGCTTGGTGGACTGATGTGTCAGCCAGCAGGGCTTAACAGATACATGTCATACAGGAGACTGAGATACAGTATGTTTATTCTTAACTTCTGAAACCTAAGAACTACAAGAACAAGAGATGCAGTATCCATTTGCTGCGATTCAGGACAACCATTATTAGGGAGAGAAATGATAAAATTAAGTGATCACTGCTAACACTACATCAGTTCCAATTTTTTTATCCCAATTACATTAGCTCAGCTATTTACTGTCCATCTGGCCCATTTTTACCTTGATCAAGTTCAAGCAGATATCTGAGTGTAAGGGCTTGTTTCATCCAAACCAAAGTGAGTACTAAAAACCACGATGCCATAGTTTCAGTTGCAGGACCTGTTCTGTATCTTCATATTCAACATCACTTGCAGAAAAGGGATAATGCATCTCAGTTTGCTTACAAGCTAGGAGATCACTTCGAAGTCTGTATATTCCTAACTGCAAACAAAATATAGCACTTGTAACAGGTTATAAATAAACTGGTTTTCAAGCATAGAGCCAGCCCAACAATAACAATACACTATTAAAAAGACCTAAGGCAATGAATTCCATCTCCAATGGAGGAAAAAAAAAAAAGGAAAAAAAAAGAACTGTGCAAACAAGCTTAAAACTATTTCTTTGTGCCAGTGTTATAAAATGTAGATTTCAATAAAGCCTTGACCCAAATGCCAGGACTTGTAAGAAGAATCAGGAAAAAAAAAAAGTTACTTTATTTAGGAAAAAAAAAATACTCTTATCTTACTGCTAAGAAAATTGGATACACGCAGTTTAAACATTTACAGTTGCTGTAACACTTTACAATTCCTATATATGGGTGTAAGAACAAACATAAAAGACAATGGTGGGTCAAGGCTTTACATTAAAAATAACAACCTACTTCCTCTATAGTCTCTAAAATACTATGGTTTTCTTTCCCCAATATTTGCAGCCATTCAGGAATATTTTTTATTCATTAGGAAATGTATGTTTTGTGCATGATCTTAATTCCTAATTTCTGGCTCTTTGGGCTGAATGACAAAAGGATCAAACCCATTGAAGTGGATGGTCTCCTCGGAGCTTCACGGAGAAACCCTGGCTCAGTTAGTCTCATATGATGAAAGCAGTGCTGCATCCACTGGCTCCATGCAGGATGGGCAGGTGAAGGATCTCATCAACCAGTCATCTATACAGTCCAGGTGGTAGATGTGCATGCATGGCAGAAATCGGATAGGGTCCCCGTACACAAAGTCCATCATACAAATGACGCATCTGGGGAAACAAGAAACAGTTGAGGTGCTGTCAGCACGCTGGAAATGCAAAGCCATGTAGTATGTGTCAGATATGACTGTATCAAACAAACTTCTGTTATTACTGAGAGATGTGGCAAGGATTTCTGTGGTATCAGTGCCGGCTCCACCCAGCACTGGATTTCTCTTCAGACTATGAGCCAGCATTAGCAGGAAGCCTGCAGCCAGGGCTGGGGCAGCTCAGTGACCTGCACAGAGCACAGATGGGAGCCATGGAGCTGAGGAAGCAGCAGAATGGAACTCTCATAGAATCACAGAATGGCCTGGGTTGAAAAGGCCCTCAAAGATCATCGAGTTTCAACCCCCCTGCCATGGGCAGGGTCACTAAGCACTAGAGCAGGCTGCCCAGAGCCACATCCAGCCTTGCCTTGAATGCCTCCAGGGATGGGGCGTCCACAGCCTCTCTGGGCAACCTGTTCCAGTGCATCACCACCTGCTGGGTGAAAAACTTCCTCCAACTACTTCCCCATAAAGGGAGGAGAAAAAAATAAAAAGGCACAAATTATACCTATGAAGGAAAATGCATTTCATTTGTGGCACAAGGATAAGGCAAAGAGGCTTCTGCATGAAAGCTGTGCCAAATTACACTCCTTGAAAGTACAGCAAAAACAGAAGGACCAGATGAGGTTTCCCATGGGGACAGCACAGACCAATGGACACCCACAGTCGTTCTGTGATGTCTGTGGAACTTACTCTCTGATCTTCTTCTCGGAGCCGTCTCTCCCAGGATCATAGACGCCCTTGGGTAGGTGCTGGATAAGGCCTATCCTCTGCGCTATTCGGATCTGCTCTTCCTCTGTCAGCTGTGTTGCCAGCCGGGTCTGGCTAGGGGTTGGGTGATACACAGGAACGGGGACTTGCTCCTGAAATTAAAATATTCCAGTTCAAAAAACGAAACAAGAAAATGAAAAGGCTTTCCTAGTATTTCCTAACACAATACAGGCAGTGTATTTAACTTTTCTCTCACTCCTACAAATGCATCAGTGATCTCCCACTCCTACTTTGCAAATTTGTGGCTAAAATTATATAAAGAATGTGTTTGTGAGTGACACCACAGCCACAGTTGGGGACTAGCACTGCTGGTGTTCAGTAAGTTTGGTTGATTTCCTTAGGGCTTGGGACTTTATTCCACAAAGTCATGGCTCCCTTCCAGCACAGCTGCCTTTTAATAGCTCCCAAAACCTCAAGGATTCTCTATGCACTGCTGGGTCAGGGACAGCCAGCAGCTGAGGGTCCCCTGTCATTCAGCAGCACCCATGGTGTGTCTTTGACCTGTGTGACACAGAGATAAAGCATCGCTCCTCTCCCAAAGACTGCACCTCTGAGCTGCACACATCAGCCAGGGCACAGCCCTGTCCTGTTCTCATGTTGCAAGCACCACAAGCTGACCCTGACTTTGTGTTTTCATGGCTTTGCTGTACTGTGGATTACACCAGTAGCAGAGGACATTATGCTCCTTTATTTCTCACAGAGAAAGGAGTGTGCAACTTGGCACTTCAGGGCAGAGCCAGGGGAGGGTGCGGGTGTTTAATACAGCTCCCTTGATAAAGCCCTGACAGCAAGGAGTTACAGAAACAAAAGGAAACACAGAAACCAGACAAAGAAAAAAAAAAGACCAAGGAGCTCAAAATGAAAGTAGTATGACATGGAACTGCCAGTGGACAGCTCCGCCAGCAGAATAACAAACTGAGCATGACAAACTACCTGAGTACAACATTACTGCATAACAACCTACAGTTAAACGAGATCCTGCTGCACGCTGAACCCCTCACATTTTGGACAGCTCTTGAGGCAATCCAACTGCTGACAGCTTCAGGGGCTTTGGGACAGTAAACACAGCTACTGAGCACTGAAGGGCAAAGAAGGTCAAAAAGTCTCCCCCTTTATCCAGCTGCATACCAGCACCTGCTCCTACCAACCCCCAGAGTCCATTAACCTGAGAACTCCCTCTGCATTATTTTAGGGCCAGCGGTGCACTCCATGCCCTCCACACACCAAAGCACAGTGCTGTCCCAGCATGGCAGCTCCCAGGCTCCCCCAAAGCACAGCTGCCACCTTGTGCCACATCCCCCATTAGGGCATGGGACACAGGACACAGTGGAGGACACAGATCCCACATCAGATGTAGGCCGAGAACGGTGCTGCTCCTCTGCACAGGAACATGAAAAACCAGGGGCTGCCAGGCTGCTGTGACAACACATAAATTGTGTTACTGTAAATAAGAATGAGTGGCTGCTCCATTCCCCGATCCCTGACACATCGTCTGATGGCACTTTAATCTCTCCCCCAATTGCTATTAAAAGCCTGCCCAGCCCGAGCCAGAGCCTGCTGCATGGAGCCACGCCAGTGCCATGGAAGAACACAGCCACAAACATTGCAGGGCTCAGAGCACAGCGACCACCCCAAAGCTGCCCGCTGCCTGCTCCCCATTGGAGGCACAGCAGCCCCTGTGGGCTCACAGCCCCTCTGCACAGCCCACTGTCCATCAGCCCAGACCCCACACGATGCTGCTGGGGCACCAAGGCTGCACGCCAATGGCACTTGTAGCTACAGCCCCCTGGCACATACGTACATACATTAAGAATAGCATGTTACCCATGTAATTATTATTATACTCCAAAGATGAGCACGGATTTATTGCTCTTCTGGCTCACTTTTATCTACCATGGAAAGCGCTTCTGCAGGCAGAATTACAAACACTGAATTTCTGGCCAAAGTCCATGTTCTTTATCGCTTGATGAAGATACCAGACAAGTCAAACTAAGACAGAATTTCACACTAACTATTCCTCCATACAATCTTTTACATATGTATACCTATACATATAGCCAAAGCAAATAATCAAACTCCCATATTAGGCCAGTCAGCAAAATAAACACCGCTCCCTGGCGCTCCGTTTGCTTTCATCAGTATCATGGCTTTATGATTACTGTTACCCTTCCCCCCACGGGAATGTCAGGGCTGTGCTGCAGTGCCCGTGTGCCCCAGGGGCAGCACGGCTCTCCTGGCTCTGTGCACACAGATGCTGTGCTCCTCTCCCTGCGGGAGCAGCACCAATCCAGACTCCAGATCTACAGTGGGGTTTGTGTCTTCATGTCATCCTCAATCTTCCTCCGCTGCTGGGGAGGGAGGGGGAAAATCACACAGGGCATCCAGAGGTCAGCATTTTTTACTTTTTGTGAAAAATAAACATTTTCACACACTGCAGGCACAGTTTCTGCACATGGACTCCCAGGCACGCTTGGGGTTTTGCCTAGAAAGGCAAAGCCTTCGTTAAGCACCATTTTTTGTTGGAGGTCTTCTCATGCCCTGGTTACTTATGCTGCTGCAAAACTGCTGCTATTTTGTTTTACCACATTTCCATCTTGTTCCTGCAAGTGTAATGAGTTTGTAATTCTCTGAAAGCAGGTCAGTGGTAGATCAGAAACTCTTAATCCCTGGATAAAGATTATTTTAAGATCCCTGCACGCTGCATATCAGCAGTATGTTATCAGGGCTTTTATTTGTTTGTTGCTTTTAATAATTGCACCAGCATGCGCAGATTATCCTTTTGGGAAGGTCAGAGGTGAGACAAACAGCTCTGACATCCAACAGCTCCAGAACTCAATACCTCACTGCTGCCTCCAGCCCCCACCTCCCACCACCAACCTCCATGCTGGGGTCCCAGTTCTGCACCCCCCCCCCACCCAATGCTCTCAGAGCACACCACTCTGCAGTGCTGATCTGCACCTGAACACACCCCCAGCACCCACCTCTAAGGAACCTTGACACAGACAACTCCAGCTTACAGGCATAAAGGCAGGAGGTGAGAAAAAAGCTCTTGCTTTTTGTGCTTCTTGCAAAATCCCCCTTGAATTGTATGAAACCTTCTCTTCTTGCTACTTTATTACTCATAAGGAACTAACTGGGATAATGGTCCGGAGGCCTTTTCTGGAAATGCCATTCTGACCTGGATGAAAAGACCCGAGCTCCATCTGTATGTTAATACCCATTCTGAAATAATATCCTCCCCCAAGACATATTACTGTAAAACCATTTGCCATTATAATGTGCATTATACTGCAACTACAGCTTACTTTAATAATCCTTAGAATATTACGAGTAGACTGCCAAATATAAAAACCTTTTTGTGCTGTACAGGAGAGAACAGTTCATTTATAAAGCTGAATACCAGTTGCCATAAAACATCGTGTAATGAAATCGTTACCCAACCTTTATATTCCTGCTTCCAGGTAGCCAGGCAGTATAAATAACTGCAATAGCTGAGCACTTATGCTAAGGAGTTCTTTTTAAAGAAAAATTCCCTTGTCTCACCTCTCGCATTTGGAAGAGGCAGCGGGTACTGACAGCTGGGCTGGGCGCACACACACGAGAGCCATTGAGACTGGGGTTGCCCAACAGACCCAGGGAAAATGGATGCACGCTGCCTTCCCAGGCAGTAGAAGAGCTGCTCCAGGGATGTGGTTTCATGCTTCTTACACGTGCCGTCACACAGAAGCCTGCAGGCCACACACTGCCCAGCCCCACTGCTGGCACCTGCTGCACCATGGAGGCAGCTGGACAGAGATCTCATTGCCCACCAAAGCAACACGAAATATCCAAGATTAGCAAGAAGGAATGGGAGGGGAAAAGCAGTAATTAAACAGCAGTAATTAATCCCTGGAAGCACAATCTCCTGACACAAGCAGATAATTTTTACATTTCCAGACTGCTGAGCAGGCTCCTCTGGCTCCAGGGCTGCATCCCTGGATGCACCCCAGCTGAGCAGGTCCTTGGTCACCAGCTCCCTGCTGGATCTAGCTGCTCCTGTTCCTCTCTCCACCGATCCCATCAAATTTCAGGGGCTGTTTCTGCAGGAAAGTGGTACCACACACACCTGCATGCTCCTGTAAGTCCCAGGCCACACAACCCTCCATCTCCAGCCACAGCGCCCTGACAGCTCCACTTGAGGCACCAGCACACAGCTTCCAGGACACACAGCTCCCAGCATGTTTATTTTAATGGATTACTTTGATATGTGGAGGGGAAATGTCCACAAACAGCTTACAGAAATCCACGTTTCTGCCAAGCTGTAGCAGCAAGCAGAACCAGAAAGGAGAGCTGTCCCAGACATCACTTTGGGACAGAGAGTGCTGCACCCCAAGGATGACAAAGCAGAGCAACCAGCTGGGGCCGGAGCAGCCCCTGCTGCAGCTGGTGCTAGCAGAAGCACATGTACACAGACCATCCTCACCCATGTGCAAACAGCAACATCTGCACCGCTGGCACAGATCCTCTCCTCCTCACACCATGTGGTTATCTCTGCAGAAAGCCCCTCTCAGGCCTGGAAAGTGGAGGTGGCTGTTACAACACCACGGCTGTATATACACAGCACTTTGTGAGAGATGGCTGCTGGGAGAACGAGGAGCAGAATTCACAACAAAGGAAAACCTGGAGTTTTGGGAAGAAGAAAATATAACAGAGAAACTTCGTCCTAGAGAGCAGGGGGAGACGCTGAAGACAAAGGTCACAGCGAGGCTGGCTCTGCCTGAAGGGTCTGAGCAAACTGCTGCATCCCACTCGCTCACTGCCAGCAAGCAGGAGGCAAAAATAAAGACTACTCAAAAAAACAGGTGAACAACTAAGTTAAGGGTTTCTTTGAAGGCTGCATTCAAGCAGGAGATGGGGAAACACAGCAGAGCTGCGAGGGAGGGGCTGACAGAACAGTAACCCACAGGAATCCTTCACACATCCTGCAGACACCTGTTTACATTCTGGAAAGGGTAAGGTATCAATCACTGCCATTGTTTCTAGTGTAAACTGAAGGGAGAAAGGCTAAAAGCAGCAGGGCTGATGGCTGCGTGCTGCCAGGCCAGGGTGCAGCGCAGCACAGAGCTGTCTCAGCACACCCATGAGCTCCAGACACCATGCTCACACAATGCCTGCAGCACTCAGAGGCTCTGATAAAACTCACACGCCTGTTTTCTGTGGGCCAGGCCGAGCACCAGCAGCCCCTGCTCACCTCCCAGTGCTGTTCTGGAGCCATGTGGGGATAAGGGTGACCCACGGTGAACTAACACGGTGCTGCCTCTGAAATACCGGTCCTGCCACCTCCTTCACAGCAGCTCCCATTGCCAGCTGTGTGGGCACTGACCTGACTGACTCTTCACCTCTCCAAAAGCAAACACTGATCACTGACTGCGGTCACCGCAGTGCCTGGAATAGCTGGGAACCACCACTCCCCTTTCAGGGCTGTCAGACAACCCCAAAATATTGACCCCGAACACTTAAGAAATAGCAGGAGTGCTACAGCTTGCCTTTTGGCAATTAGTTACCTCAGTTGGAAGGCGATTCTAAGAACAACTCAGCCACTCTCAGTACTTCAGGAACAAGGCAGCAAAGCCACAGAAGTCAGCTCTTGTTAGCTAAGAGGAATGGCAGTGAAAAAGGGCCAAAATGGCAAACGTGAAAATACACGTGCATGGAAGACGTGAGCAATCCATCAGGGGAGGACAGCTGAAGTGTAAGTACATCCAGGCTGCGCTTCCATGAGTAAATCTGAGAGGTGTCTATATATATTTCAGTGTGCAGTACAAGAGCTGGGCTGGACCACTAACAACACAGTAACACACAGCAGGAAAATGTTGTTGATTCCTATGCACAAGTAGGAATGGACTTCAGAAGTATACAGTGGGCATGATATCAAAGGATCGGTGACATCAAGTGAGCTCATCTGTAAGATCAGGGCATGAGTTATCTGGACAGTATCTTCCAATAATACAGCAAGTGTATCCCAAAGCAAAGAGGGCCACCCAGAACACAGCTGAACAGCCTCATCTACAACACGTTTTAACAGACAATCACAGCACAGCATCAGATCCAAGGCCTCATACAACAAGCTCCTAGAACAGGACTGACACAGACACAGCAGGTAAAGCTGGAACAATATCACCTGAGTATGGTCTTCTGGGAGGTATTAATTTAGCCTAAGGCAAGAGGTAACACAGGTGATGAAAACAGATCAACATCAGCTATCTTAGTTACCTACCTTTTTATTAATAGTCTGTTCCCACCTCCCCATGTAAGAAAAAGGGGCAACACAGGATGATGTCTTTTTGGCACAGCCTACCAGAGACCTTCCCTCACCTGGGGAGCAGGCCAAGAGCACTCCAGCCAGGCTGCACTGACCTGTGGGAGGGAGGAAGGGTTTTCCCAGATAAGTCAACACTGAGTCCAAGATGGTGGGACACCACCACACAGTGCAGATTTCTGGCAACCCACGGCAAGAGGAGAGCAAACCAATGGTTCTGCTATAACCCAAAGACACAGCACCTGCTTTGAGTCCGTGCCAGCCAGCAAAGCAGCCCACAACAGCAGGGTTTGTTCCAAGCCTCAGGAACCTGCATCACACTTCACCTGATCATAGCCTGGTACTCGATCTGAAATATTTTAATTACACTTTTAACAAAATCATCTTCAATTACGAGTGCTTGCTCAAGCAGGAAGCAGCCACACCTTGGTGGTTCAATGGCACAGTCAGATCTGTAGCCATTTTTATTGTCTTAATTGCATCTGAATTTCTGACAAAGTGTTAGAAACACAAAGTGTTTCAGTCTAACACAAACTGCATGTACGATCAATGCACATGACTCAAAACCCAAGCCCAGGCCACAGGCAGGGACCTGGACTGCACAATGGACACAGCAGCCTTCCGAGGCCAATAATAGCACCAAGTCATGCTAGGTTTGGCAACAGCTTAACCACAGGGCTTTTCCTGCACGTTTCTCCATCAGCTTGTTAGAAAGCCACAGATACGTGAAGGACATGCACTACACCTACACTGGGGTCAGTGCAGCAGGAGCCTCCCTGACCAGCTGTCCCATGTGTCATCAGAGTACACCAGCCAAGATATGTGTCCCCATCACTGCCCTGCTACAGGCTCCCCCACTTCTGCCCAGCCCTGGGCAGCCAGCAGGGCACATCTGCCACTCCTCCAGCACTCTGAGCTGCCGTGCAATGGGGTTTGGATGGGGCAGCACTACCAGCACTGGTGCTTCATAGCAAGGATTTTCGTCAGCAATGCCCACGCGCAGCACAGAGCGCCACAGTGCCAGGAGGCTGTCACCTCTCCCAAGTGCACTCCCATCTCACACCTCCCTGAGAATTTATGCACATGAAAAAAGGCAATCTGGCTATTCGTGTAGTGCCATTTGATAATAACATTAATTATTTCAGCTACGAGTTAATGAGCAGCAGGAGTAAATGGCCAGAGGCACTGCTTCCGGCTATCAGCTCATCTCTGCCGTCATTTATTCATCTGAGGGGAATGTCTCAGGCATCAACGATTATTGCTACATCTGTTGGGTTGTTTCTCTTTTTTTTGCTCAGGTTATTTTGAAGTAGTATGCTATCTAAAGGCAAGGAATGACTGGACAAAAACTAAGCCATGTTAAAGCTTTATGAAGCAGCTCCCCTTCCCAATGCAGTATTAGCAGCCAACACAAGGGCAATGTTTCTATTTTCTTCCAGCTCAGTCTTGTCCTCACAAGCAGTGACTCCGCATTTTTAGCTCACAGGGCATGAATCCAAGAGTGATCTCATCCAACTGTCAAACCACTTCTAACAGAAAAAACGCCTGTGCCAAGAACAGGTAGAAAAATCATAAATAGCCCTCTCAGGACTCAGTTATACAAGCAAAGTACTTCCAGAACGTATTTTTCCTACTTATTTTAATGTTTTCTATGCACAGAGGCAGTCAATGAACACAGGGGCCTTCCCCAGCCTGTCACCAGAAAGCACACCTTTTTACAGTTGCATATGAAATAGGTGTCCAGTCACTGGAGCAGCCAGGCTGCGCTGCACACATTCCACTGCACAAATGAATACAATACCACGTCCTTCAGCAATCTGTATCATTGCAACTTCCTCTCTAAGCAAGATTTTGAACCTGTTATTTCTTCACATCCTCTTCTTTGGATCTTGCCCATGTTTGCCTGACACAAAAACACCACCACCAACAGACTGGAGGCCATGGGGTCTCGCTGCCACCTCTGACAACACGAGGCTGTCTTTAGTCAGCCTGCTGCCCTGCTGACACATGCTTCCATGGAAAGCAGCAAGAACTTGACTGACATTAAGACCAGCTACCTGGAGGAAAACTTGAGGCCTTACAGCAATAGCTCATTGATGGAACTAGGCCCACCACACACCACTGCACAACCACTCTGCAGCCAGAGACGTCCTGCCCAATGCAGGCAGCTCCTGCACCCAAACAGCACCAAAATACTTGCATCTGACCCACTGGCATGCTTGCTCACACAAACACATGAACAGGAGGCATCACAGGGCCCCAGGAGATGAGCATGCAGCATACCAGGGCCTCAGTGCAAGTGAGGTGCATGCTGAAGGGCCCTTCTGAACCAGAAATCTGTGTAAGAGGAAAGTCATGAATACAGAGAGGTCATTTTGCTGAATATGGACTGTTCGATGGGCAGACAAAGCCTATTTTATCCTGAAATACCCACATGTGAACAGCTGCAAAACTTGGAGATACCCAACACGGCCTGAGCTCATCCCCATGCAATGACAGGCTCTTCATGCTACATGAAGTGCACCAGGACCCTAGAATACCTAAGGTGGTGCTAAACACAAAGCCATTCCATGACTGGGACTAAGAATGAAATCCCATTGCAACAGGCATTGAGACACAGCTCTGATGCAGGGCATACACTCACTGCCTTTGGTGCAGACACATATGCTGTGCAATATTACACCACCAACACTCCTTCAGTGTATTATGAGATGTAAGGAAATACTTCCACTTACCTTATTCTCCTGTCTTAATGTTTGGGATGGAATAACCATGCCCTGCTACAACCCACTCCACCACTAAGAGAAACACTGCCAGACACAAACAAACTCCAGTCACGTTAAATTACCAACATGGAGTAACACAGAGCTACAGATGGAAAGCTTTCTGACAGTAAGTCAGGAGTCAAAAACAAACTAAAACACAGCCACAGCCAAACAGCTATCCAAAAAGCCCTGGGAGCTCTCTAGGTCTCATTTATGGCATTTAGCCTAGCATACACCTTGCTACTCACAATGAGGTTAGACACCACAATGAGGCTAGGGATAACTGTAATAGTTAGAGATCCTTAAAGAGAAGAGAGAAAGAACAGGTGAGAAACTTCTTGCTGGGATTTCATCTGCAGGAGCAGAAACACTGCCATTCAGTTACTACGGGATTGAGTTATCTTTCTATATTATTTAAAGCTTATTTGCTAGGCTGCACCCCGTCAGCAATGCTTTCATTAAGCATCTGCAACCACAAACCCCTTTTCAGTATCATCGCAGAATTTGAGAGACCATGGTTGACTTAATCTTTTGCTGTTCCAAAAACCCCAGCAAAGCAAGAACTTTTACCAGAGGACTGTGTCTGAGCACCCCTCTGTCCCACTGGGCTGGGTGCCCTGAGTCCTGACAGCAAGGAGGGAAAAGGCTGTGGCTGCGTTTTTGTTCTTGTGCATTTAAATGCAGTAACAAAAACAGACGTACCAATTTCAGTAACAACTTTGCTCTCAGCTTCCTGAATGGCTTCCAAAAGGACACCCATCTTAAATGCATCTTTTTGAGAAGACAGTTGCATCATGAAGTAACCTAGTGGACACGCTTCCCTGGGGACATTACAAGATTTCCCAAGCCATGAGAGAAGGTAATGGCTATGAGAATGTGCAGAGGTGGACTGCTTCATGTTCTGCAGATTTAATGTCAATGTTTTTATTACTTCCATTATCAGTCAAAATTCACTGCAAGATGCTGAGCAATGAGACAACAATCCCCCGCCCCATCACTTATACAGGTAAAAGCCAGGTGTGTCTTAAGTTTTAGTGATTACAGTTTAGACAAGATTTTGTTTTTCAGGAAAACTTAGTTTCTTGAATATTATACCCACTGACAAGCAAAATAAAAATAGAAGCATTAGCCTAGAAAAACAAAGGCTGAAAGGTATTTAAGACTGATCTCTAAATAAATCAGGAGGGTAAACATTGGGAAAGGAAAAACAAGATCTGCTCAGTACAAGAATAACAAATGCAAGTTGGCCATAAATACCTAGATGTGAAATAGCCTCTTGAGCCTTAGTTCTCTGCTGAGCAGTTCTCTGCAGGACAGGTAAGGGCAGAACCTGACCAGCTTCTTATAAAAATTGCACAGAATAACAAAACCACATAAGATAATGCATCTACAACATGCATAACATACACATTGCAGAAAATAACTTCAGTGATCATAATATAGGTATTCATACACTTACTAATATGCAAGTTCTAGCACTGCACCGAATAGATCTGCTATCCAAATTAACATAATCTATGAAGTAGTGTAATAACTAGCAACCATGCTTAGTGTATATATCCTGATGAAACCCAAATAAAATAGAGAAGGCAGTGCTCATTACATCTGAGCTTCATTTTGTCGAAGTGATAATGAATGCCTGCAGACTCTGTTATGAGAAATTTCACCTGGACATTTAAGATGCAAACAAAAGAATAGCTTTAAAAATGAGAAAAGTTTTTAGATAAAACCATTTTGTGCTACTAGTTCTGGAAATAAAGACAACTGCTGAGAAAAGCCTTTGATTTTCTTATCTGGTTATAGACAGGGTACTCTGATGCACACTGAATTAGCCTGTTTCACACCCATTGCTATGTTCAGTTCATCATCAAGCTTTGACAATTTCCCACTGCATCCAGCCCAGCTATAAAGCTCTGCATGGCTTAAGCAATTTAGGTAGGCTCCAGCACACAGCTGGAGCTCAACAGCATGCAAGTCCTTCCTCCTCCCCTTCTCCCAAGGACAGAACACAGAACAGCAGCAGCAGACCTGGCTTCACCCTGCTAGCTACCTGATAGCCCAGTGGTGGAAACCACCTGCAGAAGCACGAAAGCTTTTGGTCAGACCCTGCAGCACACTTTGCAGATAGAGACAGGAGAAAGGTGGGGCTGAGAACAGACCTGAAGGAAGATCGCTCTGCTGGCAGTACACTCACTGAAGTCCTACTACACGTGGCAACCTTCAGCTTTATAGACCTGCTTTGCTGCTTGCACTGCACCAGGCAGCTGCCTGGGGAGGACTTGGCCTGTGGCACAAGTGAACAAATACACACGGGTTATTACAGTCCTAAATGACACACATGCACCTTGCTACTACAAGGCAATAAGCATTCTGCTTCTAGGATTTAAAGTAAGTATATATATAGCTATCTTACTTCAGTTTGATGCATTACTTAAGTCCTTCTAAGGGAGAAAGGGTGACAGCAATTGGTCTAATTTAAATAGCTACATTCTGTCCATTACTGTACTCAAACTGAAAACCTGACCAGCATATTTTGTGAAATAAAGCAAAGCAAGCAGTGAGTGGGCTCCTTGGGAAGGTGACTCCGACAGCTCTGCAGAGCTGTGCTTGCAGTTGGGGAAGGCTGGCTGTGGCTTGGGGGCTCTTTCTGCAGGTCAAGACAAAAATTGCTCTTGGCCTGACTTAGCTCTAGGATCCAACAAACTGAGGTGGCTAGTTCAGCTTCTGCCTTTGTATGATTATATAATTTCTTAATCCTAAACGCTTTGGACAGCAGGGAGTTTGTTGCATTAGAAGCCACGTACACCAGCAGTCCCCACACACACATGCACAAAGGTAATCAAACTCTTAACAGTACAGACAAAGCTTGCCAAGTTACATTCAGACTTTGGAAACAATCCACACAGTAATAACTGGAAGGCTTGTGTGAGGAAGGAGGCACCACAGCACCCCACAAAGCACATGAATGATGTTACTGTAATCAGTAGTGTCCCAGAGGAGACCAGCTTGCTGCACAGCATGGGCAGGCTGTGAAAGTCCTGTACTTACAAACATACCTGTAACTGCTGGGTAATGTTAGCAAAGTTACTTTAAAAAAAAAAAAAAAGGGAAAAAAAAGGGGGGGGGAGAGGGATCAAAATTTCCGCAGTTGGGGGACTTTTTTTTTTTTTTTTTTTTATTAAGAGTGTTGGGTTTTCTGTTTTGTTTTTAAACTGGAAGATCACAATGAAGAAAAACAGAATCAAAGCTCTGTCTACATTGGACATTTGTCCTGAAGTGGCGTTAACTCCTTCAGCTGTAATCACTGCCCCTCTACGGTCAGAAATGGCCAACTGAGACTGCGTTTCACAGCCTGACCACTCCCCAGTGCATTCACCCTCCAAACTAGCAGCAAGCCTTCACCCTGTGCATGCTCTGGGATGCAGTTAAGTCCAAGCACATTCTTAATTGCACTATGGAGAAGCTAAAAATGCTGTAACACTTTGTGGAAACAGCACACGTCTAATAGCTGGCATTTCCAGACCTTTCCAGAGATGTCAAAGAAAAATTGAATATATGGATTGTACGGAGTGCAGATAAATCCAATCTCCAGCAGGAAGTCAGTTCGGTTCACTAAGCTGACAGGAAGAAAATAAGAGAGAGAACCCATTTCGGATGCTTTAGTGGTGTGAGGTGACTCATGGAGGGATCAGATAAGCACCAAAGCCACCACAAAGAGAGCGTGGAGCACACAGCTGTAAATGGGAAACGGGGGAAAAGCAAAACTATCAATTCTAGCAGCAGCAAATAGCAAGGTCAGGCTTCAGAATCACAGCAGCATACAATGTAGCTCACAAGGCACTGTGTATTTTAGCTTGGTTTCAACCCATGGTGTCCTGAGTCTAGAAACAGCCCCCAAGTCTTCTTGTTGGCTTCAGCTGCATTCGCTCCCCAGTACAGTCTGTCAAAGACTTCATATTTAAGTGGTGGAACAGAATCCTGTACTAAATCAAGTTAAATGAACACAGACTCTCATTTCCCCCATATGCCTGAAGTGTAGCACACTAACACAGGGGCACGGATGGTTTCAATTGGTATTAGTCCCTGTGTAGCTTGGGCCCAGGGACAGGAGCATTCAGTTTCATCAGACAGCAGCCTGATGGTCTGCTGATAGCCTGAGGGCCACAAAAGTACCCCTCTCTTCTCAGAAACACTGCAGAAGTCCGAACAGCTCCAGTTACTGACACACTGAATCAGAACAACTCCTCTACTCTAAAAAAATGTTTTATCCTGACAAAAGGATGAACTCTCTTCTGCCTGCAGTACTCTGCTTGACTAGTTATTCTGAGATGGAAGCATTTGTCTCATCCCTCAACACCAACAACCTGTTTGGTAGCATCTGCTACATGGCTGTTACTACTGTTTTCCCAGTTTTCACTTCTTTATATAAACTACTGCTGCAGCCCAAACGCTTAGAGGAATCTCCAAGAAGGACAGCGGGCACAACCTGGCTAAGGAGAAGCAGGCACTGAGCCCCACGCACTGAGTCCACTGCAGAACTCCTGCCAACAGGCACACTTGATCCAACCCACTCTTTAATGAAACGTTAATTAGTCATTATTCATCCGCAGCACACTAAGAAGACAGAGCTGAAAGAGACAGTAAACTCCTGATACTGCAGCTGGCAGTTTGAAAGCCCTACCTACACTCACCACAGCATAGCCTAAATAGCAGTGCATCCATAAGCTATATTTCACAGGCCAAAAAGAAAGGAAGGATAACACACCCCTACTCCCTGCCTCCACACAGAGCTACAGTTCTTTTCTCCCCAGTTCACCAGCTCTGAGCAGGTGACCAGTTCAGCCACACCAAGAGACTTTAGGAGAAGCTATACATAGAGCAAGCTGTGCTCTTACACAGAAAGTGTTTAAATCAGGGTCATCCTGCTTCCTCTGGGGAGGGAGGAATAACAAGTCACTCTAGAAACAAGAGGAAAGATCACAGTTTATAGAGGAAAGCAAAGATCACTTGAAGCATGAAATTGTATTTGTGTGCAAGCAGATATTTTTTTTTCTTTTCTGTGAGATCCCACAGAAGGATTTTGTAGAGTAAAACTAATTATACACTTACTACAGTGCCAACCCCACCTCCTGCAAATCAATACAGCTGCTATACACAAAAGGAATGGGCGCTCTTTAGCAAAGATTTTCCCTAGGTTCACTGCAGTTACACAAGCAAACACAACCTGAAAGCTTACAAATTCCAGACAGTTTGTCTAAACGCAGACATAATGAAAACATCTCTTTTTGCACCTCGGTTTCGGTCCTCGCAGATGACTGGCTGGGAGGAGTCTATAAATAGCAGAGCTCCACATGAGTTACCATACGAAGCTGTTCCAAGGGATTCATTCTCACTGCACCACCTGCAGCCAGAGCTGCAGCAGACCCTGAGCATAAGAAGTCAAAGAGCATTAACCTAAAAAAGAATTCACAGTTCATTAAGTATTCTTCTTTCAAATTTGAAAGTTATATTGTTTCCTTCCACTGACAACGTACTTCCAACAATGTTGCTCTCCGCAAGACAACCCACAGTCCCCTTAAGGTCCTAAAAGGAAAGATAGAACATCACAGAGCTTCACGAAGCAGACACTAAAAGCTATGACTTACTCATAGCTCATAAACTAAACTGAAGATGGATGCAACCGCAATACAATCGTAATAACTACACAGAAAACAATCAAGAGAAATTCCAACACATCAGAAAGTAGCACCAGCAATTAAGCAAGTACTATTAACAAGCAAAAAATAAAAGTCTACAAGTGTTAAGATTTAAGAGTTAATTTTTATCTCAATTAAATTTGAATTTACAGCATTTGTTTGCCAGTCTGAGCCTTTTATACAGTTTCCACTGAATGCAGCAGTTAACTGCTTTCTGTTAGGCAACATCACAGACCAAACCAGTTCAGCAGTTTGGAACGTCTGCAGCCAAGCAATTCTTACAGCTGTTTCTTCAAAACCTGGGAGCAGTCACTTCTCTCTCTCTCCCTGAAATTCAAATAAAATGAATTGATTCAGGCAAAATAAATATTGGTCTTCACCAATACTGCAACGTTATACTATGTCTGAATTACAATTTCAACAACCACGTTAATAAAGCATTGCGATTAATGTTCAGCACAGAACAAACTCAGTATCTGGGTTTAATTACAATGATGAATAAGCCAGACACTGAGGCATCATCCCAGAGCAGTCATGCATTATACTGTCCTGTAGATACTGAAATAATGGAATCTGATGCACTTTGATCTCTTAGATATGCCTCCTGCAGCTGTAAAAGAGAGGGGGAGAGCACCCAGCCTCATCCAATTCTGCAACATGTGCACGCTGACTCAGAAGAGATTTGTCTCCCAAACTACTTACAGGAATAAATAAAGCCAGATAAATATTGCCCCATTTCCTTAGGGCTGGAGTCTGTATACAAATCATCAGCAGAGCCACATTAAGTGATAGTGGCAAGGGCTACAGAGAAACTGTGTACTTGGACAGCAACTCAGGAGGTGCTGCATATATTTTCCACGCAGATATTTCTGAGTTGTAACCTACCTGGCCATTTCTTTTTAAATTAGTTTGGCCGTGACATAAAACTAGAATATGCGACTCTGTGAAACTGAAAATATCTGACAAAATCAGCAGTTGAATCGAGGCTGCAGGACAACTGGTTCCCTGTCTCTGTCCAAAACAGCACCAAATGGTTTTTTTTTTGCTTACACTGGATATGTGTGCAGCTTCGTTATATTTTATTAGTCATAAAACAGGCATTTCCTTGATGCTTCTAGGACTTGTCTTAGCAGTCCAAATGCTAATGGCACACGGGTTTAGTCTGGAAAACTCAGTGCTGTCAGCCAGCTGAGACTCATCTTAGAGGATGAGGCTGTCTCTGTGTGGTTATTTTGCCTCTGAGCTCAAGGAACAAAGTACAGCGACAGCTGCCAACCTGTGCCTCTGGACATACCAAGTGCTCCAGGTGGGGAAAAAGTAAGGAGGAGGTCACAGAGACCACTCCAGTGTCCAAAGAATTACTACCACAGGAAACAAGATTCAGCATCACCAGAATAATAGCTCACAAGGATAATAGCCCACATGTTCACTGCCACACGCTGGGACTACAGGAACTGATTTTCCTGAGTCACAGTTTCTCCTGTTCCTCCCCCAGGCAGTACAGGTCTACGTCACCTCAAGACTAAGCTGGTGGCTGAACACGGGCAGGATCAGAACGCTCAAAAATCAAACCAGCCTTCAGTATGGTTTCACGCGTGTGTGCACGTGTGCGAGGCAGGGAGCGTGCACGAGCTTTCTGACAGCTCAGCAGAAACGTCCAGTGCAGTAAACCAGCTGGTTGTGATTCGGCTGACGCAACTGTGGTTGAAAGGAAAGCTCTTTCATCTTCTTCTCCAGTTGCTGCATGCATCTGCTGTTTGTCCACACCGCTGCTCAGGGACTGTGGCCACCAGCATTCTAACTTTCTTCTTCGTTGTTGAGAAACAGTGTGGCCAACAGAGCCTCTTATGGAGGGCTGGTAAATAAAACAACTGCTCTCTATAACTCTGTGGTCTCTCAGAAATTGTTTCATTAGCTCATAGGAAAGTCACAGTTGGTTTGCTTTAGTCATTCCACAAACCATTCTCTCTTCAGAATACAAAACTCGCTTGTTTTCTGTGGTTCTGAAACACAACTCCAGATGTACAGACAGCAACATAGAAGAACTGGCGGCACATCCAGGAAATGTAGCAGCTTCCGTGACACAAGGTGGTCCTGGGTTTGGGGAGGGTCAGTTGGTTTGTTAGGATTGGCTTGCCTCAAAGAACACTAGAGCTCCCCGGATAATGAAGATTCATTATCCTGATTAGGCAAGATTTCTTATTACCATCTCCACTGCCTCTTCATTTCTCCTAATTGAGCATCTGGAAGCATCTGGTCTGCCAAACAAATACTAAATTATCAAATTCCACAGCAGATTTTAAGAGATATCTCTTGTCTTAAACTGATCTTCTGATAAAGCTCCCTCTCCACAGGAGATAATTTGTTGTAAATTCCTGCAGAGGTTCATTCTGTACCAGCAGAATACCATTTTATTAAAATCAAATTATCACAGAACACTTTACAAACATGAATTAATTTACTAAGCATGTCTGCACTAAAGATAAGCTTTATTACTCCTCATTTTGCAGACGAGGAAACTAAACCACAGAGCAGTTAAGCAATTTGCCAAAAGTTACAAGCTAAACGTCAGACTGAATGACCTAAGAGCAACCACGGCTCAGCTAGGCCTGTTCAAGTGACGTATGTTTTTATCATCCTAAGTCTCTGTTTCAGCCAGCAGGAAGCTAAGGACAGCTCCAGCAGTGCCCACCATGGGGCTGCATGGGAGTTGCCAGGTTGGGTTGCTGCTGCTGCAGCAGCCAGGAGGCTGCCAGAACGATACAGCAGATAGCATCTTCCAAGAACACTTATCTATCAGCATATCTCACTGCTGAGATTTCCACAGCATCTTGGTGTTTTTTTTCCATGCAGTCTAAGCCTCGACTGGAGTTTGTTTTGCCTTTTATAGTCAAAGAACTGCCAGCTTTTTCCCCTGAAGAGGTTTTAGTCTAACTCGGCCACAACATCCCTAAAAACCTGCTCATTTTGTAATTTTTTGGTCTCTTAGGAACAGTTTCATTAGCTCACAGAAGTCACGGCTGATTTCCTTTAGTCCATTCCACAGACCATTAACTCCTCAAAATATAAATAGGTTTCTGTGTGTGTCTGTGGGGAGGCAACAGTAAGGCAGAGCACAAAGGCTGGAGGACACAGGTTTGTCACAAGCAGGCAATGTTATTTTTATCTTCTTGACCTTACATTCCACAACCAGTTCAACTAGAAACGTTAAGAGGGTCGATGGCAGCATTCATTAAATGAAGCATCTTTCCTTCACTGAAAAGATGAGCAGTGACACAGCAGACAGCGACAGACCTCGTGTAAAATCTCAGTGCAACTTGCCATTTCTTGGAGAAATGCATACAGCAGATCAACCAGGATTCTTGTCAGATGAACTTACGAACACATTATCTTCCTTTCAAAACCTCTCCTGCAAAAACATTCCAGCCAAAATGGTTATGGACAGATCTCCACCATCTGCTGATTCAACAACAGTAGACAAGAAACTGACTCCAATGTTCTCAAGGAGAATGCATCAGAACTCAAACGGACATACAAATCCCATCTCTTCTAACCATGACTATTTCATTTATAACCAATTGGAGTTTAAAGCCTATTTTAAGCCTGCAAGGAATTTCAATATTCAACCAAAACTCATTAAGAACAATTTATAAAAGGATATCTTCAATATTATGCCCCCCCAAAAAAACCAAACACCTACCATTATGATGTTATCTGGTATCCTTTAATCTCCAGGCTCCTCTTCCTTCTGCTCTTTCCATCAGCTTTTTCCACCAGCAAGGTGGAAGCCAGCATCACCCAGCCTGCCTGACACCACAACCAATGTGTATTTGCTGTCTTAATGCAAGTGCACTTTCTGTTTTTACTTAGTAACTATTATCTATAAAGGAATTTACACATGGCATCCCCAGAAAACTTTGTCTGGTGCTGATTGCCAGCAACAAAATTCTCTGGATGTCTTGCTGAGTTCTTCAGACACACACACAGGGCACTTCAATAATGAAAATCTTGACAGCTATTACAATGAAATTCATAACACACATACTAATCTACAGATAAAACAAATCGAATATCCCTATACAGGCATCTAAAGCAAAACAAAACAGTTTGCTACTGCTTGGCACATGCACAATTACCAGAACAGCACCTTAAGATACCAAGGGCTTACAGATTTTCTGAACACAGCTGTCCAAGTTGTACCATAACAATTTACCAAGACAGACTTTGTCATTTACTGCTTGATCTTTCACAGCTTTATTCCACCATTTCTCCATGCAGTAAATCTTAAACTTCAGCCCCTCAATCGCTTCCTCTTTTTGCTGAAGCTGATCCCCACCTGTGCCCAGACAGCCCCATGCAAACAGACACTGCTGCCTACAGCCCTCTCTCAGCTTCATTACAAGGAACTGTGGGCTGAAGCACTGTTTCAGTTCAGACCCACAAATGCTGCTGCAATTCATGCATACCTCCAGCACAACATGAAGGACAAGACCTGCATATGCAATTACTGATACACTGATTTCTCTTCCATAAAATGACTAGTCAGCTTGGGCTTCAGATTTGCTCTTCCCATGGCTAGCACTCAGCATGCAGTGTTTTTCCACTGCAACTTTCCTCCTCTTACACTGTTCCAATACAGCCCAACAGTTCTGGCTTTGCACAGCCATGCAAAAGTCAGAGCAGAACATTAATGCTGCTGTGATAGTTCTCACATATATTCTGTGATTGCCATCACAGATGACAAACCATCTGATCTGCAGCCCAAGAGATTTTTGCACACATTTCTGTAAATGGGTGCAAGTGCTCCATCAGAATGCATTTGGATTGCAACATTTAACCATATCAATTACCATCCCTTTGAGAGGACAGCATCACACCTGTCTACCAGTTAAGTCATAACATAAGTCACAACGAGACAATAATAAAAACTTTCTGGTCTGCTAAGCAAAATATAGCCAACACACACATCCATGGTGGCAAGACTCACGCAAGCGCAGCAGACTATATCAAGACCAGCCTCTGACTGTTCAAACAGAGGACTTTCTCACATAAGGAACACCCACTGAGCATTGCTCCAAGGCTGCAGGACCTGCAGGGCACTGGAAGCCCAGCAGGACAGATGGATCAGGACAAGAGCACAGCGAGCACCAATGATACTCACTGAACAGAGCAGGCCCAAGGAGGCCACTGCTGTAACCTCAATTTAAAAGAAGCCATGAGATATCCCAAATCACATTCTCAAAACCTGCTGTTGCCAAGAGCTTCTGGAAGATTATGGGCACGCTGTGCTGGCTTAAGCTCACGTCTGTGATCTCTCGCCTCATTTTGTGCCTACTATCTAATCAAGTGACTACCAGGTCGCAAGGTTTTAAATGATGCCTTAAAAAAATAAATTATTAAAAAAAAAAAAAACCCACACTGAAATACTTTATCAGGGCCCCATAGGCAACAGAGGGTGGTATAGAGTACCAGAGCTGGCTTTGGGTCTCCCCTGATAAAGGGACAACATATTTCACCAGCCCATCCTCCACATCAAAATTTCAAACATGCTTCTCTGAGTACACGGTCAATACTGGGAGCAGGCACTTCTTGCACTTTTAGCTTACACGTTCAGTAAATGCCGTATGCCTTTTTCAAAAGATCTCAGTGTGCACTGTCCACAGCAGTACCTCTGAGAAACTTGGGAAGAAAAGATGTACTCTGTATTCCATTGAATAAAATTCCAAAGTTCAGTAAACTCAGAAATTATTTTTCTGCAGCTGTTAAGGAATTACTGAAGAACAGAAATATGAGACAAGGACAGAGAGGAGTGGTACATCTGTTCTGCAAAATAACATCACTGCAAGGAAGTACTAGAGGCAAGAGAAACTGGGCAAAAACAGAGTTGCGTGGACAAAGCAGCAGAAGGCATATTGCCAGCAGATGGCAAAGGAGTCAAACGTGGGACAGAAAAACAAGCTTGAAAGCACACTCAATTTTGAGGACTTGAGGGGGGGAAAACCAAAGCTAACCCTTTCCTAAGCAGATTCACTAGATAGAAATGAAGTTGCATGTGCTCAGCACTTGGAAAAACAGTTGTAATTTCAAGAGTCCAAAATGGAGACAGCCAAAATCAGCATGCCCATGAAAATGCTTGTCAACTGCTGGTGTAACTTCCTCCCCCACACATAAACACACGTTCTTCTCTGTGTGTTTTAATTATTTCCCATGTTAGCCCTTAAGCTTGATGCACTGGAAGATGGCTGCTGTTTTAATGGACCATTTTCTCATGAGTTCAGATGGCTGTTTAAGGGGATGCACTCCCTCAGAAGCCCTTCTCATGTAGCTTACAGCATGTCAACAAGGGACAGCTACACGCAGAGCCTCTGAAGGGAAGGTATATTCCTCATTATTCTGTGTGTCTGTACTGACAATCCAATTTTCAGTCCAACTTTTAGAAGCAGGAATTTTATACAGTAGATTTAGTATCACTCACTGACAAAAAGGGATTTGCCCGGCAATAATAAAGAAATTATTGGCTGTGTATTTTACAGTTAGGAGAGAACACCTTAAAAAAAGTTATTGCTTAACTATATTCCCGTATGGACGCCCACAGCACAAGCATGCCAAAACACAGAAAATATTTTGAACATCAAGATAGCACAGACATGAGCTAAGAGAGCCACAAGTCCTTGTCTGTAAGGCTGCACCTACCCCAACAAGCTTCCTTTGCTCAGCTTGTTTGCATACCTTGCGAGAGCGGCTCAGGAAGTTTGCACACCGTTGCTGCAAACCTAAAGGAAGCAAACCCAAACGTGGCCATTTTATGGCCAAGGTTCCAGCAGCTCAGGTTTAAGATGTTAATCTTCCACAGTTCCTTGCGTGCAGCACTAGCTGCCACAAATAAGTTTTCAAACTCATTT
Organism: Odontophorus gujanensis; assembly: GCA_013399175.1. NCBI lineage: Eukaryota > Metazoa > Chordata > Aves > Galliformes > Odontophoridae > Odontophorus > Odontophorus gujanensis. The sequence continues at coordinate 263,412 of VXAB01010208.1, forward strand.
CATCCTCTTCCTTGCTTTCCTTTCTCTGCTGGTCTGTGCATTCTCACACACACTCTAATTCAAACACTGTGGAAAGTACTTCTGTTCCCATTTCTAACACTGAATCTGAGCAGTGATCTGCAAGTTAAAACGAGACCATGATCTTCTGCTGCCACTACAACAACAATGGAGCACCAGGAGTTCCTCAAGTCGTGCTTGGCTTGCACACTGTTTGGCCCAAAACCGATTCAAAGTTACAAACCCCCTTAACCTCAAACAGCATCAAGTATAGAGGGGAAGGTCTTCTGTCATCACAAGCCACTGCACTTCCATATCTGTGGAATTGATACCTTTGAATTTTGACTACGTGGCACAAAACACCCCTTACAGTGAGGGTTTGGGAACTGCTGGGATCAGCATGTGGGGTTTGGGACAGCTGAACGCCTGCATTCACACCACTGCACACTGGGGAGTTTTGCTATGAATGTATTTAGTAACAACTGTCTGCAGGTTTGCTTATTTTACTGCCTACTGTGCTCTCAGCCAACCATTCACACTTACGTACAAGAAGGTCTTCATTCAAAATTGAAAAAAAAAAAGAAAATCACCAGCAACTGAGGAAGAGTACCTATCCACCACTGAAGTTGACAGGAGAAGGCCTGCACAATGCGATTTCTCAACTCCTGCAAGAGCCAACAGGTTGTTTTCCAAGGGAAAAAAAACAACAAGCAACCAAAGTCTTCCCAGAAAGCCCAGGTATGAACACAGCCAACAGCATCAACAGTGGTAAGCACATTACTACAAGAACACTGTGTGATCCCAAACAATTAGGACTGGCTTAGAACATCGCCTTTCAAAAGGCCTGACACCGAGCACTTTTATTTAACAGATTTGGTCAGACTTTGCTGAGAATTCAGAAGGAAAAAAAAAACAACCTATCTGTTGTTATTAAGCACCCACACAAAGTGAGCAGCTCTGCAGGGCACAGTGGTACCAGTGTGGCTCCTCCTGGACAACGCAGGGACCTTCTGGCACAGCTGCTGTTCCTCTGCTTGTTGACTATCGCAGGTTACACGTCTACCTTACTAAATACCGCCTGCAGTTTTGTTAATTATACGTTAGGGTCTGCAACTCCCGCATGACTCCCACTCTAAGCAGCTCTCAGGCCACCCCGCAGGGTTCATCTCCACCTGTCATCAGTACAGATCATTTCGGACAGGAGAGTCATGCCCTGCTTAAAGCCACGTACATTTCTACGTAAGGACATGGCGATGGAGCAGGGGACAAGCACAGCCCTAGGGTCGGTGTCCTCCTTTTGGGGGCCACTGCCACACAGTGCTCAGGACTGGGGATCCCACACCGCAGCTGTGAGGACGTGACAGGGCACCCGGCGTTTTTCCCCCAGCAAGTCACCGAGACATAAATGCACGCATCCTTTCCAGCCAGAAGACCAACCAGCCCTTCCTGGAGCCCCATACAGCTGAAAGAAATAGGATCTCCCGCACCAGAAAAGTTACTCCGGCTCGGCTCCTGCCGAAGCGCCGCAGACAAAGCCGGGCTGCGCGGAGCACCGACAGGAGCGGCACAGACAGTGATGTCACCGCGCGACGACAACAAAGGAAGCGGCACGGCTGGAAATTCGGCGCCTTCCCCCTTTCTTTCTTCAGCCCAAACCCGGACACAACCGCGGGGCTCCGATCCCCTCCGCAGTCTCCGGGGCCCCACGGGAGCTCGCTACTCCTCCGCCGAGGCCGCGTCCCCGCGGAGCCGAGGGAACAAAGCGGACCCTCTGCTCGGCGCCGCGGGGGCTCCTCCGGGCCATCCCCCGCCCGACCCCCGCTCCCGTCCCCGTTCCCTCGGGCTCCGCCGCGCCGCTCCCTGCCCCCTCCCGTACCTGATATGGCGGCGGCGGCTCCTGATCCGGCTCAGCGCCGTCCCCGTAGCTGGCCCGGTCCGACTGGGACTCGTGGAGCAGCGAGATGTCATCCGAGGTGGGGGACTTGAGGCAGTTCCCCATCTTCCTTCCCCTCCGCCTCTCCCCCTCCTCACGACGGAGGGCTCCGCACCCTCAGCCGCCCCGCAGCGCGCAGCCCGCAGCCGCCCCGCCGGGGAGGCTCATGCCAGCCCGGCCCTAAGCGGCTTAGCGGCAGCGCGGCCGCCCGCACTCCGCCCTGAGCCGGGGGAGGGGGCGGCGGGGTTGGGGCTCGGCTCCCGCCCGGGCGCGGTGGGGCAGCGGGGGCTCAGGTGGCGGGGGGTCCTCCCACCCCCCGCCCCGCGGCAGCCCGGCGCCGTTCCGCTTCCCGGTCACCGGGCTGTCTGCGCACTGGGCTTTGTCGCACGGGCCGCCCCGGCTCCTCCTCTCGCTCCGCCCCGCCGGGATCGCGCACGCAGGGCTCGGCGGCACCGCGCTCGGCGGACGGGAGCTCTGCCCGCGACGGCCAGGCCGGCGGCCTCCAGCCCTAAACACGGCGGCCGCTCGCTCCGCCCCCGCCACTGTTGATGTGCCCCGGGCGTCTGACCTCGGGGGCGGAGCAGTGCCAGAGTCCCTGCCCCGCGCTGGGCCCCGGCTGCTGCTGGGGCTGAGGCCTGGGCCGCGCTTCCCGTTGTGCAGTGCTCCTGAAGGCGGCCTTCGCGGTGTTACAGTCGGTTCAGGGTTTATGGAACGGTGCACTCAGCTCCTCTGTTGAGATGAACTTTGTGATTGAAGCTGCGTTCACGGTGCAGTAGTCAGTGTCCCCCTCCCAGCGTAACCACCCCTGGGGAACCAGGTTCAGGGGTTTCCTCCAGCTTTGTTCCCCAGCACAGCTCCTCCTTCCTGCTCAGCAGATTCAGACTACTGAGCGTATCTCAGGATCAGTTTTTGTTATTGGCCCTAAAGTTAAGCAAATTGAATGCAGGTGCCAGTAACTAGAAATCAGTTTTTGAAGCAAAACAGCATGGCCAGGCCAGCCTTAATCAAGAGTGTCTCAGCTGATCTGTGTCAGGCCTGATGAGCGCAGGGCTCCCCTCTGAGCTCAGTGCCTCCAAGCCAGCTGCCCAGCAGCAGGTGCTTGGCTCTGCCATGTCCATTCAGACCTTCAGGAGGCCCTGCGGTGTTTGGAGGATGGGGAGTTGTGCTTCTCTTTGTTATGCCCGTGAGTTCCTCCTGGAGGATTTCCTTTTGCTATTGTTTGAGAGTTTTGTTTTGCAGCTTGCCGTTGGATGACTTGAATGCTTTTGGTGTAAAATCTGTAGCGATGGATAAGATATTGCTGGCATTTATCGAACTCAGAAAAGGCATGTCCAAGAAACTAGTAGTGCCTGAGTTGTGAGTGTTGCTTGTGATGGAAACTCTTTACAACAGTGTGTTGTAACTAACAGTGACTGCTGTATGTGGCATGGTATTTATCACAGGAGTATGTTGACTTGGTTAATAGGAGAATTAAGAAGCTAAGTAGTGGTTGGAGAGGAGTCACTGCCTCTCCCAGGAGTAGTTTCAAGGTGAGAGCAATGTCAGAGCTGTCACTGCAGGATCCTGTGGTGGCTTAGAGGCACAGTTAGAGACAGTTAGACCTTTAGCTGTGCGGTAGTGGTATCACTGACAAGATAACAGGCAATGAGAAGGATGTCTTTAATCTACTGACACTTCTCATCTTATCACAGAATCATTAAGGTTGGGAAAGAGCTCATCTGTAAGTACAACCCTAGCCTGCCCCCCGTGCCTGCTGACCACATCCCTCAGTGCCTCAGCTCTGTGGTTCTCAAACACCTCCGGGAACGATGACCCCACCATCTTGGGCAGCCCGTGTCAATGCATCTGCACTCTTGCTTAGAAGAAATTGTTCCTAATATCCAACTTGAGCCTTCTGTGGTGCTGTTTAAGGTTATTTCTCTCTCTGCAGAGCTTCAACATGCATAGTTACTGTAGCTCCGTGTAGGCCGAGTAGCTTTGAATGAGGAAAAGCAATTAGCAGTCATTACTGAGCTCTTCGAAGTAGATGTGGGTTTAAGTCACCTGTTTTTCCATTCCATTTATGTCAGGTGGGTGGTTAACAGTGGCTGGGCGCCATCACGTCACAAATTGAGAAGTGATCTGGGAGATGGAGAATGGAAAAAATTCTTCTGTTTACAAATGCAGAAATATTATGGGTTTTCTTTGTATCTCCGTACCTGCTATGATGTTACTGTGAGGCCACTAGTTTTCTATGACTTTTTTTATTTCCTTTTACAGCTTGGGACAAGGAAGCAGTCAAAAATCTTTTCAAAGCAGAAATTGGTTGTCCTCAGTGTGCAATAATCAGTTGGCGGGAGCCTTCTTTTAGAGACCCTACAACCTGTTTTCACTGTTTTTCATTATTAAGTTGCAAAAAATTGAACAGATCTGTCAAGCCTTCAGTACTGGCTTTCTATAGATGGTAGTTTTAAGTTCATGAGCTGCTTAGAAAGGTCTGCTTTTGTGGCAATAGATATGCAAGCGTCCTTTGTGCATGCAGAATGGTAGAGGTGACTATGGATCAAAACAACACATTTCTGAGCTGTTAATTCTGCACAGTCTTGGAAGCTCCATTTTTACATGGTCCTTTTTTCTGAGATTTGCAGGTACATGCACCCTGTTCCAGCAGAACTGTAGGGAAATGTAACTAATGGCTTCATTAGCTAAATTTTATTTTTTATTTCCCCTCCTTGTTTGAGGAACGAGTAACTCTTAAATTTGATCTTGCTGAGTCTTAAAATGGTCACGCATTGAATTTTTGTTTCATTTTGAAGAGTTTTGATATTAAAGGAGGCAAATTATGTAGCATTGCATTCTTAAGGCTTATAGGAGCTCAGCAAAGATTGAGCTATCTTACCAAAAAATGCTTGAAATGCTTTTGGAGTTAAAAACCTGAAGGCACTGAAGACGTGAAAAGTCTTTCTTCTTAACAGTTTCTCCTCAGAGCTGACATCATAAGTTGCCTAATTTAGAGGTAAAAGGCCTTCTGGTTAATTCTACAAGACTCATTGTCATGTTATTGTTGAAAAGCATTTTATGTGTTTAATGCGTCACGCTCCCCAGAAGTTTCTGGAAAGCCTTTTGTATCAGCAAGGAATATGTTCCTTGCTTCCTTTTCTTCCATCAGCCTTATCTCCAGTGTTTATCAACTCTTATGATGTCTTATCATTCTGCTGGATAAGATTGTTTTATCCATTCCTATATAGAAGCCCAGTTAACTTCTGGGTGAATGGCATGACATAGAAAGTTTCAAAGATAGCAGTGTTTGCTCAGGTAATGGTGGTGTGTAGACGTGTTGTTTTAGAACTTTTTTCCTGGGGGGGGGAAAAAAAGAGTATTCCTTTGAAGAAGTAAATGACATTCTTCTGTTATTCACGTGAATCTCATTGTGGGAATGACCTAATTAATGAATTCATTTGCTTGGGTTTAAAGAACATAGTATCTTCTAAAATGCGTGATTGCTTTCAGTTCTGTTGATATTTTAGGTGTACCATAGCCATTTCTCTGTGTATATTGTATATTGTTTTCCAAGAGAGACTGAATAGTAAAGTAATTAAAACACATATCTTTCCCTTTCATTTTGTGATACAGTATTTTGCTCATTTCTAAAAACAACCCTCAAAGTGTCCTGGAATTGCAAATATCACTTTGATTAATTTATCCTAAAGATAATGATCAACAGGGATGTGTTTTCCATCATTCAAATAAGTTGCCTTCCCTACTTACGCTTTTCCCCAAATCCAGAATGTTTTATCACCAAAGAGTGCCACACACACTCCATGCTGGCATACCCACACCGTGTGTCATGTAGAAGAAAAAAGACAAAAAACAAAGCAAAAAGAAAAGAAATAAAACACCACACAAAAGCAACCAAAGCAATCATCATACAAAAGTAACCTCTTCAAACAAACCCTTGTCGCCCAACTTCATGTGTATTTTGAGTAGGAGTCAGTCTTCCTTTTTCCTTGGGGTAACGCACAGGCTCAACTGCAAGGGTGATCAGAGACCTAGAAAACATGATCTGAGAGGAGAGACTGAAAGAATTGGGGTTGTTTCATCTAAAGGAGAGGAATGTGTTGGGAAAGGTGATAACAATCTTCGAAAATATTAAGGGTTTCTGCAGAGAGGAGCTATCTTCTTGTTCAGCAGATCTAGGGCAAGAGGTAATGGACTCGGGGCTTTAAGGTAGGCATTAGGAAATTACTTCAAACTGCCAAGGCATTTTAGCACTGGAAATTATTATTTGGGAATCTCACTTACTGGAGGTTATAGAAAAGCTGGTTAGGCCAAAAGGCCCAGGATTGGCTTCAGATGAGATAGATGATATGCAGATAACCTCAGGAGGTTTCAGACTGTTTTGTATTGTTTAATTTCATTCAGATAATGTACCACAGATGTACTACTGCTATATTGTTTTGATTTGTATTCTGCCTTATGTCTTCTGAAAATTCCGGTAAGAAAGCATGGTGATAGATGGGGTTGTGTGGGGGGGAATAGGTCATGAAGTTCCCAACAGCAAAGTATTAAGGAATCACAGTCACTGCAGGGTGACTTTTTTGCTTGAATGGGAGTGTGACTCTGTACTTCTGCATCAGAGGCCTTGGGTGGTTTGAGTAGTGGGCTGACATAGTGGGCACATAGCGTTGGGAAGTGTATGTTGCAAATTATCTTTTCAATTTAGTCAGCGTGGTGGTCTTTCTTCGCTTTTTGCTGTAAGCACACTCTGACTTCTCAAGCAGCAAGTCCTGTGCAGAGTTCACCAGTGGCCCTTGTGCTTATCATCAAGTGCCACAGGTTCTGGGACGTTCTGTCCAGGCATGTCCGAGTGCTGCAATTTCTGCAAAAATCTCTAGAAAACAAGCACATCATGCAGAGAACAGGAATGATCATAAAGGAAGCCTTCCTGATTTCTCTTGTTCTATGAAAATGAGTAAGAAAGTATAGCTGTATGGTTCTGTTTAGTTTTGATTGGGTGGAGATCCCTCCAGGACGTGAAAAGCTCAATTGTTTAAGCTGGCTTATCTGAGGCCTGCTTTTTAGCAGAACGAATCATGTGCTGATTAAGTAAACACTTCACAAACCAAAACATGGCAGCAAAAGGTACTGTGAGTCTAGTCCTATTCACTTTTTTTTTTAATTTTTGCATATAGGAACAAATAATTTTTCTTTTTATTTGTTTTGAAGTGCGTTCCTGCAGCTAGTTTTTGTGGCAGCGATACTTTTCCCTCCCTCAAGTTAAGTTTACAGAAATTAGGGACTCTGTGGAGTGGATTACTCTAACTTCTGCTGAAAGTGCCATCTTCACAGCAGCATCCTCTAACAGTGATATTGCAGACTGCTTTGGAAAGTCATGTATTAGGCTACATACTGACTTTGTTCTGTTGTCCCAGAACAACAGGCACTTTATTTGATGTTTCAGGCTACACACTGTTGTGGAAAAGCTCATGAAGTAAATCACTGTACAGAATCCCTGAAGAACAAGGGATGATTGCCGTGGTGCACAATGCAGAGGTTCAGGTCAAGGTAAAACCACTTGCTGCCGTTTTGATTTACTGAGGAAATGCTTTTACCCATGAAATGTGAAGTGGGATTCCTTTTGTGACGACTATTACTGTGCCAGAATTTATAACCAGTGTGTAAAAGTGCTCTGTTGACTGTGGTGAAAAGCTTTTGCATTAGAATCCTAAATATGGATGCAGAGATCCCTGTTGTAGAAGCCCCATCTTGTGGACAACCAGTCAATGACTACTTCAGCACTGCTAAGATTCCAAATGCTCAGAAAGTAGAGGTTAATTTGGAAGACTTTGCAATAAACTGCATTCTTCAGACTGCTGGACAATATGCAAACATCATTTGTGTGCAGAAACTGGCGTATGCTTTTTGAAGGCTGTTTCCACAGGTAATAGTGAATTACATAGAGAAACCACATAGAGATGGAGACAACAATTTGTCTCCAGAACTCTATTTTAAGACTGGATCTGCTGAAGCGCTAATGAGCCTGAATCCTGCCCTGAATTCCCAGAATGGTTTCCTGTAGCAACTCATATAATATAAATTAGTCTCTGGGTGACAAAATCGTGTAATGGCAGAAGAGCGTTGTTTGAAAAACTTGTTCAGACATAAAGAATGGCAAAAACTGCATGGAAACTGCACCTGGAAACTTTGGAAATATCCTTCAAGATGTGCTTTTTTCAGCACAAAATAATCAAAAAGGGCAAGCAGCTCAGCATCAGTGGGCCAATATACTTAATGGGAAGAGTATTGGGAAGGTGAGGAAAAATGGGGAAGTAAAGGCACTGTACAAACTATTCTCAGATGCAAGTATGACTTGTAGAATATACTATATGTACGTGCATGCTATGTTCAATTATGCAGAATTTTTATATACTTATATAATTAGGATATATTTTGAAGAAATTGTGCTCCTATTTGGTAATTGTCCGTTCAATAACGCTAACGACTATAATAAAATAGCCAGAAAGTAGAGCGACATCTAGGGAAAGCTTAGCAGAAGTGCCTCCTTGCTGAGATCTGTGTAGCTCCATTTTTATTTGTTAGGCTGACGTTTGATGGATGCAGTGTATTAAGAACAGAGGGTTAATTGCTGGAATTTGTCGAGTTCTCTGCATTCCTTCTTGTGCTATTAGATTTTTATAAAGAAAATATAAGGTGATAATCTCAAGTGTAAATTTGGAGAAATACACCAGCAGAAGAGATGTGTGTGTGTATAGAGTTTACTTTAAAGGACATTAGGTGTGATTGGAAATAATGGAGATGGGTATCATGATTCATAAATTAATGCACGTGTAGGTCATGTTAAAGAAATAAGGATGAAAATTTACTTTATTTTACGGTGCACGTCTTTGTGAATGTTTAATTTGGTTGCCTGTAGCCTTTCTAAAACATTTAATCTTTGCATATTAACTTTTTATTGATCTCAAACTGTTGAGAGGTGTTGATATCCCTAGCGATTTAACTTAAAGATTTTCAGTGCTGTTAGGGAAATTTACGTCATTTGAAAGCACAGCTTGGTCTGCTTTGTTGATACACAATGAAATATATGCAGTTGAGCTCTGAGCTCAGTATGTAATTCTAGTGCTTTCAGCAGTGTGGGTTTTTGCAGCTGGGTGGCATGTGGTTTGTTTCAAGCATTCATTTGCCACTTTGGTTTGATTTCGGTTTGCTACCTGTCATACATTTATTTATTTATTTATTTATTTATTACCAAGTTATTAACTTTTTAGCAATAGTTGTGTTTTAACACATTCATCTGCATATTGATAGAAAAGACTGATCTGGTCTTAAAACTCTAAGAAGAAAGTTCAGTGTGTCAGTTACAACTCCAGCACGCTTCTGTTTTAACAAGAGTGCAGGTCATGTGTTTAGATGAAGTAATGTGCTCAAATTGTATGTCTTAATAGGCGATAAGTTAAAATACCATCCCATTTGCCAGACTTTGGTTATAGGGAAGGTAGGTGTTAAATGCCTTCTATTTCTTTTTCAGCATACTAAGAGGCAGAAATGGAGAGAGGAGAGGGAAGGGAAACTCGCACCTAGTCGAGGTGAGAAGTCCACCAGATAGCCTTCACAATGCTAAGGCTTGATAGCATAAGGTGCCTTAGTAATTTTGAAAAATGAACTGAAACCACAGATACTTCTGCTTACAAGCCTGTGTGGTAACATGTCTGTCATTATGGGAAAAAAAAAAAAAAGCATGCTGTCCACATTACACACTCTTGCACACTCTTGGATTTCGCTTAAGTAAGGAAGGTGTCACTTAGAGCTGACGTTCTATGCAGAGTTCAAGGGGACAGAGGGAAGGGACTGCTGGATAGCTCAGTGCTGCGTTGTTGGATATTGAAAGCATTCCCTTCCCCTGGCACTGATTAACCAGGATGTGACAAGGGATTTTTGTTGAGCTTCTGAAGCAGAATATTTCAGAGGAGCTGAATCTTACGTGTCCGCAAAGAAAAACAGCTGTGTCTGCGGAATCATGAAGAAGTGGGTGCCTAACTCCACAGCACTTTGGTTTTCTCTCTTTTCCTAAGCAAGGAAAGGATGCAGCTAGGAGACTTGCAGCCCAGAATCCGGCCACACGTGGAAGATGGTTGATTTATCTTCTTTGAAAGACAAGCACCTGTTTACAAGCTCACCAGAGCGAATCCTTCTTACTGAAACTTTTTTGACAAGGCAGTGTTTTGGTTTTGCAATTAACTTCTGCAAGGATACAGTGCTGTAGGAACGATTAAAGAGTAATGTTGATGGTATTTTAATATTTTACCAGAAGAATGATAAGAGGTTAGTTGCTTATCTTTGTGTGCCTGATGTCAACCTGTTACACAACCACACCTGTGCTGTCTCTGCCTCGTCTGCCTTCCCCTGCCAGCTCTGACCCCTTCTCTGGAGCTGGGCTGCTGCCACACTGCAGTAACCCCACTGCCCCTTGCAGAAGTCACCACCATGGGGTCCAGTTCCCCCGAGATCTTTGTGCCTGCATATGTACAGGTCAGGGAGGTAAGGAGAGGGAAAGGCCCCTGCCATCTCTGAAAACATCTTGAAGCTCTTCCGACTCCCATCCAAAAGGTGTTGTAATTCCACAGTTCCTGCTGGTAAGACACATTTTCTGGTGTTAGTGTCAGGAACGATTCTAAATGATATCAGCCATTAATCACTATCACAGCTTCTCATTCTGGTTTTCTGTTTCAAATCTTCCCCGGTTCAATCAGAACCAAAAGTTAATGCCCTCTGGCTGATCTCCAGCACGTGTCTGTGCAGAACAACTGTTGCCTTTAGCTGATGGAGAGATCAAGGCTTGAACTGACAAAAGACATCTGTATCTTGAAAAACAAATTAATGTTTATGTTTTAATTTATAAGTTCCTGGCTCTTTTATAGTTCCTGTTTTTCAAGTAATATCTCTTCGGATCCCTGGCTGATGGAGAGTCAAAATGGAAAGGACCCATGAGAGAATTATCACAGTATAACATCTGGTCTGCATTGGAAAAAGCTGAGAAAGATATTCAACATCTTTGAGACTGAGAGGCAGTTATAAGCCTCTTTAAAGTCAGTCTGTGAAATACTGTGCAGGTTGTGGCCACCTGGGCCAATCTCATGTTGTTTTGGGAAGAGATACTCTGCTTCCTAGCATCTGAATTTTAATCTCACTTCAGCATAGATATGGAAGAGCTGGGAGCAATATGAGAGGTGTTTGTTTTTCATAATGTCAGTCTGATTTCCAGCATTGTCCTAATTATACTGTGATTTTTGCCACTCTATTTCCTTTTGGGCACACGAGCTGAAGAGTCAAAAGGCTTTCCCAGGTCTTTCAGCATAACCTTGTAGGTGTTTTTACCATCAAAAAGGGATGTAAAGGATTCTGATTCTCTGTATTTTCAGAAGCATATTTTGTGTCCTGTTTTGAGCTTAATTCCAGAAGGTGAAAGGACATTAACTGCATATTAGCTGATGCATGAGTGTCTCACTTGAGCAAAGAGTTTTGCTGTGGCGAACAATTTCTGTTCAGTAACAAGACTGTGAGGAATGCAGAGAAATCACGGACCGAGCTGGGCAGCAAAAGCACCAGTGAAATTCAGAGAGAACAAACTCCTTCCAGCACATGGAAACTTAGTCCCTTAAGTCGTCAAGGCTCATGCAGAACAGAAACAATTTGACATGTATAATAAGAAACACTGAAAATTGTTGGCCAAACAAAGACATATACTGCAGATGGAAAAGCTGATGAAATTTGTTTATAGTTGAGGAACTACGTGTAGATTTTTCAAGAAGAAGGTTGCGCTCTTTCTTGCCAAGACAAACAAATCTGATAGAACATCTCATTGCTCTAGGCTGCCTGAGGACCTGCTGGAAAGTCTATGGGTTTTCTCTACAGAAAAAAAAAAACAACAAAAAACTGTGTTGTCAATACCTAAGTGTATTGTCCACAGTTGCACTGTGGCAGCTGCAAAGGAAGTACAAGGTTCTAGGGAATATGTTGAGGGAGAGCTGGATTTTTGGCTCCTGAAATGATATGGAGTGCTTTTGGAAACAGTGAAAGATTGTGAGCTGAATGTTATTGCTACAGAGGGTTATCTGTGAGTTAAACATAACAGTAATTAATCTGCTATCTTCAGATCTTACTACTAGCAACGTGATGAGATTGGGAATTCTTACCATTTAGAATTGAAGTTTTCCAAGACGCCTGCATTCCTACAGAGATACTCAGTATTGCAGTCATACCTTTAGAAATACACTGTTTGTTGTGCAGCTGTTTTCACAAGGCAATGTATAGTTGTCCCAAATAACTATTTTTAATGGACCACTTATTTAAAAGGAACACTTAATGAGCATAAATGCAATCCCTGATGTGGACATAAAAGGTGTATTAGTAGTATAATATAGTTTTTACTCCCAAGTTTATAACAGGTCCTGGAATTATAAAACTGTGTCCTTGAAATTCTTTTATAGGTATAAAAATATATGTTGGAAAGGGGCCAACAGCATTCTGGGCTGCATTAGGAAAAGCATTACCAGTGGACCAAGGGAGGAGATTATTCTCATTTACTCAGCACTAGTGAAACCTCAGCAGGAGTCCAGTTCTGGGCTCTCCACGAGAAGGGCATGGACACACTGGGCTGGGTACAGGGAAGGACTTGAAGTTGATTCAGGGTCTGGAGCATCTGCCACGTGGTTGGCCAATGGAGTGGTGGATATCTTTACTCTGAGTGACTCTGCTTTGTGAAGAGAGGTTGGACCAGACCGTCTTCAGAGGTGCTCTCAGCCTCAGAGATTAAGTGATCATCTGAAATATTTGCTTATGTCAGAAATTGACTGTGCAAGGATTCTAAATACAACAAAAGCTGTACCCCCAAAAATGCTTCTTAATATCTGGCACCTGGAAAAGGTATGGCAGCAGCTGGTGAGTGTTCTGGAAGTCTCATTGGAGTGGTAACTGAGTTAAAAATAAAGGTGTAGAAGTGATTTTTAGGTCTTAACTGTCAATGAATGCCCATAATGATCTCCTACTTCAGCCAGATGATGTTTCGTAACAGCTTCTCCATTTCTGAGCTCCTATTTTAGTTTGATCTTGCTCTGGAAAGTCTTGTTACGTACTGCACTCCAGAGATGAATATTTGATGTTTTATGACACACATCTCATTTGATGGTTTATTACAAGTTTTCTTTCCTTACTGATATTAACAAATATTCACAATGTATTTTGACTCGTTGCTTAGGTACACGCTGTGTCTCAAGGAATTGAGAATATCACAATTTGAGCATAAAAATATTACCTCAAAATATGTGATTACATTGTTATGCTATGGCATATTATATAGATAACTTGCAAGTATTCTTTAGCACCATGAGAACAAAAACAAAGCTGAAATTCAGAAATCTCTTGCATTTTTATTAGACAAAGGGATTTATGTTGAAAGGTATTTCTTTTAGGTCAGCTGAACAGGGACGTGAACGTTTACCTTTGTTTTTTCCATCATGAAAACACAGAGAACTAACTTGCACTGTTGAGAGTTACCAGATCCTCCTCCTTTGGTAAACTTTTTGCATATTCCCCCTAAGAAAGAGAAAAGATACTCTGGAAAACAGGAAGTTGAACAACGTGACACAAATAGTTAGGAAATAAATTATAACACATTTGAAATTGTTTTGCACTTCAGGAAATGAAACAGTAGTAAATAATTTGTTTCTTAGTTATCAAAAGATAACGTCAAATAGACTTTTGTAGAACAGTGCATAAATGTGTTCTGATCCTTATCAGAGGTGCTGTTATTACATCAAATTTTGCAATGGATAAACACAAAAATTGAAGTCTTTAGACTTCACTTGACTTTGTGTATTGAAAACACAAAGATTAAGTCTTTAGATTACATAGCATATGAAGGTCAAATACTTGTAGTCATCTGCTGTTACCAATTTTCCCTGTCTTACTGCTTTCACAGCATATTTCCTCTGATTGTAATCATCTCTCTGTGGGATGGGGTTCTTTGGTGGTCAGAATATTATTTGAAATTGGCACCTCTGGCAGCAGTTCCTCCTTCTACTGTTTTCCTTTTATAAATGTATTGTCTGTCCTATCTATCCAAGCCTGGCATAGATCCAAGTCACCCATTTCTCAGTAATACACGAAACTAAATCCAATATTTAGTAAGTGTGGTGGCTTATGCAAACTTTATTAGCTGAACAAATACTTAGCATGTCTTTTGATAGTGTGCTTTGTTGTTCTGTAGACCAAACACACCCTGTGTTTGGTCCAGGGGTGGTGAGATTTGTCTGCTGCTTTCTGGAGACTTTCCGAATGTCAATCAGTGCTCCGCTCATGTTGAGGGACCCCCTGGAAACTTTGTGTCTGGGGTTTGGTGCCCTTCTCCACTTTTCCTTGTGTGACCTCTGAAACTGTTTCTCTATAGTTTTTGTACTATGTAAAATGGCACAGGGTCACGGATGTTGTGGAAATTGATTTTGCAGTTGATACACTGATTTGGCAAGAAATTAGTTTTTGCAGAAACCTACTGAAAATTATTTTAATATAGTGCCATCATAGCTGGGTGACTTTCAGGAAAAAAGATAATTAAGACATTCAAGGGAATTCCAAATCTCTGGAGAAAATCCCATTGTGGAGATACCAGGTTATTTTTACAATACAATATTTTTACAATTAGCTTCTTCATTAAAGAGGAAGTCAAGGAAGTGAATATGATAGACACAAAATAACACTTTCACCTGCTCAAGAAAGTGAGAAATAATTTTATGGACTGAGTTCATTGTAACACTAAACCTGCAGTGAGTATAAATTGGATTATTTTCAGTCAACAAGTTCTTCAGAGCCCATGTCAGTGCTTTAGCTGTTCTGATCCCTCTTCTTCCAAACCAGCAGTGGGTGGGAGCTATGCTTATTTATCTCCTTTACTGAGGGTGCACAACCGTAGGAGTAGAAAACAATGTAGTTGAGAAATCCATGTAACTTATCCCCAAACCTCAGCCCCGTGGTAAGGTCTGCAAACCTTACTGGAGATGAATTTGCTTCCCTGACTGGTGGTTTGTCCTAGTTTTGCTGCACTGGGTTTCTTCCCAGCATGGCTTGGTTTGGTTTTCTCTAATGCTAGACCTCTTTTCCTGAGAGTGACCTGAGATGTCAGGCAAGCAGTCACAAAGAAGCTTGTTTACTATGTGTATTTATTCAGTTATTTCAGCTCTGTCTCAAAAGGAAACAAAAATAGTTTTGAAAGCTACCACTCTTCTTGTCTGATGCTCAAGAGAAAAGAGCAAAGAAGACAAGTACAGTGAGGCCAGTATTTAGTGCAAGTTTTATTTCATATCTTGATTCTTAGGAATCAAATTTGTGATTTACTTTGCTTTAGCAGATCTTCTCCCCCACCCACCCCCCCAAAATTAACTGCTCTGGTTTTTAGTTGCTGTTGTTGATGATAGGCAGCTTCTCATTTCATGTAGCAGTGTCCACAAGGTGGTGCCACTGCTAAAAAATTAGTAATAAATAAAATAAATACAAGCTGATGATCCTACCCGAGCATCACTGGAGAATGAGTAAGCATTTTGTGAACAGCGTCATCTTAATTTCTAATGACATTATGGCTTTGCAGGATGTTTTATTTAAATCATTCATGCATAAGCATGGATAAAAATGAGGAGGGTCAATTAGATGAGTTAATGAAGAATGAGGAATTAGATTGATGGAGATTCAGACCAGCAGAGCTGTGTGTTCTACCAGGGCCAATGTGCTCCACAGAGGGTGCTCCACTGCTTCCAGTATAGGTATAGCCTTTGCTGTGTGACAGCCTCATCAGATGCTGCCCGGTCACTGCAGGGTCCCCACTGCCTCATTGCTTTTTTTCCTCAGTATTTCATGGGTTTGGAGGACTCAATACTGTGTATGCAACTCCAGAGTGAGCAGGGACAGACCAGGCTCAGCACCTACTCAGTAAACAATCTTCTAACCAGGAGCATGGGGAGATATGTGCTCATAGTGCTTAAGCAGTACTGTAGGAGTCAGCACAAGCAGCATCCCTTCTCCTCAGCTCCAGCCAAATCATCTTGTATGAACTCATGTCTTGACAGCACACTTTTTTTCATCCTGTCATATGACAATGTACAGTATACATGTGATAATGTACAGTTGATTTGGAAGGGCTATCAAGTGCCTGTGGAGGGACCTAGAATGAGTGCAGCTGGATTAGTATGAGCAGGCAGGAGGTAGCAATAGTCTTTTCTTTCTCTAACCCTTGTTAAAAAGGCAACCATCCTGAACTATGGTTAGTGCATGTGATGAAGTACATGTGATGAAGTTTCTGAGCATCCTTCTGCACAAGATCAGACCTGAGAAAAAAAGAGACAGTAACAGGGAACATAAAATGAATATAAAAATTAAAACCCGTTTGCAGAAAGGACAATAAAACTTATAGGAAGAGTTCTTTGTGTGGATGTGGATAGCTGCACTGTTTTATAGCAGGTTTGTGTCCCAGAGGAGCTCGCTCCTGCCGGCGCATGTGCTCTGTTCTCCAGCCCTGGCCATGCTGCAGGTATGCACACCAGCAGCACTGATGTTCTCTGTGCTTCTGCGGTGAAGAGATTAAGTTTGACCCATTCATTCATCACATTATTTTGTACCAAACACACCAAGAGAAAGGGATAATTTAAAAATACCTTTCAAACAAGCACTGTGTTGATTGTCATGTACTCCTTGAATCTCTTTTCAGTATGGAAGACCTGGATCAGAAAGACAAAAATAATTGTTTTTTGCATGTTATATTTTCTCTAAATTACCATGTTATTATTTTAAAATAAAATTCTGTGGTCTTGTAGGACTTGGTGGAAATTATATACACCCAGAAATGTGACCTGTCGCTCTGCTTTAAGGCAGAATGAGAATCAGGGGCTCTGTGAGCTTAGCTTTAAAAGATGGTGAATGATACAACTGCCTCTTTTTTTTTTTTTTTATGGATCTTATTGTTAAACTGTATTTTGAAATGGTTTTGAGCACCTTAAAATGTCTGTACTGAATGTAACACCTGGAAAGCCTGCTGAATGAACAGATCATTTAATGAACAGATCTCATTTCCAAGTCAGCCCAGTAGCAGTGACACGCTGCTGTAAGATTGCACTTGGTGTATGGCAGTAACACGTGTTGCAATTTAAATGAAATATTTCTGTTTCAGTTTGCAGTTTGCTTTTTCTCTGACTTGCAAAAAAATTTGCTTTTGAGTATGTTTATTTTCAGATGTTTACTTGTAGATACATCCACAGCGAGGAAATTATGCTCTATTCTAAGGGAAATAAAGCATTGAGGATTATATTTTTAGATTTCCACTGTGTGGAGAAAAACAGGCATTATTTTGGTAACTTAACAATCAAATGAAAATCCTGAGCATTCGTGCTTGTGCTTTGCTGCAGTGATTTTTCATTCTCATTAGAAATCCCATCAGTATTTTTAAAACACCGAAACATTTTTTTCCTCTAAGCCTGAATCTTCCTGGCTTCCCGTTTAGGCAAATGTGAATAAATTGAGGTTTAGCTTTATGCCCCTAAATCTGTGTCTAACTCTATATTTAGATCCCACTATGTATCTGTAGGAGGCGGCTTCAGGAACACGAACTCAGGAGTCACTCTGAGCTCAGAAATCATCTTCCAGATGCACAGTGTTCACCGGAAGCAATTTAGAATGGCAGTGGTATCCTGCAGGATGTGTGCAGCTCATTCGACTGCGTGTTGATGTGCACAGTACTGTGTTATAGATTATACGTTCTGGTAATTGTGGTATTATTACTGCTAGGCTGTATCTAAGCACAGGAAATGCATATAAGCACTTCTGAAGTGATAACATCCACTCCTGTTTAAAATGTAATATTTTATCCCTGATGAAAAATGCATGTGTAGTGCAGCATTTGCAAGAGAAAATGAACAGTTTACTAATCAGTACTTAGCATGAGGTCTAGGAAGAAGCTGATTAATTATGGAGGACTATAACCAGTATTTACAAACAAATGCAGATGAACTTTGTCTTTAGCGATGTCTTTCTAAGTGTGCTCTGGATCCCAGAAGAAGGAGACACTACATTTCCACCTGAAAACATGAGAAATCAATATAGGTTGCACTGTCATCAAAACCACAGTGCTAGGTTTCTGTTGAGAGGAATGAGTAATAACTATTCCACCTATGCAGAGGACTCTGAGAGGCAAATAATTTCATCTCACTGACAGAGTAGATGATATTTGTACATGCTTCAAGAAAACAATCACACTTAAAACCTCACCCATCTCTCCATCTCCATAAGAAAGCCCACCCCATAGCCATTTACCTTTAGTCCCTCTGTGCCTGCCTACTGAACAGCAGGGTCCAGCACTCTCCATCCCACATCCCCAGCCTCCTGCTGTGGTTCAGGAACACGTTGGCTCCAGTCTTGGTATGGAGAGAGACACCCACTGCTGCTCCTGCTCGGCAAGTGGTGCTTGGGGTGGGTCAGACCCTTTCCATAACACTTCTCACATTTCCCTGTAGCAGCACGGGCTTCAGACCTGTGCATCTACCTGGGGATAAGAGTTGAGGTGGCTTATTAATTATTTATTTATCAGTATTAATAATATGTTTGTCTTATGAATTTGGAAATCATACTGGTCTGATTTATTTCTGTTATCAAACTAACAGTGAATAGAACTTCAGTTATGTTAAATGTCATATTAGCAAGATTTTGAAATAAGAAAGTGGGTGTTGCTTCTAAGTTCATATTAATATGCCTTTGCTTCTTGGAGTTTTCTTTTTAATATTATTTTAGAAGAGTCATCTGTTTATGTAAACTCTGGTTTACGTGATAATTTGAAGATGCATTTCACTTTAACTATGGTCTTCAGTATCTTCCTGAATTGGAATCTCTCCTCCTAATTTAAACTTGTAATATCCTGTTTAGCAAAGGAGCAGCTTCAGCAGTACTTGGAGTACTTACTGTTCTGCAAGTTTGTTAAGTTTGTTGCTGGGATCAGAGCTTTAAAAGCAAACGTCAGATAAAGATCCCTTCTTGGAACACGGTCGGAAATGAGCTGTAATGTTTATTTTTTTCTTCATAAATTTACTTATGAAATAGTTAAGTGAATGATAGCTTTACCTTTAAAATAATTAAATGCATTTGTGTGAGTCATGGGACAGAATAAGTGTACATGCTTTGTTGAGCTGCAGACCTAACATGGCAGCAATGTGTGAACCTTTCCACACCACATCCATATTTTGCTTTTCATTAGGCAGCAAGAAATGTTGCACGAACAATTTCACAACTTAAGAAAAGGGTTGTAATGTCTATCTCTCTATTTCTCATGGGAAATACATTTCCTCACTCTTGCATATGATACTAAAACCAGTGCGTCCTTCTTGAGTCATCACTATGGAGGATCAATTGTAATGTCAAACTCCAAGCACCACACACTGCACAGTCTGTAATCAGCTGGAGGTATCCAGAGGAAATTCTGTTTCATAATATCACAAGTGGACAAATATGTCTCCTGCTGTAATCAGCAGCAAAAATGTGATTTGCTTCAGCAGACCACAATAGGCTCCAATCTTAGGATAACAGTTCATGGCTCTTTTTAATACTGAAGTTAAGTTTCAGGCATAATGGGTTTACTTTAATCTGACTTTGTTGGAGTTTATAAGAGCAACTTCTCAGCAAAAATGTATACGTTTTAATGATGAGACCTTGTTGTTAAAATCTTATGGGATCTACCATGAGGCAGAGAGTGTGTGAAGATCCATGGGGACCACTGGACAATGCAGAAGCTTCCTCACTTTGCCTGAGCAGTGTGATGTAACAGTGGGGATACCTTTAGGACTTTGAATGTGGTTTAAATTCTAAAACGTGAATGTCTTAAATCATTTAAATCAGGCTGTGTTACACCTTTTACATCTGCATTGTTAGTAAAGCTGCAAAAGGGCTGAGCAGTCAGCCCCCAGACATGCTTTCTTCTTGTTTGGGGTAAATAATCCCTAAGGCCTGGCATCTTCCTTGCAGGTTGTGTCTATGTACATTTTGCAAACAGTTATTTCAGGTGACGCAATGAAATGGGCAGCATAAATTCAGAAAACGTTGCATAGCTCTCTGTCAGTGTGCCAGAACAAACTTGTAGGGATTTTCCTAAGGTTTAATTTCAAGTAATTGCCAAATTCCACTTATCCTACACTAGGACTCATCTTAGTCCCAGACACCATCAACTAGCTAGTATCAATGCAGGCAGAATGGCCTTTCTTCCTCCAGCTTGAGCCCTCTTATCTCTGGCTCTGCTCTGCCAGGGTGAGTGGGCCCTCAGTTGCATGGCAGAAAGCCAAACTCAACCAGCACACCAATTTTTCTACAAAATAAAATGATCTTCAGCAA
This sequence comes from Odontophorus gujanensis, assembly GCA_013399175.1. Classification (NCBI taxonomy): domain Eukaryota; kingdom Metazoa; phylum Chordata; class Aves; order Galliformes; family Odontophoridae; genus Odontophorus; species Odontophorus gujanensis. Next base: position 283,747 of record VXAB01010208.1, read on the forward strand.
CAGCATGGAAAAAAAAAATTAGAGCTCCTCAAAGTTGTTAAATTATGTCTGGTTTTGAAAAGGGGCACTAATGGGCAGATATTCAGGGAAGCAGCAAAGCCCAGTGGATTGAGAAACCTGAGTTGTCTCTTTTTTCCCCTGAGTTCTCCTGACTTGTAAATGACCTTGAGCTGTCACTTCTCTGTGCTTGGGTTTCCCCATCTTTATAAGGAGGATAATTAAGGAGGATAATAACCCTCTGTGATGATTTTAGGCTTACTGAGGGAGCTGTGTCAGGGCTAGGCTTTTCTTCTATCACCCCGAGCTGAAGGCAATTGGGGTTAAAGATGGACAGGATTTGGTCAGTGCCCTGTGTGTTCCTGAAAGGTTGGGAAATAGAGAAGAAGCTTCAGTTGTCAGATGCCGTGCTTTCTACTGCCTCTCAAAACATGTTTTCATGTAAAAGGTCTGCCTTGGGTTTCAGACTCTTACAAATATCTCTAGAACATTTCATATTATTCTGTTGCTGTATTCGTACAGTTCCTATGAACATTACTGGGAATAGTGTTTGCCAAAAACTTTTCAAGACTGTACAATTGATAATTTGACATAGATAAAGTATTTTTGAGAAAGGAAAAAAAAATGTTTTCTCATATTATACTTAACACATTTGTGTAAAACTGGTATCATTTAGCTTATGTTGTAAGGTACTTCGATTGGACTTTCAGTTTGAGTTTAAAATAGTTTGATTTAAACTCAAAAAGCGTGTTTTATTTTAATTATATATTGATTTTACACGCCTTGTATTAATATACAGCTACAAGCTCTGTGTACAAAAAGAACAGTCTACATGCAGAACTGTTGAATGCTTTGACCTCAAGGGCATAGAAACTGTTGACTCATTGTTTTTACTGCATATAATATTAGTCCTTTGTCACATCCAGGGAATGACATCATCTTCTTCATTGTTAGCAGCAGGTTTGAATAACAGAAAAAGTGCAGTGTTCGTTGTCTGCTGTATTTGCCCTTAATAAATGAATGGATATCTGGTCCCAACATTCAAATTCATATTTCTGAGCAAATTCATATTTCTTTTAGAAGGAGTCCCTGCACAGAGCTCTCCTACTCACGTGCACACCCTCGTGCAGGCCAGGCAAGCTGGCAGTGTGGAGCTGCGGAGGCGGTGTCACCAGTGGTGACATTGGCTGCTGGATGGGACGAGGGCAGCCAGGAGAGGAAGAAACTGTACACAGAGTGCAACAAAAGCTTTCTTTGGGGTCAGTTTAGTAAGAGCAATCCCTGAACTTCTGGGAATCGTATTTCTCCAGAATCTAAAATTATAAGAGGTAATTCTCTGAAAACAAGTCATCTCTAGGATGTGCTAACAAAATGGGATCTGATTGTCTTCACAAGGCACCAGGAGAAGTGTGTTCTCCGTTCCAAATCTGTATTCATGTTTGTTAGTCCTCTATGTCTTATTCTAAGAGAGTCATTCCTTATTAGAAATATTTGCTTATGCCTGCCTGTTTCATGGAGGAATGGTACATCATTACAGATTGCAATCAGGCTACTGGCAGAGTTCTTTGAGTAATTAGCCTCCTACTTCTCCAGGATTCTGCTGAATTCTTTTATGGTGAGCAAAATTCTAAGTTTTGCTTCCTGGACAATAAATATTCCCTATGAAACGGAGTTTACTCTAGGAGAGATTTCATGAGTGATTGATAACATGCCAAATCCTAATCTCTCTCCTTTTTCCATTGCCTTTAACTCCTTAGTCCAGACAAAACGTGATGTGCTTCACTAAAAAATTGTACCTGGGTGGTCCCAGAAAGATTTTATGCTGAATAGATGTTCCTGTGATGGCAGCCTGAGTCAAACTGGACTTTGAAAAGCTGTGAGAGGATGACAGGAGGCTGCAGAGTGGTAGAGTTGGAGGCAATGGATTAAGGATCCTAGATTGCCTAATGCCAGAATGGACTTAGGGAAGGGATATGCACATGGAAATGCTACCAGAATGGCAGGGGCAACAACAACAAAAAAAAAAAAAAAAAAAAAAAAAAAAAAAAAAAAAAAAAGAAAAAGAAAAAAAAAGGCAAAAGTTGAATTCAGACCCACTGACTTGGAAGTAGTAGGGATTTAATGCATTGGCATTTTTGCAACAGACTGCACTATCACTCATATAGATTGCTACCTTGCAAGCAGAAGGATCAGGTTTAGGCAGGTGTATCAGTCCCAATCCAAATCCCAAATTTCAGATTTATCTGTTAGGAAAAGTACCAAATGTTATTTTTTCTTTATTTGTTCTTCTGCAGTATAAAGTCCATCTTTTCTCAGTCTTCTGTTCCAGCCCACATTTCCTCTGCAGCATTTTCAAAAGATAATAATGTCAGTCAGTATCCCTCATTGCTTTAAAATTACTGACCACCTCTATAGAACTTGGTGTCTTTTCTTTTTATATTTTATTTTAATAACTTCTCTAAGTTAAACAGGTTGTGGCCAAATTAAAGGCTTGGGAAATAGACCATATAATTCCTTTGCAATAGTAAGTTGTGTCAGCATCATTTTTCTTCCCCTCAAGGGGAATTCTGGCTCAAACAAAGGAAAAGGTTAATGTAATAAAGATACTCTGAAGACATCCTGTTACTGGTCCTGAACTGGGATGGTATCATCTATTCTCAAGTGCATAATCAGCAAACTGTGTAAAATTCAGCATTTCTTCCTACCGTAAAATTATGTCACCAAGTGCTACAGAATAATCTCTGCATTTCAGGAAAATTGATGAAAATGTGGTGTGGGAGAGCTTTTGTTTGGTTTTCTTAAGTTGCAACCATTCTGCCCAATTTATGAACACACTAATAGGATTTTTTTTTTCTTTAGACAAGTCAGCAACATGAAGAGAACATAGGTACGTGAACGAAAGGAGAATTGCAAGCAAAATAACAGTTAATTTTGAAAAAAATATTTTTTTTAATTCTCTGAATTTGTAAATAAGATTTCCCATGTTTGTGTAGGGACAGAAAAGACCTAAGGTTTTAAATCCAGCCAAAATGCAAGCTTTCAACTACAGATCTCTCTGAAACATTGACTTTGAATGTCAAAATCAGTGATAGCAAATATATATGCACTTGACTTTTCATATGATATAATAAAACTCAGATACAATCACAAAAATTCACCAGAGCTCAGCTTGCAGAAAACCTGCATGAAACAGGAGTTTGCAGTTCTCTCTTGCCCTAAAATGGCTTTTCCTCAAAATGGATGAAAGCTGATTCAAGGCAGTTTTGCTTGCACGAAAATTGTCATAAAATTTGAAAGGAAACATAGAATGTTATTTGTTTCAGTTCATGTACAACACTCAAGCTGAACGATGAGAGCCTGCCTGTAGTTGGGAGCATTTCTGAGTACTATGCATGAGCAGTGTTCCTCCCCACGTAAACAACTGCAGCTCTGCATGTGCACCAGTGTAGAAAAACAAGTGCTGATTTATTCACAGCTTACTTTCTGACTCCAGATTCCCAGAAATACATTTGTATAACAACAGCCAGAAGCAAATGGACTCGATGATCATTTAAGCATTTTTTTTTCTTTCATTTTTGTGGCCTTGATCACTTTAAAAAGAAATGATATTGGTCATTTTTAAAAGGAGAACTTTTGTCTCAGCTCTTATGCTCACTTCATTACGTGTCTTGCAATATAGATTTTCTGCATGGATTCAGTTTTCCCCATTTCATTTTCTTTCAGACTGCCATTTCAGATCTTTCTTAATATTTTAGCTAACAGACAGTTTCCCTACGAGGGGACAACTTGCTCTCCTGCTTTTATTATTTCTGTATCTTTCTGAAATGCACTGAGTGTGGTACAGGTTTTCTTGTACATCAGTATAGATTTTTAAATTCGGTCATTTTGCAGGACAGTAATGAGAGAAAACAAATCCAATCTTTTATCTGATTGTGCCTGGAGTAGCTCTTAGGCTTTCCTTTGCTCTCACACAGAAGAGAACAGAGTGAAACAGTAATGCTCCAGGATTTTTAGCTTAGAAAATATGTTAAAGGTGTCACAGGAAAAGCCAGACCCAACTGAGAAGGGAGTTCTTCTCATCATAAAGCAAGTCTCACACTGCTCTACCATGGTCATGTCTGACCATTCAGAATTTCTTTGTGTTTCTTACGTTACATGAAAGAGGAAAAACTTATTTGTAGGAGGCAAAATGTAGGCAGGATTTCACTCATTGTAATGTTTCCTATCGCTCCCTGTGTCTGACACAGGTGGGTGATGAAAGCTGTCCCTAACTGTGCTGCTGGGCACACCCTAATATGTGGCAACGTGGGAAATCCTGGCACTGTGGTGTAGGCATTGATCAGGGCAGCAGAGGCGTGTAAATTTATTTATAAATTAATATTGCTAGTGATAAGTTCAGTGTACCCGTGTAAGTCTAAAGGCTATGATGGAAAAACAGAAAAATGTTGGGGCAGAGAAGAAAGCAACGTTGTTCTCTTTGTATTGACACCCTTGCTATAGGCAGAGTATACTGAAGATTGGCTCTGAACATTATATAATGCAGGAAAACAGTGGGACTGTGAAAATCCCAAAGGTAGACTTTAACTCTTTCCATCACCTTTATTATCTTCTCACATTATCCTTCAGAGATCCAAGGGCTGGACCTCTAGGAGAGCTTTGAGAAAAAGTCTGAGGAAGATGTTCTTCAAAATAATTCACTGTTCAGTTTCCACCATATAGGAGCAGCTGGATAGAACTCCTCTGACTCCTCTCAGTGCTCCACTGATGCCTCCCATTTATAAAAGGCACCTAATAACAAATGCACTCTTCTCAGTGCTCCAAAACAGCCAGCACTCTCATTATTTATGTCGTGTACTCAAATTGATTTCTCTCTTTTGGTGCCTCCAGTGCAAAATTACTACATTGTCAGGAATAAATCAAGCCTAACATGTGGGGAAAAAAGGGGATTCCATCATATGTTTCATATTGTGCCATTATGAAAATGGTATATTAAATTCAAATACTTCAATTGTACCATTAGATGGTGTCATTATGTGGCTTGCTAATTGATAGGTTTTTCAAATGAACGTTGTAATTTCAGACTTCTTAGAAGTATCCACATGAAGAACTTCCAAACTCCAGAGAAGTAGACTGGGTGTTATGAAGGAAAACCATTTTCTGAGAGTATTTCCTAATGCATGTCACTGAAAACCCATTACATAACCACTGTGTGCATTCCAGTACTTGGTGCAGTCTATTTTTAATACCTGGTATGAGAGAACTTCCTGCTACTTTTTCTCTTTGAAGACTGCTTTGTGCCTCATTACATCGTGCTGTCAGGCCAAATTTTCTGCTGTCCTTAAACCTTGATAAACTGTATCAAATGGAAGAAGATGCTGAGGGACAAATGGCATTTACAAAGGAGACAGGTTGTAGAAGTGCTGCAGCAGTCCCAGAAGTGAGCATTGCAAGCTGAACCTTTAGTACTGAAGCTTAAAAGGAAAAAAAAATCTGAACTTGTTGAACACCTGCACTTCTAGGAAAGGCAAACACACGTGTGTGCTAAGCAGCAACAGCCAGCATGAAAATTCAACTTTTGTGGGGGAAGGGGGGTGTATGAAGCCAGATTAGTTCTCTGTATATATAGATATAGATATATATATACACTTTTTTTCTTTTTTTTTCTTTTTTTTATTAGATCAGTTTTCATTTTGCCCTTTACTCCATACAGTTTTGTCACAGGTCACTGTTCTGACCACAGTTAATACGATTACAAACAGTAACATAAAGCATTTTGCATAAATGCAGCCACACTCCTTCCAGCTCAGGCTGTGTGCAGCCCCATTCCAAATACTTTAACAGCACAGAAAAGTTCAGAGCCTTGTCCAATTTTGCTGTCAAAATCACAATGCCTGACGGAGGTGAACTGGCCAGAGGGGACCACCATTTCATCTGGGCTGACTTCCTGCAAAACAAAGGCCACAGGACTTCCTGAGCAAGCTTCTTTTCAAGCTAGAAGATATCTCTTAGGCAAATGTGCTGTCAAGTGACAGACAATCCATTTGTTCTGCTGGCAGAATTGAAAAGCATTAATCTTACAGGTTAAAAAAGAAAAACACAGTGATTTACCTTGCAAATTGACAGGAAGCTCATTGTGCATTAGAAAGAACTCCTGTGAGTCTGCTTCTCTCCCACTTAACAGGGAAATAAATAAATATAGTGAAAAGTAACAATTCTGAATGCAAACTAGCACCCAGCACCAGTTACTGCACAAGTTTCATCCATCACATGGTGACCCAGAAGCTGGGGTGGCTAACATCCCCAAGCAGACTGCTTGGGCTTCTGCCCCTGGTGGTGTTCTCCTCCTGGAACCAGCTCCTGCACTCCTTCCCTCTGATGCCTTCATGTGGTTTCATCTCTATGGAGCACCTTTTGATCATTTGCTTCAAAATGTGAAACCTGACTGAATTCTGCTTGATTCCACCAACATGCTACTGGAACAAATCCATACAGGTCACCTAAAGATCTCCCTCATCCAGGCCAGAGCCATGGCACTGCTCTGCTTCGAGCCCTGTGCTCCACCATAGCATCTAACGGTTGTGCTGATGTGTTCCAAGCTGAATATCTGCCCCAGGTTTAATTTTTGGTAGTTTCTGGATAAACCACAGTGGTCATCCTCAAGCACAAAGTGAACAAAAATTTTTGCTCCTGTTAAGGAACAATGATAATAATAATATTAAAAATGCTCCATTCAGCAGTGTTGGTGTCCCTGTTCCTCTGCAGAAGGAGTCTGAAAGGCAACACTGACACTGGCCGAGCCCGGCACTGCACCTTCTGAGCAGCAACTCAAAATTTGGCAGCACTACTGATGTGGTTTCACAGAAGTGCATCCAAATGTAACAGAGTTCTGAGACGCTGTAAGATCTCAGCTGGAATGTGGCCGTGGACAAAGGGCATCTATGGTCCCCAAAGAATGGCCTGCGTGCTCCCAGGCAGGGGACCAAGCGCTGGGGCAGCCTGGGCTGGGGTCGGATGGGGGGAGTGTAGTGAGTCCTTGTGAGTGGAACAACGTGGGGGTACAGTGAGACTCTGCTAGGCGCAGGGGAAAGGATGTGAGAGCTGGGTAAGGATAATTAGGGTAAGGTGCCAGGGGAAATAATTAGAAGGAGAGCTGGGGTGAGGTACAGATGAAAGGTTTGCACCAGGAGGTGAAAATTAAGTGCAGGAGAGCAGGAAGACAGAGCAGGGAATGGGGCAGGAATCTCCCCAGCGCTGTGTACGGAGGAGAGTCAGGGCTGAGCATGGAGGGGTGGGAGCAGAGTGTGCCTCGGGCATGGGCTGAGTGTCTGAATGCGATATCTGTGCAAAATGTGATTCATCTTTTGTGCCAGAGGAACAGAAATATAAGAAAATCAGCATGGGGTATGGGTAACTTATGTTGTGATACATTATTTTGTCGTTAAAAAGCTGCTTTGTTCAATATTCTGGAGCTCTTGAGCCAGAGTTAAGGTGACTACATGTCACTGTTTACTTTTCAGACTTCCTCTGCTTTTGTTAACAAACATTCGAATTGCAAAAGTGCAACAAGCTTCTTTTTTAAGCACAGTTAAAAAACAAAAAAAAACAAAAAAAACAACAACAACCCTATTTCTGCAAACTACATTTGAAAATACTTAAAGTGATTGGAAATAGGGCCGCCAGCAAGGAGTTTCCCTGGGTTCGTTCGCAGCATCACTGCAGGAACTGGGTTCCAGCACGGGGGGGAGCGGAGCAAAGTGGGCTGCGGGGGGGGGGAGGGGGTCATAGCCGCGGGCAGGGGCTGCTGCTGCCCCCGGGGGTGCCGGAGCCGGGGGCACCTGCTCCTTTCCGTTGGTAAAACGGGGAAAACTGCTATTTGTGCCGATCGCCCTCGCGGGTTGGGATTGCTTTAGCAGAAGCGGCGGCTCTGCCCCCAGCCAGCGCGGGGGGGGGCGGTGCAGCCCCTTTCTTCTGGAAGGCTCTGCTGCTTCACTTTCCCTTTGAGAATGAAAGCAGCGGCGCTGTCAGATGGAGTTGCTGGTGTGCATCAGGTGATGGGAGAAATTACTCATAGGAGCGAAGGGTCCGTCGTGCATTTATTGTGATGCAGTTGGGAGCTGCAAGCGTTGATTCGCTGTGCATTTGTCAGCGTGTAATACTGAGAGCTGAAAACCGCAGAGGACACTGCCAGTGACCCAGCTCCGGTGCTCCTATTGCCTGAGAACTCCGAAAAACTCTCATCTGGGGGGTTCGGGAGGGCTGGGGGCTGCTCACTGAGCCAGCACCTCCAGACACAGCTCTCTGCTCCCACCCTGACCTCCGTCCCAGGTAAAGGCGCACTCAGTCCTTTCTTACTTTGTAATAGATACTTGTGTACATTACAAAATCAGCTCACAATTTGGCAAATTAAGCTGTCTGTGATTGGCTCCGGGACTGCAGAGATATTGCAGCGCTGCAGCATTGCATAACGGCTCCACAGCATCTGCCCTACTCCGCGAGCAGCAGCAGTCCTTATCTCGGGTGGGCATCACATTCACCCCAGTCCTCCCAAAAAAAAAAAAAAAGAATTAGAATCAAATGAACGCGGGGCATGTTCTGCCTTGGGCCTGCAAGGTTTTTTCA